>OX463225.1:7982713-8300213 GCA_949820135.1 Sylvilagus floridanus | reverse complement strand
AGAAGCAAAGAGGCTGGGCTCACAATCGGATGGAGCTGAATTCTAATTCCGTGTCCACCCCACTCTGGCTTCGTGGCCTTGGCCAAGTGGTTGAAGCCCCTTTTCCCTAGACAGAGCTGTGCATCCTACCCCAGAGCGTGGTTTTTGTTAAAAATTAAATGAACACACAAATGCTCCTTGAGAGTCGGTGTTGTGGCCAAGCAGGTAAAGCCACCACCTGTGACGCCAGAATCCCCGATGGCTGCTGGTTCATGTCCTGGCTGCTCCACTTCCAATCCAGCTCCCTGCTAATGGCCTGGGAAAAGCAAGGGAGGATGGTACAATTACCTGGGTCCCTGTCACCCATGTGGCAGAAGCAGGCAAAGCTCCAGGCTCCTGGCTTTAGGCTGGCCCAGCACAGGCCACTGCAGCCATCTGGAGTGAACCAGAGGATGGAAGACATCTGTGTGTGTGTGTGTGTGTGTGTGTGTGTGTGTGTGTGTCTCCCCCTCATCACTCCGTAACTCTGACATTCAAATAAATAACTCTCAAAACCAAACCAAACAAAAACAAATGCTCCTTGACTTCCAAACCCCTAAATCAAAGACATGTAGGGTTCAAAGCGCATGCAGCGACCCTAACCCAGGAAACATCACTGCCTCACCTCGTCCCCCTGAACCCATCAGCTTTCCTTACAAACTAAACACCCCAGACAAGCGACTTCGAAGGAAGAAGGCTTATTTCAGCTCATGGTCTTGGAGGGTCCCAGCCTGAGATGGGCGGCCCCATCAGCCTGGCCTCTGTGGAAGGCACAGAGAGATCCCGTGGCGAGACAGGAAACTCTCTCATCACCCAGGTACATGGGGTCTCTCCCTACAAAGCCACTGTGATACAATCATGAGGGCTCCACCTGAGCACCCAGTCGGCACCCAGAGGCCCCGCGTTCAGACCCCCCGCCTAGATCAAGTTCCATCCCTGATCCGTCGGTGTAAGACTGGGGATGAAGTCCTCTACGCATGCGCCTTTGGGGGCCCCAGAAACTCTTACCCAGACCCTAACTCTGTCTCACATGTGCTCAGGTCACTCTCGTTGGCCCACAGATGGACCAAATCATCTGACACAAAGTCTGTGTTATTGTAGAGGGTTGACTACCGCGTGCAAACTGAAAGTGCAGAACGGCATGGGGGCACGGGGGCGTGGGGGCGTGGGGGCGTGGGGGCATGGGTGCACTTCCACGCCTGGCTAACGCGGCACAGTCGCTAAGCGTTGTATATGTGGCAAGTGTAGGAGGAAGGGGCAGGGGACGTACATCGTTGTACAAACCAGCTCGGGCCTGTGCAGGCTGGCTGCCCTGGTGCCCAACGTCTCTCCCCACAGGAATTTCAGAGCCAGGCTCCCCTGCTCTGTTGCCTTGGGCCCCCGACTCCGCGCACGTTCCCCCAGGCGTCCAAGGCAGCCCGTGGGAGACTTCACCCCAGCAGGAGCCTTTGCAAGCCCAGCCCTCTGTTCCACACCGTCGGCTTGCTCCGCTCAGCGCCAGGCAGCCGAGGGGCAAACCGGGCCTTGTGCACGTGCACGGGTACATGCGTGTGTGTGCGTGCATGGAGGTGTGCATACATGTGCAGATGTGTCGAGGGTGTCACATCACCGGAATTAAAACCCTGCTGTGGCATAGTGGACTCAGCTTCACCCTGCAGTGCCAGCATCCCCTATGGGCACCGGTTCCAGTCCCGGCTGCTCCTCTTCCAATCCAGCTCTCTGCTGTGGCCTGGGAAAGCAGTAGAGGATGGCCCAAGGCCTTTGGCCCCTGCACCCGCTTGGGAGACCCGGAAGAAGCTCCTGGCTTCGGAATGGCCCAGCTCCGGCTGTCGTGACCATTTGGGGAACAAAGCCTCGGCACTTCCTGTGCCTCAACCTTTGCCAGATGGCCTCGGGGTCCCCCATCAAGTCTCTGCCGTGTTGTGAGCCTTCCCTAAACACAGCCCACGTCTCTCTGTCTCCTCTCTCGGCTCCGTCACCGAGTCGCCACCTGCCCCTGTTCTCCGGGCGCTGCTCTCTCTCCTGGCCCAGAGAGCATTTGTATCACATTTCTACCGTGCAGCAGAGGGTGCCCGCCCTGCCCCCTGCTTCTCCCTGGCATCTGGAAAGGGCGCCTGCACCGGTCACTCCCCCACGTGCGTGGCATGCACAAGGCTGTGAGTGGTATTTCCCTACCTCCACCCCGAGCCTGTGTCCCTAATTCACTTTCCTCTTAGGGGAACAGCAGATTAGTCACTTTCCAAACACGCGCTAAGGATAAAGTGGCAAATTCCAGGTGGTGACACGGGGCACTAAGCAATGGCAGAGGCACCCAGCCCAGTGTGAGCTGTGGGCAAGAAAGCAGCAGGTACTGGGCGGTGGGCTCGTGCTGTGAGGGGCAGATACAGGCCCCTGGGCCAGACGCGGGGACAGGGGTTCGGGGACAGGCAACTCAGCTGGGAGGCGGAGCTATAGTGAACCCTGCAGGACGAACAGGCCCCAGAGAAGGGTCTGGAGCAGGAGGCACCTGGGAAGTGGGTGGACCCCAACCTCCGCTATGGGGAGGCGGCTCTCCCCTGGGATGCCCCGGAACCCGTCTTCACCCCACGAAACACAAACTCTCATGACTGAGCCGGCTCCTGGCAGGCAGGGACCAAACTGCCAGGAACAGCTGAGCTGGTGGTCGGGGGCACTCTGCAGGGGATTAGACCCTGTCTTCATCCCCAGTCCTGCTATACAAAGCAGGAAGTGAGGACCAGAGAGGGAAAGAGACTCCCCCAAGGTAGCCCAGCAGGAAGCGCCAAGACTGGAATGTGGGCCAGGGCTCCCCAACTCCAAAGCCAGATCATCACAGCGCAGGTCTTTTCCGAGCCACCTGCCTTCGCCCGTGGGTGCCCCTGGCCCCGCTGGGGATGAGGGCAGCTGACTGGCCCACTGACTGGACACACACCCTGCTCCTCCAGCTTGTCTCTCTCCCAGGTTGGAATGAAAACAACAATGAGCGAGGGCTGGGTGCCATGACAATGGCTGTGAGTACAAGAGGAAGAAGGGGAACTTGGCCTTGGGGCACAGCGGGCTAAGTCGCTGCTTGGGACGCCACCATCCCATACCGAGTGCTGGTCTGAGCCTGGGTGCTCAGCTTCCTGTTGATGCACCTGGGAAGGCAGTGGAGGGCGGCCCAAGGGTGTGGGACCCTGCCACCACGTGGGAGACCCAGATGGAGTTTCTGGCTCCCTGTTTTGGCCTGGCCCAGCCCTGGCTGTTGTGGCTACTTGGGGGAATGAAGTAGCAGATGGAAAAATCTCTCTGTGTCCGTCTGCCTCTCAAATAAATAAACAAACAAATCTTTAAAGAGTAAAATGAAAGGAGGGAGGAGCTTGGATGTGGGAGGGGAGGTGGGAGTCTTCGTGCAGGGCCACAGAGAGGCTGTGATGGAGCCTGAGGGTCCTCCCCACCAGGCAGCCCACCAGCTGAGGGTGCTGACCCTGGAAGCCCAGGGTGGCGGCCCAGGACTCTGCATTTCGGGTTATCCCGTCCCGCTGGTCTGCTTGAAAACCATCTGACCCCGGGCGTGCGTTCCGATCCAGCTCTACCTCCCGGTGGCTGCCAGTCCTTGGGTGAGGGGCTTTCTCACGTTCTCTAAGCCCCGCTGACTGGAAGACAAGGCTCCAGGCTGGTTTCTTTTCATTCTTGGCATCCGGGCCCCGGCCTCAGCTGCAGTGACAGTGCACACGGAATCCGCGCGTGCACATGTGTGTGCATGGGGGGGGGCATGAACAATGAGTCATTTGGAGCAGTGACAGTGCACACGGAATCCGCGTGTGCACATGTGTGTGCATGGGGGGGGGCATGAACAATGAGTCATTTGGAGCAGAGGTTAAGACACCATCTGGGACATCCGCATCCCCTGAGTGCCTGGTTCGAGCCCCAGCTCCGCTTCCAATCCAGCTTCCTGCTAAGGCACATGCTGGAGGGGAAACAATGAAGGTTCAAGTACTTGCGAGGGTGCCAGTCACCCATGTGGGAGACCCCCATGGAGTCCCTGGCTCCAGGCTTCAGCTGGCCCAGTTCCTGGCTGTTGCAGGCATTAGATTTGCATAAACCAGCAGAGGGAAGATCTCTCTGGGGTTGTCTCTACTTTTCAAATGATAAGAGGAGTTATTGCTGGGGGGGGGGGGGGCAGCAGCTACAGCCCAGTGGCTCACAAGGCACCAGCCAGTTTCTCTGGGGGTCACATGACCAGCTCTCTGGGCTGCCTACCCCTAACCCTAGAGCAGGCTGGCTCTTAAGAGCTCCATGCATTCATAAAGGGCTGGAAGCCTCCGGGCTACCAGCTCCCGCGGGCCCTGCCGGGTGCTGGCACCTTCCTGCCGCGTGGCGCCGGGAGAGCTGAGTCATGGAAAAAGTGAGCTCTTGAGCTGCTGCTCACCTCACCTCTTCCCCAGCCCACAAAGGCTCCTTTCAGGATTTTAGGAGGGGATTGAAAAAAAAAAAAAAGGCAGCGGTGGGGGTTGGCGGAGAGGCCTTCTGCCCAGGCCTGGGATGTGAAATTTCAAACTTTGCCCTGGAGTTAAATTCTGCACCTCCTACCCCCACAGAAATGGAGGGAGCAGAACCAAGGCACAGGACAAGGGACTGGGGCACTGGGAGGCCAGGCGACAGGCCCTGCAGGGTGCATGGCTGAGCTGTGCACCGTGGCCTGCGGCCTCCTCACCCCCATCTTCCCAGGGACTTGGGGGGAAAGTGAAAGGGAGAGAACAGCTCCTCTCCCGGCTGCTGGGAGAAGCCTGGGGCCCATCCCAGGATCAGCCCCACAAACCCACATCCTGAAGGTGGGCCAAGTAGATAAGGCCACCCTCTGCCCTAGGCCGGCCCCTACAATGGCCAGCTCCCCTGGGATTGTCCAACTCGCCCCCTTTACCTCTCACTGCAGCCCAACCCGAGGGGCAGCATCGCGTGCAGCCCTGCAGCTCAGCCGAGCTGGCTTCCTCCTGGACCGAATGCACACACATGGCAGGAATGAAGTTGCAACGTGTGGGAAGGGTCTCCATCCCACCAACAGCAGCCAGCAACCCAAACACACCCTGAGCAGGACTTAGCGACCATCGGGCTGGTCTGGCCTCCGAGCAGGCTTCTCTGAGCTGCTTGAAGCCTCTGTGCTGTTTTTTCCAGCACAAACCAGCGTGGGGAGGAAGCTATGATCTTTCTAAGCCCTTTCACGCGGCGGGTGTCGACCTGGCCAGGCACCCCGGCACAAGAGGCCGGAGTCTGGGGCGGCTCCGAGGCGCAGTGTCTCACAGCGGCCACTAGGGGGCCTCTAGGATAACAGATGAGCCCTCACTGAGCGTGCCCAGCGCTTGTGTCTCGGGACTTGTCCAGTCCCGGTCTTCATAGACAGGGCGGACCCCAGCCACTGCAGGGTGGGAGAGGCCTGTCTCTCCGGCCTGGGATTTCTCTCTCATTTTTCCAGACCTCCAGGATGGGAAGAAGTAGTCACCACGATGGAGTTCTGCCATTGGCTGTGCCCTGGGAGCAGACGCCACGGCCCTCTCCCCAGGGACACTTTTAGGGGGTGGGCCACTCTCTCTCTCCCGCCCTGTTGGCCAGAGCAGGGTGAGGTGGGACCATCACGTCTGGATTTCCATCCCTCTCCCCTGCACTTCCTGGCCGGTAACCTGGAACATGGGACAAGCACACCCTTCTGGCTAGGGCAGCCGAGGATTCACTGTCAGACGCAGGCCCTGGATGGGGGACGACTCTTCTGCTGGAACCCGCTCATCTCCCGGCTCTCCGGCTCTCCGGGAGGCTCCCGGCTCACCTGGACACAGAAGGTGAATTCGTCACCTGCAGAACACCCCCCCCCCAAACCACAGGGTGAGGAGGTCCACCGGCCATGGAATTGCAGGGCACATCAGCACACCTACAAGTGACTTTCAAACCCTAGGGGGGCACTAAAAATAGGTCCCGGGAGCCCAGCCCTCCCCGTGCAGAACCTGTGCAGGTGGGGCCCAGAACTCCCAGGCAAGTTCCATCAGCACCTTTGGCTGGGGCTGCCTCTGACTCACCTCCCAGACTCCTGCGCACCCGCTCACTCAGCTCCACTCTCCAGCAGGGAGCCCAGCTGGGGGCGGGGGGCCAGGGCAGGAGGTTACAGGAAGGGTGCCCCCACCAAGGTGTCCCGCCTGCGGACCTGGGCGGGCACAGGTGCAGGACGTCTTGTTTACCGGCTTTTGTTATTAGGGAAATTGCTGTCAGTCAAAGCAACCCCAGCGCAGGAGCGAATCTTACCAGGATTTGACTGGCAGGTTAGGGCCCAAGTGCCTCACCCTGCCCACTCCCAGAGCAAAACTCAGCGGCCTGGCGGGCCCCGCCACCGTCCCCGGCCCCCGACTACGGGAGGGGCGCTCGGATCGCACCGAGAAGGGACCCCTTCGTGGGAGACAGAAGCCTTCCGGGCTTCGGCGGGGCGGGGCGGGGCCGAGGTGGGGGCGTGGCTTCCTGCTCCCACCTTCAGGCAGGGGCTGACCAAACGCCTCCCCATAAACCCTGGGCGACCCGGCTGCGTCGAGGCCTGCCCCGCACGCAGGGGTGGTCACCTGGCCCGGGCAGGCAGGAATGTCTCGGGCTGGGAGCCGGCTCGCCGGAGTCGGTTCCAGCGTGTTCGAGAGCGAGCTGCGAGCCCTCGGGGCCACGGGCGGCAAGTCCCGGCTTGCAGAGAGGGGAGCCGGTCCCGGGCGAGCGCGAGTCGCGGCGAGCCCGTGTGCGCGCCCAGGCGCGCGCCCCGCGACGGCGCAGGGGGAGGGGAGGCCGCGGCAGCCACTCAGAGGAACGGTAGTGAGGCCTGCGAACAACTTTAACTGTCAATCAGACTTAATGGGGTATTAAAAAAATGGGGGGGGGTGAAGGGGCCGCCCCCTCGCTCTGCGCCGCGGCTGCCTGGGGAGCGAATGGCTAAGGAGGCGTAGAGCAGGGCGCCCGATCCCCGCGCGCTCCGCACCCCGGCCCTCTCCAAGTTGGAAAGGACAAAAAGAAGGCAGTCAATGCTCCCGGGGAGAGCGAGGCAGCCGGATCGGGCGGCAACTCCCAGCCTGCGCTGGGGGAGAGCGAGGGAGGCAGCCGCGGGGAGCGAGCGCGCGCGAGGGCGAGCCCTGAGCCAGGAGAAACTGACACCGGGACCCCTGGTTCCTGCTGCGCGCGGCTGGCACTCGGGCTGCGTGTGAGCGATTTCCTGAGCCGCAGAACGGCCCCGGGCCGGGAGACGCGCGCGGGCTGGAGCCCGGCGCTGCTCGCACGCCCCCTCCCACCCCTGCACTTTTGTTTTTCCCGGGGAAGGGGCAGACGCGCCGCAAGTGGGGAAACAGCTTTTTTTTTTTTTTTTAATCTTGCACTTTGAAACCGCCGGGCTGGAGCCGGGTGCGCGCGTGTGGTTGGTGCCTTCCCCCCCCCGCCCCTGCCTAAAGTCTGGCAGCTGTGAACACCACCTGAGAGCGCCCCGCCGAGGCGGCTGCCGGGCCAGAAACTTCTGGTTCGAACTTTATACCCCCCGCCCCCGCCGGCTCCCCTCCGCCCCGCTCGCCGCCCCAGCCTCCGAGTCGCTGCTTCTGCTCCCGAGGACTTGTTCTGCTTTTTCGCTGTTTTTTTTTTTTTTAATTTAATTTAATTTTATTTTTATTTTCTCGCTCGCGCGCCCAGTGCTTTGCATTTGGCTGGGAAGAGGTGATCGCCAGAGCGCCCAGGTGGGACGCCTCGCTCGTCTTTACTCGGTTTATTGATTGCTGTTGGCGCACTTTTTTTTTTTTTAATTCCTGTTCTGCTCGGGCCGGGGAGTTTCGCCCCCCGCCCGGCGCCGTGGCGCGCAGGATGGTGTGGAGATGGCTGGGCGCGCTGGTCGTGTTCCCTCTGCAGATGGTCTACCTGGTGGCGAAGGCGGCCGTGGGGCTGCTGCTGCCCGCCAGGCTGCGGGACTTGTCTCGGGAGAGCGTGCTCATCACCGGCGGTGGCAGAGGCATCGGGCGCCAGCTCGCTCGCGAGTTCGCGGAGCGCGGCGCCAAGAAGGTAGGCGGCCCCCCCCGGGGGGGGGGGCTGAGCGAGAGGGGACCCCCGGGGCTCGGGCTCGGGGGGCGGCCACCTGCTGCCGCTGCGGGATCTGCGCCTAGGAGCCGAGAGGCGCCGGCCCCCGCGCTCCCCTGCGCCCCCCGCGAGCTCCGAGCTGGCGCGGCTCACCTTGGACACTCCCCGGGCGCCGGGCTGTCTTTTTTTTTTTTCCTGGCAAGTACGTAGCTGAGCCGCTCGTTGGGGGCTGTCCACCCCCATCCTCCAGCTTAGGGGACGCACCCCTCGCTCTCCTTGGGGAAGGTGTTGCAGCCCCCACCCAGCCACCCCGGTGAGGGTAGGGCGTGTGCGCGCCTTGGTGGAGCTGGGAGCCGCCTGCTAGCTGGGGCTGGGTATTTTCCTTGGCAACCCGATCGCCAGCTCCAACCTGGGCGGCTGCAGCGCCGAAGACCCATGAGGGCGGGCACTCCTGCGCCTGCCTGGGAGAGGGAAGAGTCTAGCCTGGCCGACGGGCCCTTAGGAGGCCCAGGTGTCCAGGATCAGGAGCAGCCGCCTCTGCTTCTCACCTCCAAGCCTGTCCCCGCCCCTGGGCAGCCCCAGCAGGGGGTCCCTCCCCCTCCCGTGGGGAGGTGGCCCTGACTCTATTTCCCTGGTCCCCGCACCTCCGGCTCCAGCTTTGGGAGACCTGGTGTGGGACAGTGGGATGGGCCAGCCTGCTGTCACCCAGCTCGGGCCGGTTGACTCACCCGGTGACAAGAGCGATGGAGAGAGGGATTTGAGGCCGGCAGGCCGGGCTGTCTCCAGCCGGCCCCGTGAAGAGGAAGAGGGAAAACAGAGAATTAGTCTGAAACCCAAACTGTTGCAAAGGAGGAGGGCGCAGTGGCCGGTGAAGCCAGCTGATCTGACACGGAGCCACATACCTGGGGGATTAAGTAAATGTGTACTGTAGAAAACCAAACCTGCGTGTAGTTCCAGGTTGCTTTGTTCTGTTAAATACTGCCCGAGATTTACAAGCCCTCCGGGGTGGCTCGGGCTGGGGCTGGACTTTGGAGCCCGAGCTATCAGCCGGAGCCGATTGCCGATTAACTCTTTCCTAGCCGGGCCGGCCAGCCGGCCGCCGGGACTCCCTCTTCTCCTTGGGTGGTTTGGACAGCTGCTGGGCCTTGCCGTTGAAAGCGGAGCTTGGAAGTGTTTTTAACCCTTGGTCGCCCCGGGCGAGGGGAAGTGAGCACCGCGTCGCCCCGCGGAGGGGCAGCCGGAGGGCAGAGGGGGCCGTCCTCGGGAGGGGATTGTTCGGGACGCCGGCGTGTGATTGTCCTTCCTTAGCGGTCTGCCCCCCCCCCCCCCCCCCGAGACTTTTTGCCGACTCTTCCAGCTGGCTCGAGTCCTGGGTCTTTTACTGCTCTTGTAACTGACTGCAGTAGGCTTAGGAGGAACTCTTAGTCAATCTGGAAAAACTTGACCGACTATAAACAGCCCTAAATTGAAAGAAGTTGATGGCTCTGGGGGGGTGGGGTGGGTATCCTGTGCAGAGTGCGGCCCACGAGTTCCTGCCCCAGGAACCAGGGCCCCGCCTAGCCCAGGGGGCACCCTCATTCCGGAAATGAGCCTGCCCCAGCAAGTAGTGGCAGGGTCCCCCAAAGCAGGACCCCCGGGGCCCTGGGGAGCCTCCGGTGCGGTCCCGCGGCTTCAGTCATCCGGCGAGGCAGGATGACCCCAGCGCGCCCTATAACTCGTAATTATCTGACCAATTACTGCAGCTACTCTTTCATGAGCTCCGCCTGCTGTCACGGAGGGGAATTTGGAGTAGCTGCTGCTTGCCTGAGTCGCTCTGGGGCCAGCAAGAGGAGTTTTGGACTTTGCGACGACTCCCAGGCTTGGGGACAGAGGGGCAAGAGTTGTGGAGGGAGGGGACGAGAGGCTGAGGGTGGCCCAGGGGCATGGGAGGGCCTGCCGAGAGCGTCCCGGCCTGGGCTCTGGGGGGAAAGGTGCACTGGTGCACTGGTGTCATTCCAACACGGTAGTGACAGTTTCCCGTGGTGACCTTGAGTTAGATAAGGTTTGGCAACGTTTGTGGGTGGCAGTGCGCCCTAGGCCATAGAGCTAACCCAAATAAGAGCTTTTCTTAAAGGGACACAGCGTAAAAGTTCATGATCTAGAAACCTCTGTCCTTCCGCAGGTGCGTTTAGGTAAACTGAGGCGGGGCCCATCCAGGGTCTCCGAGGTGCTGGGCCCTTGGTTATTTTTGGTGCCCTCCTGGGTTCCTCCCATGAGAGCATTCACAGAGCCCAAGCTGCCCCCCGCAGTGCCTTGCCGTCCTCCACAGTCTGTGTTGGGTATGGCTTGGAGCCGTTTGTTTGGAATTATTCGCGGTGATTCTTTTGCCTTGGGTCCAGGATCGGGCCAGCGGCCAGACAAGAGCCAAGAGCCCCCATCCTGAGCAGGGGCGGGGATGGTAGATATGGGCCGGGGTGGTAGATCCGGCCCTGCTTGGGGGGGGGGGGCTGCCCTCCCCAGAGGGCTGTACGTGCTCCTCGGCTGCTGGCTGCTGAGGTCCTCTGATGCCTGCCCCCATCTTCACGGGGCCGCCTCTGGGGGTCCCTCTGTCCTCTCTTTATTAGGACACTGGTCACTGGGCTCGGGGCTCATACCACATCCCCGAGGAATCTCATCTCATGATCCTTAAAGAGCCTGTTTCCAAAAAAGGCCACCTCCTGAAGTGAGAGGAGGGCTTGACAGGCAGTGGGGGCAGGGCCAGGTGGGGGCACAGTGGAGCGGTTACTTTGTGACAAGGGATCCATCTGGGAAGGCTTCATGAAGGAAGTGGCGTTTGAGTGAGCCTTGAAGGTCAAGGGTTTCAACCAGCAGGAAGGTGAGTAGGACAAGCCGGGTGGGAGGAGCCACGTGATCAGAGGGCTGCCCCCGGTGGAATCAGAGGGGAGCCACAGGAAGAGAAGGGAGAAGTTTTGGTGTGGGCTCAGATCTGGAGCTGCTGGCTCAGTCATGGTGGGAATAGGAACGGGAGGAGGTCTGTCCAGCGGGCCATCTTGGGGGACCTGGAGTTGCCAGGCCACAGCAGGCTCATTCGATAATTGATATGAGAGCGTGGCCCTGCCCGTGTCCCCGTCACACTGAGTGCAGCCTGGACCCAGGACAGAGGCCGCCTGGGTGCCCAGCCGTCTAGGAGCTTGGAGCATCGTCCTTGGTTTGGAACAATGGGCTTTACAATTCAGGCTGTCTCTGAATAGACAAACACCTTCCTCTGACTTCCCTTTGCCTTGGGGAACAAAGGTGTCCACATCTGGGGCCACGCCCCCTGCACCCTTGTTCACCTTGGGCCTGAGGCGGGTTCGTGACCCTGGAAAAAGTCCCTACTTCTGGGGTCATAGTGAGAGGCACACCTGTGCAGGGGGGGGTAGGGGGGGACACAAGGGCTGCTAAGATCCCTGTCCGCTCGGAAATTCTCATCCTGTGGATCAGTTACCCAGGCCAGGCCCAGGTTGCCAGGATTGGGGGGTGGGGGCGTCGAAGGTGGGGGCCTCCAGGGGAAAGAGCTATTGGCCAATGTCGGCCCACTGGGAGGGTCCTGTTCCCCCGCCTGGTTCCTTTAGACCCACGTTCTCGGAGCCGCATCTTTTCAGACCTGGGTGCATTTCTTTCCAGCCTCACTATTTAGTCCTTACGAGCAGTTTCTCTCTTTCTCTCTTTTGGATTCATTTATTTGAAAGGCGGACTTACAGAGATTTTTGCATCCACTGGTTCACTTCCCAAGTGGCTGCAATGGCCAGAATTGGGCCATGCCAAAGCCAGGAGCCTCCTCCAGGTCTCCCATGTGGGTGGCGGGGGCCCAGGCACCTGGGCCATCATCTGCTGCTTTCCCAGAATGCCTTAGCAGGGAGCTGGATCAGAAGCGGGGCAGCCAGGACTCCAGCCACTGCTCTGATACGGGGTGGCAGTGTGCAAGCGGCAGCTTACCGGTGCCAGCTCCGTGCAGTAGTTCCGTCTTGAGGGCATCCACGCTGAGCAGGTGACCTTGGCCATATTGGAGCATAGCCATGATTGGATGTGCTTGTCTGTCACTGTCACTCATCCCTAAAGACTTTGTCCCCAGCTGCCGCAGCCACCAAAATCCTGTATCATTTTGAGTGTCGTTTTGGTTGGGGTTCCCAACCCAGCAGACTCCTCCTCGGATGGGGGTGCCACACCCACAGCATGGGGTGAAAACCCAGTCATTGCTGCCTTCAGGAAACCTGGCCCACGAGGTGCAGGAACGACGTCCCTGAAGTGCTGCGGAAATCACGGGCGGCAGCAGCCGGGGGACAAGAAGGAAGTGGCTCCAGACGCGCACCTGCTCCGGTGCAGCGTGTCTGCTGCTGCGACGCCCCCTGCTTGGGAGAGCTGAGCCGCACTGGAGCAGGTGCGCAGAAGTGGTGGGCGGGAAGTCGTATGTTCGCTTCTTCCTGCATTGGACTAATTCACTGAGCACCTACTATGTGCCAGGTGCTGCTCTGGGCTTCAGGGATACAACAGGGAGCAAAGCAGAGGAAATCCCCCTCCGGCAGGGAGCTGTCACGCCCACCATGAGACCAGGAGCTGATGACTGAGATACTCAGAGCAGATCCATCATTAGATGGCAGTCAAGGACAGAATGGGGGGCGGTGGGAGTCTGGAGAGCTGCAGGAGGAACCACAAGGCAGCCCCTGTGGTCGGAGCAGAGCGTGGGAGGGGACGGGAGAGGAGCTGGGGTTTCCAGCGCAGACCCCAGGGCTGGCCTTGGCTTTGACTCTGGGAGGCGTTGGAGGATTCTGAGCAGAGAGGTGACATCAGCCAACCTAAGTCGCGGCGGGACTTCCCGGCTGCTGTGACGGGGAGGACGTGGCACGCTGCTCGGCGTGGCGCTGGCCTTGAGAAGATGCTGTGCGCTCCTTGCGGGTCTTGCATGGGGGTGAGTGGGAATCCAGGTGGGCAGGGGGCAGTCGCGGGCACCCAGACGACCTCAGCGTTCTGCTGTGCGGCCCTGGTCTGTCCTGGCGGATAACGAGGAACCAGAGTCAGCTCAGGGGCACACGGCTCTGAGCAGCTATGCTCAGCCAGCTGGGACCCGCAGAGTGAGCTGCTCTCCACGCGGGCTCTTGGTCTCCCTGGAGCTCCCAGAATCTGCACACGGGGAAAAGCCTGACTCTTCGGGAGGACGACTTGACCCCAGCCAGCGGCTCTGACTGAAGCATGAGTGACCTCGCCGGTGCTTTTCTGATCTGTGGTCACCACCCTAAGAGGGTCCTCGAGCTCTGGCAGTGTCCAGGGAGTGGGCTCCGCAGGCCAGGACTGGACACTGGGACCTGGGTCGGGTTGCAGGTACGCAGGAGTTCTGCTGGCTGCCTAAGAGACGGGAGATGGCGGAAGCCGCCTCCCAGTGCCACAGTGGCATGGGACCTGTTCCAGAAAGTTCTGCAGGCCTTGGCAGTATAGACCCAGGCCTTGCAACAGGGCCAACTTCCTGCCATTTGGAGCTTCCTGCAAATGAACGGCTGCTCTGTAAGTGTGTCAGTTCCTGCATCCGGGAGCCTAGGATCGGGACGACCTCCCGGGTCCCTTCCTCCCCTTAGGTTCCAAGAGTCACTGTCACCAGTGGGCCAGGCAGGGGCAAGAGGAGAGGACACCAGCACCCACTGGCCGACAGTTAATAGTGTAGCACATAAAGCCTCCTCCCGTGATGTCAGCATCACATATGGATGCCAGTTCAAGCCCCGGCTGCTCCACTTCAAGTCCAGCTCCCTGCTGATGTGCCTGGGAAAAGCAACGGAAGGTGGCCCAAAAGCTTGGGCCACTGTCACCCATGTGGGAGCCCTGGAAGAAAATTCTAGCACCTGGCTTCAGCGTGACTCAGTCCTGGCCATTGCCACCACTTAGGGAGTGAAGCAGTGGATGGAAGATCTCTCCCTATCTCTCCCTCTCTCTCATTCTGCCTTCAAAGTAAATAAATAAGTTATTTTTAAAAGGTTAAAAGACCCCTTTCCCAGCACGGCCGTGGCCACGTCCTCTGGCAATGATGCCAGTTGCTCCACGTGACCGTCTGGTGCCTTTCCCAGCCCCCTGGCTGACCTTGACTGTGCTCAGGAGCAGGTGCAATCCGCAGCCCAGGAGGCAGCTTTGAACCCAGGACTCCAGCGGCCCCACTAGAGCTTTTTCCTCTGGGTCAGCCTGTCCTGCCCACGTCACTCGGGTCATGCAGAGGGTTCAGAGACAGGCTTGATAAGCAGGAGTGAGTCAGCGGGCTTGTAGCAAATCCACGGTCACACAAACAATGTTTAAAGCTGGGAGTAGCAGTATTTGCATACAATGAGTGGGCTGGTGGCCAAGGGATTAATAAAGACCTTGGTTATCGGGGTTTGTTTTGAAGAGTTGAAGAGTTACTTTTTTTTTCTCCCACCAGAGCGGCACCTTAAAAGTACAGGGACTCAGCTGTTGGGGGTGAGTGAGTGACAGTGCCCTCCGGGGAAACCTGGGATCGCAGGGCTGGGTGGGTCCTTAGAAGTGACCTGAAAGCTATCACAGTACAGAGAAAGGAACAGTCGCTGTAAATTAAGGAAAATCCCAGAGGACTTTTTGGAGGAGGTGGCAAGTGTGGGGGATGTGACAAGTCGTCATCTTTGGTTGGTTGTAGAGACTTTCACGGGAGAAAGTTTGAAGCCTGCTCCCAAAGAATGCACAGTGATACACATTTTCTTCCTCTGAGTGGTCTTTGCAGACACCAGGCTCAGAAGATTGGACTGGGTCCCCACAAAAACCCATGCAAGGCTTCCAGGCTCAGATACGGAGCCGAGCCTGGACCTCACGCCCAGGGCAGGGGACACTGGTGTCCTGGGACGTGGAAGCCAGGGCCAAGCTTGGGGTGGACTGCAGAGACCCGTGGCTTGGTGTGTGATGCCAGCAGTGGTCGGCCCTGGCAGAGGCCCCCCGTCCAAACCCCGCTTTCGGGAGCAGAACCTGGGATCGCCGTCGGGGATCTGTCAGAGAAGGGGCTAGAAGAGCATTTTGGTTCCAGATGTATTTATGTGAAAGCAGAGAAAGCGATCTTTCATCCGCTGGCTCACTTTCCAAATGCCCACAGCAGCCAGGGCTGGGCCAGGCTGAAGCCAGGAGCCTGGAGCTCCATCCAGTTCTCCCCGTGGGTGGCGGGGACCCAAGCACTTGGGCCGGTATCTGCTGCCTTCCAGGTGCATTGGCAGGAAGCTGGATCAGAAGCAGAGGCGCTGAGACCGTTCAGGCATGGGTTGCAGGTGCCATGTCCACGCCCAGAAAGGCACTTTGACCCATGAAGCGAGTGGTCACTCTGGTGAAAGACTGCCTGCCACCCACCTCTCCCACCGCCCCGGTGCGGACAACACCAGCTGAGAGCCTAGAACTCAAGTTAGGCTCCAGAGCCCCCTGGGGCCTCCTAGAAGGCGGAGGTTCTGGGGACCCCCCACCCCCCATCGGGCTGGCTCAGCTGCACTTCTCTTTGACGGCTTAGAGTTCCCGTCTGACTTTGGTGTAGACTTCGAAGAGAAGGGGGAACAGGAGGCGTGGGTCTGCTGAGCAGCTTCTCGGCCTGTGGACCCGAATGCCCTCCACTTACACCTGTGCCTTGGCCCCTCGGGAGGGATCCCCACTGTGTACCCCAGTGCTACTCCAGCCTCAGCCACTGCCCCCTGTTTCTCCACTGGGGAGCGCCTCCCCTCCCCCCTAAATGAGCCTGAAGGGTCTCTGAGGGTCCATCCACCCCTCTCTGGCCCCACCCCCCCAGCATCCGCCTGGGAGAGTCTGGCCCAGCGGGCACTGGGATTCCCCCAGGGAAGGGAGAGTCCTGCCCACGGCACAGGCGCCCTCGGGGAATTTTCTCCTTAACCTTGCTGGAAGTCAGAGGAGAGCCCAGAGCCTGACCGGCCTCCCTCCCTCCCTCCTCTGGGCCTTAAGCCCCATGGTGGCCACTGGAGAAAGGCTGCTCCCGCCTGTCCCACCGCCCCAACTTCTAGACACAGACAAGTAGCTCAAGTCAGGGCTGGGCTGTGGTGAGGCGGATGTCATGGGTTACCATGGCAACCCAGCCTGCCCCCTTGGAGCACTAACCTTCCATCCCTAACCCTAGCCCCGGTTCGACTGGCGTGAGCCTGAGCCGTCTCTGGGGACGGTGTCCTGGCGGCCAGGCCAGCTGGGGGTCACAGGGTGGCGTGGAGCCTGGGGTGCACGTCAGGGCTTGAGAGCAGCAGGTGGGCCTATGCATGGGAAATCGGGGTGCCGTGGCCAGGAGCCAGAGGTTCAGGTCAGGAACAGGCTTCCCGCACCGCTCCTGCGGAAAGACAGTGCCTGGTTTTCGGCCATCACGCGTAGAAGCCGCTCGGAGACCCAGGCCTGCTGTGCAGCTGGACATCCAGGCCCAGACCCGCACGCCTCGGCAGCGCGCTTGCTGCGCCCATGGACCACAAGGACAGACGGGTTGCTCGGGAGTCAGGCAGGCCCTCTGGGTCGCTTGCTGTGTGACCCTGGACAAGTTATCAGATGTCTCTGAGTCCCGGCTCCCTCATCTGCCAAGGGAGGCCTTGGGATCCTGTATCTAATTCTGAGCACAGACCAGGTGCTCAGTATGCGTTGGCCACGATGGTGAGGCCGGGTCACCCCGTCCGCCACAGCCCGCGCACAAGTCCCCAGTGGTGCCAAGACGCTCGAGTGGGGCGGGTGTTCTGTGGACACGCAGAGGCTTTGGTGCGGAAGCTGTTCCGGCTGGAGGCTTTGCACACGTGTCTCCACTTCGTAACAGTGCTAGGAACCGAGTCGCTCAAAACACGCGTGGGCTGTTGCAATTCTGGAGGGCAGAGGTCCGACGTGGGTCTCCCGGAGCCAACACCCAGGGGTCGGGGCTGGTTTTCGGAGGGCTCCAGGGGAGGATCTGTGCCCTCGCCCCTTGGCTCGTGACTGTCCTTTATCTTCAACGTCTGTAAAGCCGCCCCACTCTGCTCTGCTCAATCACGGCTCTCCCAGGCTTCCTGTGATTGCGTTGGGCCCACATACAAAAGCCAGGATAATCTGTCTCAAAGCCGGCTGATCGCCGAGTTTAATTCCACCTGCATCCTGAACTCCTTTCCTGGGGACTCAGGTTCTGGGAATCAGGCTGAGGCCACACGGGGCAGGGGTGGCCTGTCCCATCGGCCGCACTCTGAGCCTGGAGGGTGACGGTGTCAGTCCTCGCCTCCCTGGTTTGCTGAGTGAGCCTGCAGCGGGGGTCAACAACCAGAGGAGAGGGCTGCTCAGAGCACTTGCTGGACGCCAAGTCCTGTTCTGGGGCCTGCTGTGCAGCTGGGGCCGCCGACCATTGTCATGATGGGTTTGCTCTTAGGAGGCAGAATAGAAATGGGGGAGTGGCACTAGCTGCCTTGAACCCCAAGTGCACAACTGCTCCACACAAGCAAGAAGGCTGGGTTGTCCTGCAGTGGTAGATTTTTTTAAGATTTCTTTATTTGAGAGGCAGAGTTACAGACAGGGGCTGTGGAGTTTGGACTTGGCGTGGGTCCTGGGGAGCCACTGAAGGTGCTATACAGGCTGCATGGCCAGAGCAGCCTCCTGGGAAGCGAGGGGCACCTGTTTCCCCAGCAGGATCCTGGGGCGGTGGAGGGCTGGTGCTCAGCAGGCCCCCAGCTCAGCGACCCCTGGGCCGTGTCCCGGCCCCGGTGGCAGGTGCTGACCTGGCTGTTGTCTGTGGCAGTGCCCCGCCTCCCCCGAACCCCCAGGCTGCCAGCAGACGCCAGTCAGCCGGAAGGGTCAACTCCATGGCACTTGACCTTCGTCCTAGCAGAGATTAAACCGATCCCTAATTAATAGCCTGTAGGAGAGATCCCTGCCTTGGCACAGCTTGCAAGTAATTTAAGGCTTGTCCTTGGAGGCCAGTCCATAAATTATGCTTAATTAGCTGAAGGTCTCTCTGGGACACAGCAGCGACCAGGGACCCCAGCCTAGCGACTTCCAAGTCTCAGGCGGGGCTGTGAAGGAAATGCCAGAGTGACTCCGGTAAAGAGTTGATCTCCTCTCTTCCAAAACGGCAGCCACATTCTCACCTCGCTGAATGTGCCAGAAACACTGCCTGCCCGTGGCCTGCCGGTCAGCTGTTTCCTGGCCATACTCTTTTATTTTTTTTTTAAGATGTTATTGATTTATTTGAGAGGTGAGAGGGAGAGACAGACAGGTCTTCCATCCGCTGGTTCACTCCCCAGATGGCTGCAGTGGCCAGGGCTGAGCTAATCTGAAGCCAGGAGCCAGGAGCTTCTTCTGGGTCTCCCATGAAGGTGCAGGGGCCCAAAGACTTGGGCCATCTTCTACTGCTTTCCCAGGCCATAGCAGAGAGCTGGATCGGAAGTGGAGCAGCCGGGACTAGAACCAGTGCCCTCTGCAGGCAGAGGATTAACCCACTGCAGCACAGCACTGCCCCCCCCCCCCCCGGCTGTGTTCTTAACTGATGGCTTACAGATCCTGGGTCTCCGTGACCACGTCTGTGAAATGGGCCGCTCGTCCACACAGAGCAGTGGGGAAGAGGGGCTCCTGGTGGCTGTGGTTAGGGCTGACCACAGGTGCAGGGGTCAAAGCTAAGAACAAATGCAGGATTTCAGAGCTTGTTTTAGAGCCAAGGATAAGGGGCTGCGGGCCTGGGGCGCACACGGGCTGTGAGTGACTGCTGGTGAGAACGCTTGTGACAAAGGTGTTTGCTCCCAGATCCTGGGTGACTGGGGCAGAGAGTGGGTGTGACAGCTGCTCTCAGTTAGTGGGATATCCCGTTCGCCCGGCTTCCCGGAGGGCTCTGTCCCAGCTGTGTCCCCCAGGGTCCAGGGGAGGGCTGGTGGATGGTGGTCAGACTGTCAGTCTAGGGCATGGCCAGGGCCAGGTTCCTAGGCCTCACGCCTGGCGTGGCACTGCCGCTGCCGCCTTGAACTTTTGACCATTTTCCAACAAGAAGCCCCGCAAATCTCACGGCAGGCCCCAGTGATGGCCGTGCTGCACGGTTGTCACCGTTGCCCCCCTCCTCGGGAGTTCCCGCTTTTTCCTGAGAGAGCCAAAAGGATCACAGACAGGCTCACTGGGCACCAGATTCCAAGCCAGGTCTGGGAACGCACAGAGAACCCGAGAGAGAGAGAGAGAGAGAGAGAGAGAGAGAGAGAAGGAGAGAGAGAGAGAGAAGGAGAAAGAGAGAGGAGAGAGAGAGAGAGAAGGAGAGAGAGAAGGAGACTGAGGGCCGGGGGCTTTGGGGCCCCCGGAGACTGAACCTGCAGCTCCTCACAGTAAACCCAGGAGCCCGGTTTTGGGGAGAGGGGCGCCGTGGTCCTTGGGCAGGGCTCAGACCACCAGCGCAGGAGGCCAGTGTCCCCAGATGGAGACAGTGAGACCCAGAGATGCCCGGTGGCTCCCGGGGAAGCCTCACCGCAGATTCACCCCACAGCGGGTCCCTGGGGGTCAGGCGCGCTGAGCTTGGCCAACAGTGCGCGGGCCCGGCCTGGCCGCGGCGGCTTCAGAAGCTGCCCCATCTCAGTTCGCTTTTGTCTCTGGCTACCTGGAGGATCCCGTGAGCTGCCCTGTGAACCATGGCCCTCTACACTGGCTCTACTAGGGTGGCGGAACCAGTCCCTGTGGGGGGAGTCCCGCCTCCACCGCCGCCGCCTGTCCCTTGTTCTGGGCGGAGGGAGACGCTGGGCGGGGACCTGCGGGACGGTTCACGCGGGGGCCAGCAGACTGGCCGCGTGTCGCAATGTCTGGTGGCGTTTGCACAGCCTGCGTGCACAACACAGCCAGCGCGGCGACGGAGCGTGCGGCCCTCGGGGCCCAGGCTGCTGGCACCTTGCATCCCATTTACAGCTCCGGGTTCAGCCGCGGGTCAACGCACTGGGACACCCAGGCGTTTGTTTTACCGGCTGAGAGCCGTCCCTGGGGGCCCGGAGGGGGACCCCTGCCCGTTTCCATCTGTATACCTCTGTGTGACCCCTCCTGAGCCGCCTCCCCCATGCTGGGATCCCATTCCAGCCCTCACCCATCTGCTCAGCCAGATCCCTCTGGAACCCCAACCCAAGCCTCGCACCCACTCCTTCCGCCAGCCATCTGCGCCAGGACCCAGCGCCACGCAATCCCCCTCCTCATTGGCTTTCCACCCCATCGGTCACACCCCTCCACCCCTCCTGTCAGTCAAATGGGGGCATAACCCAATCTCCACCCTGGCCCCACCCACCAGACTGACTTCCTGGAGCCTCCTGCAGGGAGCCGCTGGCTGCTCCCACACCCCTGGTCCTGGATGGCCACTGGCTGCCGGCACAGCAAGGTGCACCTGTGTTGACCGCTGGTGGGTGGGGAGCCGGCCGCCTGGCCAGGCAGGGCACCGGGCCGCTGGCCTCCCGCAGTGCCGCCCTGTCCCCCTCTCTGTTTCAGCCCAGTTTCTGGGAGCCGAAGGAGCCTGGGGATGGAAGGCCAGCCTTTGTCTTCCTCTGCCTGGGCCTTGCCATGGCTGCCCATCCTCCCCACCGCATCTTGGGGGCCATTCTTCCCTGGCCTCAGACCAAGCCCTGTGGGGTCCCCTGGCCCCCTTGCTCCGGGAGCCACCACACCGAGCCCTGCAGCCATGGGACGCCTCCTGCATGCCCTCCCCCGACAGTCAGCTGTGTGGACTTCAGCCCCTAACTCCTCAGGCCACAGCCCTGGCTCCCACTTGTATTCTAAACTCAGTCAGGAGCTGTCAAACCCCCACCACCACCATGGCCTCCCACCTCGGCACAGAGTTCAGAGCCCCACAGGGCTGGTCTCCCCCACCTGGCTCTGCCGTACTGGCCGCCAACACTCCCAGCTCATGCTCACCCCAGGGCCCCTGCTCCAGCCCCCGGTGCAGCTCTGGGTCCCCCCTGTGCTTTGGAATCACGTCATCCATCACTCTGCGTGTGTGTGGTTCCCCATCTCCCAGCCGTGTGCGGAAGTGAATGCATGAGAACGGGGTACTGTCCCAGGGCCCCCAGCGGTACCGGATGTAGTTACCACTGGATGACCCCGGGTGAGTGAATGAGGCGGGACAGGGGGAGTAAAGGACGTTGGCCTCGGAGTTCAGGTTCAAGTGTGAAACACTGGGTAGTGAAGGGTGCGTGAGTCGCTTGGACTGTTCCAGGATGGCAGTGGGGGGCGCTCTGCCAGTGAGTGCTGGCACCTGGCCCCACAGCCGCCTGGCAGTTCCCACCCCGAGGACCTGGGGCCCAGATCACAGGGCTCCTCCCAGCAACTCCAGCCTGAGCTGCTCAGTTCCGTGGTTTTGCCACGGGAGGCGGTGTAGCCGTGAGACAGTCCCCCAGTGTTTGTGGCTGGGTGTGGGAAGTGTAAGACCCTCTACTGGTCCCAGCACCAAAAAGGTTCACAAGAATCCTGCCAAGGAATGCAGTGGAGGCTCCATCCCCTGGTCCCATGTGGGCTGAGCACTGGCTGTCTGCGGGTGACAGTTTTAAGTTTTGAGGGACGTGTTCTCCATCCTCGGGGTTATGTCTGTCGGAGGCGGGGCACGCGTGTGTCTACAGCTGGAGAGGAAGAAATTTGAGAGGTGATGGGGTTGGGGGCTAGAGTCTGGGGTGTAGGGCTTTCAACGGGCAGGCCTCTCGGGTAGACACTGGAGCGGAGCCTATAAGGACAACCGGAGAATGGCCTATGCAAAGGCCCTGAGGTGGAAGTGAGCAGGTGCTATGCAGAGACCAGTAGGAGGGAGGAGCCGAGGGCGGAGAGCAGAACAGGTGGGGGCGGGCCTGTGGTTACAGATCTCTCTCTGAGTGACATGGGGTGTTGCCCCAAGCTGTCAGCAGAGTGGCGAGGTCCAGTGTCTTTTTCGAGAAGGTTCTCTGGTTGCAGCGTTGATTACAGACTGGGGCCAGGGTCCGAGCAGGGAGCCCCGCGAGGGGGGCTGCCGCTGGGCCCTCGGGGGTGGCCAGGGCAGCAATGAGCCGTGTGCGGGTTCCCGATATCAGAGGTTGGACTGGCAGGGCCGCTGGATGGACTGGGTGTGGATGGGAGGAAATGAGGGGACAGGAAGAATCTTTGAGGAGAGAGAGCTTGGAACCTTAAAACCCCCAGCGGCCTTGGGGACCGGGAACCTGGGCGGGGCGCCTCTGTCCTCGTTTACCAAGCAAGGATTGTGGGTCCCGAGTGGATCCTTTGCCTGGGGCTGCCACCACAGATGACCACAAACCACATGGCTCAAAGCAGCAGCCGTCTGGTCTCTGTCAGTTCAAGAAAGCAGAAACCCGAAGCCAGCGTCCTGGGCGGGATAGAGGTGGCGCAGGCAAGGGGTCCCCCATGCCTCCTGCAGCTCCTGCTGGCTCCCGGCCTGCATCGCCTCACGCCCCACCTCTGTCTGTGCACAGCCTCCCTCCCCCATGGGACTCCCCTGCAGCTCTGGGCACCAGGCCTTGGCCCATATAGGCGCTTGACCGCATCAGCGAGACCCTCTCTCCAAGTAGGGCCACGCTGGCCGGTACTGGGGTGAGGGCTTGGGCAGAGCCCTCCCAAGGGGAGCAAAGCATCCCACTCGGGCTCGGCCTGTGTGCTCATGAGGGCTGGAGCCAAGCCCACGGGGCAGGGCTCTGCACACAGAGCCCAGGAGGCGTGGCATTGCCCCCGCCCTCTTGGAGATCAAGGATGCTCCAGGCACATCCCTGGCCCCTCCCCACATCCAGCAGCCCCAGGCCACCATACTGAGCCCCATCAGGCCCTGATGTCCTTGCAGCGGAGCAGTGGTCATCACTGTCACCCCCTTGGTTGCCACTTGGCCAGTGAGCCCACACGCCAAACCGGACAGGGCAGCAGCCCGCCCTCCTTCCTGCGGGGGGACCCCAGCGGCCTAGTCCTTGGCACTCGGTGTACGCTCAGTGCTGCCTCTGGTTGGGCTGTTTCTCGGGTCGCTTTGCTGGTGCAGGTGAAGTTGAAGGCCAAGGGCACGGGCTTGGGGATCAGGCCGTGTAGGTTGGGGATCAGGCTACACCGCTTCCCCGCACAGGAGCTTTGTATCACAAGGTCCCTCCGTGCCTCACTCTCTCATGCACGAAATGGACACCATACCTCGCTCCCAGCATTGTCTGAGATCTGATGCCAGACGAGAGTAGGACGTGTCGCTCCTGTGTGTCTCAGCAGTGCCAGATGCAGGCTGGACGCCTGCCGGGAGGAAGTCCCCACCCACTCCAGGTTGCGGTCAGGGGCTCGTGGGAGGGCAGCACCCTGGCTGGTCTAATTTGAGGCGCTTCCTAGCAATCCTCTCCAACAGCTGTGCCCGCAGTAGCCAAAACATTGTCCACCGGCCAGACGGAGCCAGGAGCCCGGGACAGCGCCGAGTGGAGGGCCCTGGCCTGTCTGGCACCCCCGCAGCCTGGCGGGGCGGGGCGGGCCTCCCCTGGGCCTCTGTAAGGAACCTGAGACCACGTCCTGTCCTTAGTGCTTCTGGCACATCGATGAAAGGCCCTGTGCTCTGGGGTTCCTGGCGTGATGCAGGGCCCCAGCCGGCCTCTGTGTCCTGTGTCCCCCAGGCGCGGCCTGGAACCCGGGGTGGGAGGGGGGTCTGCTCCTGTTGCTGCAGTGATCCTGAGAATCGGAGAGAGCAGCTGACATGCCCTTAGCCCTCTCCCCGCCTCGCCTTTCAAAGTGACTGCTTCTGCCCTAACTCACGGAGCTTCAGTGGCGTTTCCCACCAGAGAACTGAACCCAAGGGGCCGGCGTGGTGGCGCAGTGGGTTAGTCCGCGGCTTCTGCCGCCGCCATCCTGTATCAGTGCCATGACCTGGGGTCTCTGCGCAGAATGGTCTTTCCTTGTACGAAGCCAACTCAGCCCCGTGACAGCTCCAAATTCGGGGGCCATGGGACAGAAGCTGCCCGAGACCTGCCTGGGGACTTGGCTCTTGCCGTGGCAGCCAGCCGCAAACAGGGGCCCCTCCTGGGATGCGCCGGAGGGTGCCCAGAGCCAAGGCCCGGTGGGGAAGGGGCGCCAGAGCACTCAGGTCGGTAGGCCGGTTCCCCATGGTGGCTCAGCCGAGCTCTTACTGTGTGCCCGCCCCTAGCTGCGTGCCCGGTTGTAAGAGGAACGAGATCCCGGGCTGAGTTCACAGCTCATGGGGGCGGCGGGGTGTTCACGGAGGTCCACACGTTCACATCCATGCCTTGGGGAGGTGGGACGAGGGCCGGCGGTGGCAGGGAGGAACCAGAGTCCTGAGACACTCGGCCCTGTCCCTAGGGGCTGAGTGGCCCTGGGCGAGTCGGCCCTGTCTGAGGCCGACCTGTGGAACCCCTCCTGACGGGGTTGTGGGTGCTAAAGGAAAAGACGTATCTGAGCCCTCCGCGCTGGCCCGGGTAAGGTGCTGTAGGGAGGATGGATCCGGGGACTGAGGGGCATTCTGGCAGTGCTTTGCTGGGTGAGTAGGGGTCCACGAGCAGTTTTCAACGGGAAAACGGCCTGCGCTGGGTACGAGGCAGGGGCAGAGGGAACCAGAATGGATAAGATTTAGTTCCTGTCCTCTAAGGGGACAGGATGTAGACTCAGCAGTGGCACCACACCCGGGGCTGAATGGGTGAACCTAAACCGGAAACGCTGGGTCCCCGGCGGGCTCCCCTCCCCCACTCATCCACTCAGCAGTGGGGAGACACCGCGTGGATGGGAGCCCTGGAGCAGCCTTGAGGACAGTTGTGGGAAGTTTCTATTCTGCCTTCTGAGTTTTTTTTAATATTTATTTTTTTATTTATTTGAAAGAGTTGCAGAGAGAGAGGTGTCTTCGTCCACTGGTTCACTCCCCAAATGGCCACAGAGGCTAGAGCTGAGCCGATCCGAAGCCAGGAGCCAGGAGCATCTTCCAGGTCTCCCACGCAGGTGCAGGGGCCCAAGGACTTGGGCCATCCTCCACTGCTTTCCCAGGCTGTAGCAGGGAGCTGCATGGGAAGTGGAGCAGCCAGGACTTGAACCTGCGCCTGTATGGGATGCCGGCACTGCAGGCGGCACCTCCACGCTGGTTTTAAGGTCACAGGGCTGCCGCCTGCCACACCAGCACCCCGTATTGGAGCGCCAGTTCTGTCCCAGCTGCCCTGCCTCTGATGGCGCTCCCTGCTGCTGCGCCTGGGAGGGCAGCGGAAGGTGGCCCAGGTGCTGGGGCCCCTAGGTCAGCGTGGAGTTCCCGGCTCCTGGCTCTGGCTTGGCTCGGTCCTGGCTGCTGCAGGCATCTGGGGAGTGAGCCAACAGAGGAAAGGTTGATCTTTGGCTTGCTCTCTGTCACTTTCAAGGATATATATATATATATATATATATATATATATATATATATATGTCATCATATATATAAATGATGATACATGACAGTTTAACCATCCCTCAGTCCCTGCGGGGGATTCGTTCCAGGACCCACCACAGTCACCAAAACGCACGGCCACCCAGCGCCTCACCTGAGCTGACCTCCGTGTGTGCTCACCACGGCACGCATGCCCGCTAGGCGACTTCTGAGCCCCAGCGTCAGAGCTGTAAATGGCTAGCGGCACTCTGTGGCTTGGGGAGTGAGGGCAGGACAGTGCGTGTTCAGTGCACGGGTATCATTGATCCGGGGCTGCTGGAACCCAGGGGTGCAGCAGCCCCGGAAGTGGCCGGTGGACCACTTGTTCTTTAGACAGATGCAGAGACGCAGCCCCACAGCCAGCCTCCACGATGGCCCCTTTTACACCGTGTAAGCTGTTCGGTTTTCAGAGCAAGGATTTTCCCAGATGGCGTGGACGCCGGGCCCCTGACCGTGGTCCCAGGCCATGCTGCGCTCCTCCTCTTAGCAGCCGCCAAGGGCAGTGATGGTCTCAGCTCCAAGTGCGCGACCCCCAGGGCTCGTGGAGCCACACAGTGCCCTTCCTCCCACCATAAGCAGGGAGTGGGCATGGGGGTGCCATCACCAGCAGCCTGTGGGGCCAGCCCAAGCCACAGTTCCAATCCATGCCCTGTCGCTCCAGCTGTGGGACCCTGACAAGTCTGCCCACAGTCTTAGCCTCTTGGGCTGAAGTTTGCTCCTCTGTGAAATGGGCACAATGCAGCCACCTCCCTGGTCTCCAGGGGACGTGAGTCCTTGTTCAGTCTCCATCCCTCTGACTGTACCTGTGGCCCACTATCTTCTATTACCTTCACTGTCTTGGGGGCTCCCTGTGCTGCTCTCCCTGGGGCGCTGGCAGATGGACGGGGTGGTTGTGGACATCGGGCGAGAGAGGATGCAGAGTGCTGGCGTGCAGGACTGGGGAGCTGAGCCTGTCCCGCCGTGTCGGCACATGCATGAGACCAAGGCTCTGGGTTCGAATCTTGCACCACTCCCCTGCTGTGAGGGTGACTCTGGGTGAGTTGCTGAGCGCCTGTGCAGCCCGGTTTCCCATGCTGTGGAAGGTGGACGAGGACAGCCTGTGGCTGGGAGGGCAGTGACCCTGGAGGCCGGAGGTCTCATCCTGCCTCCTCCCCCTCGCCGGTCTCCAGGCAGGGGAGAGACAGAAGCTGGCCGGCCGCTCCCTGACCTGGAGTTTATTACGAGGACGCCACAGGGCTCCCTGGGCTCATAAATCTGCCCCTCGCGCCGGCCCCGTCCTCGCCCTGCCCAGGGCCGGGCGGGACTCTTGGCCTCTGCTGTCGGGGTCACCCCCGGGGGTCTCGGCAGGAGCCGCCTGGACTGGCTGCCCAGCTGTGTCTGCTGGTCCTTGGATGGGCATGCAGAGGGCCATGTCGGGGACAGCAGGAGAGGCCGGCATGGACAGTGGCAGGGCAGCCCCACTAGGGAGGGAGTCTTATGCCTCCCACTCACCCTCTCCACCCCCCTAGCCCCCGGCCACCTGCCCCACATGCACACCACACGGATGCTCACGGACACACACGTGCTCATGTTCATGCACACACACATACAGCACAGACACCCACCCCCCCAGCGAGTCTCCAGCCTACAGCCAGCGTGGTCTCCCGGCTCCCTGATGGCAGCTCCCCTGCTCAGACCGCAGGAGCTCTAGGCCCCTGGCCTCGCCCTGTCCAAGAGCCAAGGGGCCAGAAAGAACTGGTTCATCTGGGGCGGGGAGCTGCAGGCCCCTTCCAATGGAGCCGGGCAGTGCCACGTGTGCCGGGGTGAGAGGCCCCCTCGGGCCCTTGCTGCAGCCCTTCCCAGGCAACGTTTGTCCTCCGCACCATCGAGATTCTGGGCCTTCCAGCAAGGCCCTGGCATCCAGTGTTCCCTCGGTTGCCTTGCCAGGATCCTGAGGGCCCCCAGGGGCGCCTCTCACTGCCGCCGCCGGACCCCTGGGAACCGTGCACAGCCCGTGTTGGATCTGGGAGGGGATAGGTGCAGAACAGAGCAGGTGCGAGGGGACCGAGACTCACCTTCGCCTCAGTCTGAGCTGCTCGGAACCTGGATGGGGGATGGGGGATGCACAGACGGACAGGTGGGTGGCAGGTGGGAGCTGGGTGAACACTGGATGGGAGGAAACCTGGTGGCAGGGCACAGGTGGGACCTGTGGGGTGGAGGGTGCCCACCTGCAGGAAGTCACCTCCCGGGGCAAAGGTTGGTCCTTCCTCCCCTCCATGACGACCTCCTGGCCTGCACTGGAGGAACACATGTGAGTCTTTGTGTCTGTCAGCAGACAAGGAAGCGTTCCCTGTAGCCCGTCGTTTGCCCTTGGACTTGGTGGTCAGGGAGACGGCTGATGGACCCTCCCTCCTCAAGCCCTTCCTGTATTCAAGTCTTCAGTTGAAAAAGCGGTTGAACTAAGTGGACTTTTCAGACTGGACTTTCTCAGAGCCATTTTAGGGGTTGAGATAACACTTTTAAATTTTCTTTCTTAAAATATTTAACAAGTTTCAAAACTGTAGTCATAAGCCAGATCCATTGGAGACCCCTGGGATTTTTGTGTGCCCTTTCTGCTCCCATAAAAGCTCTGCAGTTTCAAGATTCTCAGTAGCTGGGGCTGGCGCTGTGGCGCAGCGGGTAAAGCCGCCACCTGCAGTGCCAGCGTCCTATGTGGGCGCTGGTTCGAGTCCTGGCTGCTCCACTTCCAATCCAGCTCCCTGCTAATGCACCTGGGAAAGCATCAGAGGATGGCCCAAGTGCTTGGGCCCCTGCACCCACGTGGGAGACCTGGAGAAAGATCCTGGCTTCAGATGGGCTCAGCTCCAACTGTTGCGGCCATCTGGGGAGTGAATCAGCGGATGAAAAACCTCTCTCTCTCTCTCTCTCTCTCCCTCCCTCTCCCCCTCTCCCTCCCACCCCCACCCCCCAACTCTGCCTTTCAAACAATAAATACATCTTCAAAAAAAGAAAAGAAACCACCTGTGCTCAGGGCTGACGTGATGGTAGCTCCTGTCACTTGCGCACTTACAATGTTCACCCTGCCAAAGCAGCCTTTGTTCTTACGAGTGGCCTTTAGATTAAGAAAATATTTTTAAGATTAATTTATTTATTTGAGAGGTAGAGTTACAGACAGAAGGAGAGACAGAGAGAGAGGTTTTCCATCCACTGGTGCACTCTCCAAATGGCCACAATGGCTGGAGATGGGTCTATCCAAAGCCAGAAGCAGGAACTTCTTCCGGGTCTCCGAAGTGGGTGCAGGGGCCCAAAGACTTGGGCCATCTTCCACTGTTCCCCCAGGCCATGGCAGAGAGCTGGATCGGAAGTAGAGCTGGGACTCACGTGGGATAAGGCTTAGCCTACTACACCACAGCACTGGCCCCAAGAGAATATTTTTTTTTTAAGATTGATTTTATTTGAAAGGCAGAGTTACAGAGGTCTTCTATCCACTGGTTCACTCCCCAAATGGCTTCAACAACTGGGACTGGGCCAGGCCTCAGCTGGGAGCCTGGAACTCCATCTGAGTCTCCCACGTGCATGACAGGGACCTGAGCACTTGAGCCACCTTCCACTGCTTTCCCAGGTGCAGTAGCAGGGAAGTGGAGCAGCCGGGACTTGAACCAGCAGTCCCGTGGGATGCGGGCATCGCAGGCAGTGATGCCAGCCCCTGGAGCGAGACGCACTGTGGACCTGGTCATACGCTGTACTCCTTTTATTGGTTTTCATTCTTTTTTCTTTTTTTAGGGAGATTTTGTTGATAAATTTTAAAAGAAAACACAGAAGCCAATTGCCCTTGTCCCCAAGAGGACGTGCAGATGGCCCCTTTTCTGATTCTGCCCCACGGGCACCCACACCCAGCCTTTCTCCCCCTGCCAATGATGCCAGTTCTCCCTCAGGGCTTCCGGGGCCCCTGGCCAGAGCCACTGCCACCCGCTGGGGGGCTGGGGGAGGTGCAATGCCCTCCCCAGGTCCAGGCCGAGAGCCAGCCAGCCTGCTCTTCCCAGCCGTCTAAGGACCAGCCATTCATAAGCTTGTCCAGCCCCGTTAAGCATCCACTTCTTGGTTCTGCCGGGGTCCACTCCTGTGGGGCGAGGAGGCCAGGAGCCCCTTCCCTCCCGGCAGGTGCCTCGCTGCCTCTCTGTCACCTGCCCTGCAGGCCTAACTCATGAGCAGGCCAGCTGGGTGCAGCACAGGCGCTCTACGCTTGCTTCTGTGTGTGTAGGATACCTGGGATTGGGCTGGGGGCAGACGTCCTGCTAGAAGGAATAGATGCAAAAGACAGAAAAAAATGGATCAACTGATTGGCCAGAGATGGGCTCAGAAGCTACTGGTTCCCTTAGGAGTAGGCTGTGTCCCTTAAAAAAAAAAAATCATTGTTATGGGGTGGGGTTATGGTGCAGCGGTTAGGATGCCGCACCCCCGCATCCCATGTTGGGTGTGCCTGTAAGTCCCAGCTCCCCATCCAGCTTCCTGCTAATGTGCACCCCGGGAGGCAGCAGATCATGGTTCAAGTACTTGGGTCCTTGCCATCCACATGGGGGGCCCAGATGGAGTTCCTGGCTTTTGCCTTTGGCCTGGCCCAGCCCTGGCTGTTGGGACATCTGGGGTGTGGCCCAGCAGATGAAAGATCTGTGTCTCTGTCTCTGTGCCTTTAAAATAACATGAAAATAAGGGAGGCCAGCATCATGGAGTAATGGGTAAATCTGCTGCCTGCGGTGCCAGCACCCCGTATGGGTTCCAATTCACAATGGCTGCTCCACTTCCAATTCAGCTCTCTGCCAATGGCCTGGGAAAGCAGTGCAAGACGGCCCAAGTGCTTGGGCCCCTGCACCCATGTGGGAGACCCAGAAGGAGCTCCTGGCTCCAGCCTGGCCATTGTGGCCACTTGGGGAGTGAACCAGCGGATGGAAGACCTCTCTCTGTCTCTCCCTCTCTCTCTGAAACTCTGATTCCAAATAAATAAATCTTAATAAATAAACAAGTTTCTTTTCATCGTATTATTCATTTACTTTGAATATTTATCTTGAAGTAGGGTCAGAGAGGCCCGCCTCTCCGTGCTGAATTTCTGGTGGGTGGCGAATGTCGCGTCCCTGTGGCTTCTGCTCCGTGGCTACCTGCTCAGTGCTGCGACTGTCTCCTTCCAGATTGTCCTCTGGGGCCGGACTGAGAAGTGCCTGAAGGAAACGACGGAGGAGATCCGTCAGATGGGCACCGAGTGCCACTACTTCATCTGCGACGTGGGCAACCGGGAGGAAGTGTACCAGACGGCCAAGGCTGTCCGGGAAAAGGTCGGTAGCCTGGCACGGTGGGGCCTGGGTACAGGGCAGTGCCAGGCAGAGCGCACACCCCCCAGGGGCCGCAGAGGGAGCTTGGCTTATGGCCGCCGGCTTCATCCGGGGCCCCCATGGGGAGCCTTCCCCGAAGCCAGCCCGAGTTACGGGAGTTAAGGTTGATGACCCAACAAGAGCGGTCACCTGTTGTCCCTTGGAAAACTTAGACCTTGTGGGTTTCTCTCCGAACCCTGGGAGGAGGGGCAAGGCCCCACTGCCCTCTGGGAAAATCCTCAGTTCCACCTGCGTGGACTGAGACTGTCTCGGTGAAGTCTGGGAGCCGAGCACGTGCCTTCTGTGACTCTGGCGTGTGAAAGTGTTAAGTTTCTGTCTCACGATAGCCTTGTTTATTGCAATGCTGCTCCACGCCAGGTATATTCCGTGCCGTAAATTATTTCCACTCCTCCGCTCAACCCTGAGACAGCGTTAGCCCCATCTTATAAATCCAGATGGCGGTGCTGGGGCCACGTCCATGCCCTCACGGCCCACGCCCTTCCCCCCCCACCCCTGGCCCGCAGGTAGGAGACATCACCATCCTGGTGAACAACGCCGCCGTGGTCCACGGGAAGAGCTTGATGGACAGCGACGATGACGCCCTGCTCAAGTCCCAGCACATCAACACTCTGGGCCAGTTCTGGGTGAGGGCGCCCGGGGCGGGTGGCGCAGAGGGTCACGGGACTTGGGCTCTGGGTAATGGGGATGTCCATGGATGAGCTGGCCAGGCCACAGGGCCACTGGACTGTGAGCTGTGAGCATGGTGTCCTGTGGCACAGGACGGCTCCGTCCCCAGAGCAGTGTGTCCAGGGTTCCCCGAGACAGGGCTGGGAGGGGTTGGGGCAGCTGTGGCTGCTCCGTGCTGACCGCCCCTCTGCCCCTAGACCACCAAGGCCTTCTTGCCTCGCATGCTGGAGCTGCAGAACGGCCACATCGTGTGCCTCAACTCCGTGCTGGCGCTCTCCGCCATCCCCGGCGCCATCGACTACTGCACGTCCAAAGCGTCCGCCTTCGCCTTCATGGAGAGCCTGACGCTGGGGCTGCTGGACTGCCCGGGTGTCAGCGCCACCACCGTGCTGCCCTTCCACACCAGCACAGAGATGTTCCAGGGCATGCGAGTCAGGTCAGTGGGCAGGGCCCAGCCTGCTCCCTGCTGCCCCGCAGGGGGCCCCAGGAGCCCTGGGCTTCTGCCTGGAGCCCTGTGCCTGACTCTCCACCTGCAAGGCAGTGGGTGGGTGGGGTACAGTAGCAGGTCCGGGTCATGCTTCTCAGCTCAGGGAGTTTGCAACACTGGCCGCCTGCAGTGCAATGCGACTCCATGATAGAGCGGAGCCCGACTCCATGATAGAGCGGAGCCGTGGTCTATGAGCCACGCGGCCAATCCCAGGGCCGCTGTGCTGGGTCTGGGAAGCCAGGGACCAGAGGGTACGTCCTGCACAGTTCCACACCCGTGAGGTTCTAGAACAGGCCAGGCTGGGCTGGGGAGCGGAGGCCAGACCAGCGGCCACTCTGGGAGGTAACGCTAGAGCTTAGGAGAGTCCCAGGGAACATTCTAGGCTTTCAGAGACGGGCACCTGAGTGTTGAGTAAATAGGTGGAAGTCAACCTAGCTGTGCAGAATGCTTAGGTCTCATGCAGATTAGAGCTCAATTTACAGCAAGGCCAAGGCCCAACCACTGCTCCCCCAGACCCATTACCTCGAGGGAAATGGGCCCCTGGGTTAGAGCCCACACTGGCAGCTAGACACGCGGATTGGCGACGGCCCTATGCTGCGGGCCGCTGGGCCTGCTGAGTCGTGACCTTGGCCTTCACTGTCCAGCCGTGACACGGGTGGGAGAATGCCTTCGTCACGGGTTCTGCGGTGAGGATGGAAGGGCACCTGCTCACGCGCTCCACCGCAAACAGCCAGCGAATGGCTCTGCCCTGGGCAGGCAGGGCGGCCATCGCAGGTAAAGAAAACGGAAACTGCCCAGAAGCCATCTTCCCCTTCCCCGTGGTTTTTGCAATCTGACAAAAACAATGATCTGCCGTCTGTGCTCTGCACTTCCACTTCTGCCGGCTCTGGGCTCGGCACAGAGGGGAATCCGGCGAGGCTGCTCAGCGCTGGCCGCAGCCCCGGGTCCGGCCAGGCGTCTTAGCTGTGAGTGGTCCTGGCTAGTGTAGATCACTCCTCAGCCACCGCTTGGGGATGAGAACTAGTTGTAGCTCTGTTACCTCTCTGAGCGCGGTTTATGGTGCTCGTCTGTCCAGGCTGGACGTCGCGCTTTCTTGCAGGGGTAGGCTTTCTGGGAGAATGAGAAAGAATGCATTGAGGCTCCTTGCACAAACTGGAGACCCAGCGATGCCTGTAAAAGCCGCTGTTCTTCCTGCCAATGGCCATCTTCACGCAGAGCCAGGTTATCGATGTCCCTGGCAGGCCACAGCCCCACGCACGTTCCCGCCTGGCTTGCGTGCAACTGAGCGTCTATTGTGAACCAAAAGGAGGCTGGAGTGCTGACCGTCAGTGGTCCACCTTGGCTTTTCCCCAGAGTGGCTCCCTCTGATTTCTTTTCACCGGAGTATACAGGAAGTGCTCAATCCATGCACACAGAAGCACATCCATGGCACTCCTCACTGAGCACAGAAGTGGGCAGGACAGTCATGCATGTGGCACTTGTGTGTGTCTCACCTTCTAGCGTGACAGTCTCCTCGCCACCACTCCTGGGCAACCCGCAGTCTCCCCGGGTCATTGTCCCATGTGGTACCCAGCGCGGGCCCCAGCCGCCGGGGGTCAGATCCCAGCTTCTTGCTGAGTTTCGTTCTCGACGGCCTGTTTTCAGAGGCTGGACATCCAGGGTCGGGGGCCACCTCTGACGAGGCTTCTCCTGCTACAGGCGCTCCGTGGCGCTCCCAGGCCGGGCTGGACATCACAGGCGAGGGGCCGCCTGGCCGGGGGCTCGTTCCATACAACAGCCGCTCCCTCCACAGCCCACTGATGTCTCGATCCATTAGTCTGTGAAAGGGTTCATCCGTACTGGCCCGGTCACCCCCCCAGGGATCCCACCCGCACATACCACGAGCACAGGATTTGGGGATGAACTGTCCAGCCCCGGGATGCTGGGGGACACACCCATGGCATCGGTGAAAAGGGATTCATATGGTAGCCCCTACTTCAGGGGTTAGATGAGCTCCCGTGCGTGACTCGATTAGCCATGCCTGACGAGTAGTGAGCACCTGTGCTATGCAGGTGACTCCTGAGGTGTGGCTAACTCAGACTCCTACAAGCCCAGGTCCTAAATCGACGCCTATTTCCTACACCAGGCTGAGCGCTGAGGGCGGGAGGCCTGTTTGGGACATCCTTGATGGATTTCCCAGAGGGCTTGGCCATGTTGAGAAATCATTGTTTATTGGCCCTGCTCGGCTCTAGCCGTACCACCACGTCACACACCCTGCTGCAGGGTGCGAGCCCGCAGAGCTCTTGTTCCCATTTTACGGATGAGGGAACTGAGGCTCAGGGATGCACTTGCTCTCCAGACCACACGGCCGGAAGCTGGCTGGCTGAGCTGGTGCCGCTGCCTCCCTGGGAGTTCAAGCCGGTTCTTGTGTACCCATCCCACCCAGCACAGAGAGCGAGGAGACACGCGGGGGTCCCTCTGTCAGGGTCTCCTGCCGGGGTCCTACCAGGAAGGGTCTCCCGCAAGTCCCTGGAGCTTGACTTATCCATCCTGTCCAGCCCAAGAAGCAGGGCTGGCCACAGGAGAGGCCGGAGAACCCAGGCTGTCTGCAACGCGGATAGGGCCTCAGCGTCTGAGCTGCCTCGACACGGGCACGTGTGCGGAATCCCAGGGGCTGCCGGCCCAGCATGCAGGGCTGTGGGCCTCTGATGGAGGCCATGCGGGGCCGAGCCCGTGCCGGGAGCCCATAGGCTGCCCCTTCCCAGGAGTGACATCAGACCCGTGACTCACCACTCTTAATCTTCCCGGTGCCAGAGTGGATCACAGGCCCTTTGTGGGATTGGGGTCCGAGCCAGCAGCGTGGGCCCTGCACCTACAGGCCCAGGAGGGTGGGCAGAGCAACGCATGGAGGCAGCAGAATGTTCTGGAACTTGTGCGGGCCCGTCTGAATCCCGAGCGTCCACTTGCTCTCCGCAGCCTCAGCTTCCTCATCTGTAAGCTGGGGAGAAAGCTTAGGGCTCAGGCCTGGCACCTGGGGAGCCTCGTCACCGTATGGGCCTCGGACGCCCCAGAATGGGCACGAAAACCCTAATATTGGCTCGTTCATTCATTCATTCGTCAGTGTGGGTTTGAATGAATCGGTGAAGTAGTTGCTGATCCCACGGGCTGGGTGGGATGCAGAGCCCACTTCCAGACAGGATGAGGAGGGCACGTCCGGGATATGGCAGGTCTTCAAGGTCCATCCCTTCAGCAAGAACTTACTGAGCACCTGCTGTGTGCTGGGCACTGCTGGATGCCAGGCGTACGGCAGGAGCTCACTGTGTGCTGGGGGAGACCTTGACCATGAAACAGCCAACTAGCGAGGCTAGGGAATAGATGCCCCAGGGAAATGAGTAGGGGATGAGGTCAGAGGCCACATGGGACCCCCATGGCTCAGTTGCCTCCTGGAGGGGAGCCGGGCTGTGGGGACAGCTGGTAAGAGCCCCTGGCTGGGATGACAAACAATGACAAGGACAGAGAGGTTGCTGGTTCCCGGTGAGGAAGAGGAAGTCAGAACAGGGCTGGGCTATGCAGAGCTAGAGCAAGCATGGGAGAGCCCCCGGCAGGTGTCAAGAGTCCAGGCCCCAGATGGGCGGACCAGGAGTCCTGGGTTCTGTAGGGAGACCCCCTGTGAGCCGGGGGGCCCCCACTCGTGTCACTGAGGGCAGGTGCACCTCCTACAGGTCTGGGCCAGGAAGGCCACAGGGACAGCCCAGGCACACCAGCTTCATGGAAGCTTCTAGCAGAAGCACACGCCTCTCCAGGGGAAACCCACTGTGTCTCTTCCTGTGCCAGGTTCCCCAAACTCTTCCCCCCGCTGAAGCCGGAGACCGTGGCCCGGAGGACAGTGGAAGCCGTGCAGCTGAACCAGGCCCTCCTCCTGCTCCCTTGGACCATGCACATCCTCATCATCTTGAAAAGGTATCGGGCTGCGGGGCGCTGTGGCCCAGGCTCACGCCTGCCATGGCTCCTCCTCCCGCCGGGCCCTGGCGGGAAAGAGGTGGCCAGCTATTGTCTGTGGGAGTCCTGCCTGTCACTCTGGACCGAGTCAGAAACTGTCAGCATCTATAAGTAGCAGGGTCCCACCTGTGGCCTTGACATGAATATTTCACGGCCGGCAGTTGTTGTCCAAATCGGGGCAGTCAGGAACAGCAGTGCTTTGCGCATGCCACGTTTCTGTCGTCCGTGTCTGCCGTGAAGTCCCCTGGCATGTCCCTCTGCAAACTCCACAGTGCACTCACGGGAAGAGGAGAACGAAGGGCAGTGGCGTCTCCATAGTGGTATAACGAGAGCGGATATCACAGACCCCGAAGAGACCCCAGGCACCCCCGAGGGTTCCTGGGCCCCACTTTGAGAACCACAGTTTCAACGACCACAGAGGCACGGGTCCCCAGCCCTCGGGAGGTGTAACCCATCCAGGGGTCTCGGGGGTCTGGATGCCAAAGGCTCAGAATTCGCAGAAACACAGAGCTGGTCCAGGCAGCCCGGGGAGGCAGGTTTTAGAGCGAGGCGGCCTCTGGAAATTTCTTGGCGTCACAGTCCACGTTCTTTCCGTTTTTTGGTAAAGGCAAAGGTGGGGGAGAGACAGGAGAGGCCCATCCGCAGATGCCCCCGGCAGCTGGACTGGCTCAGGCTGAAGCTAGGAGCCGGGAACTTGATCCGGGTCTCCCGCTTGGGTGGCAGGGACCCAGGCACTTGGGCCTCCTGGGGTGCACGCTAGCAGGAAGCTGGAACAGAGCAGAGCACTGTGGGAAGCAGGGAGCCGAGCTGGGGCCCCACCCCGCCCCCAGCATCCTGCTCCCCACGAACTTCCCGGATTCTGTTCAGCAAACCCTTCCCCCCAGTCCTGCGGGCTGAGCTGCTGCAGGTGGCCAGCTAAGTCTGGCACCCCCTGGAGCCATGCCTCTGGCTCCCTGGGCTCCAGCCATCACCTGACGGACCCCCCCACCCTGCCCCAAGCCCAGTGCCATTCCTGAGGGCAGAGGCACCGTGCCCCAGTCAGCTCAGGCCCCACCCCCAACACTTGCCAGGATGGCTCGTTTCAGTGAGTCCCGGAGGGGACACAGCACATGCTGACTGTGGCTCGGAAAGTCGTTCCCGCCGCCCACTCTACCTGCACACAGCTGCTCATCCCCAGACTGCGGGGGGGCCCTCGCCCCTGCCGCGGGGGCGGGGCTCGTGGGGAAGCTGGTGTGTGGCTTAGGGAGGGGAGTGGCTGCTTCTGGGGCGTGGCCACGGTGCGGCCCAGCCACTGCCCCCCAGCTGACCGTCTCCTCTGCTTCCCTCTGCCCCCAGCATCCTTCCACAGGCTGCGCTACAGGAGATCCACAGATTCTCAGGGACTTACACCTGCATGAACACGTTCAAAGGGCGGACATAGAGACGGGACACAGAGACCCTCGAGGAGCCGCGGCGTCCCAGGCACACACCTGTGCGCCTGTCCCTTGGCACCTTTCTGCTGGGGTGAACAGCACAGCTCCTGTGCCCGGGGCAGTCTGGTGGCCAGCCCCAGGACCTTTGCACAGGACTGATGGGTGTAACTCTGACCCCCACGGGGAGGCAAGAGACCAGCCAGCAGCCGCCTTGTCACTTTTGTACATGTCTGATTCTGTAGAGTTTATGGTTAAGTTGCTTCTCAGCTCTCCCCAGCCGCAGCAGCGTGCATAGACTCTTCCTGGAGGCTCTGTCCCCAGACAATCCGCCTCCCCCTCGTCCTCAGCCTGCACAGACTGGTTGAACAGCAGGAACAGAAAATAAAGAGTTGGCCTTCGCGTGTTTCAGTATTCAAGTCCGTGGTGGGCAGCTGGGAGGGGGCCAGCCCCAACTACAAAGCCGATCCGCTGAGAGAGACTTGGGCTGCTCAGGATCACCGGTGGCCAGGGGTTAACAAGGGGTGGGGCAGAGACCAGGAGACAAAGTGGAGCCCAGGCCCGGGGAACTAGCCTGCAGACAGCGCTCCAGCCCCCAGCCGCTGGCTCGGGAGGGCACCTGCTGTCTACCTAGCATGTGCTGGGTGCCAGCGGAACATGGCTGAGACGCGGAACTCTGCAGCCCAACACGGGACGCCAGTGATGTGGCTGAGAAAGGGTCATGAGTGACCAGAACTGCTGACGGGGTGCGGCAGGCCCCTGCGTCCCACAGGGTTGCAGGGGACACGGGTGACACGCAGCGAGGCAGGAGGGGCAAGAGCCTGGGTCTCTGGCGTGCAAGCCGCCGTAGCCAGCTTCGGTAAACCTAACCTTGGCCAGCTGGGGAGGGCAGCAGGCACGGGGGTCCCCGCACCGGAGGGAGGGGTCACGGGCCTCTGGCTCAGAGGAGCTTCCTGGAGCTGCCCTGAGCCAGACCCGAGTCTGCGTGGCCCAGGAGCGGAGATGGACCGCCCTGCCCGCTCCGTGCCACCTGCCACTGGTCCACAACACCAGCCCTGGGGACCACCTCAAGGATGCCCACAGCTGCGGGGCAAGCCGGCCAGGGCAAGCCCAACCCTCAAGGGCATCCAGCAATGAAGACTTCCGCCTCGCTCCTCCTGCAAGCCCTTGGAGGGCGTCCTAGGTCCCCCCAGGACGGAGACCAGGCCTAGCTCCAGCTCAGCGCCCCCGGGAGTTTCTGCCTGGAAACAGCGTGCGTCTCGTCCGCTCATTGACCAGCACTAGCATGTGACCGCCCCGCCCAGAGTGCCGCCAGAACTGCAGTCCCAAGGGGCGGGGCGGCTGGAGTTTTTGAACCACGGCGCAGTCTGGTCTGCGTGCCCCGGCAGAGGCCGACGAGGAGCGGATGGGCACGTGGTGCAGAGCACAGCCTCATTGCTACCCCGGGCTGGTGCGATGCAGCCCATTTCACAGACGGGAAGACCGACTCGGAGCCGGGCTGGGAATCGGATCCTCTTCCACAAGCCCCCTCGCCCATACCGCGTGCGGCACCCGTGACAGCTGGGGGCGAGGCAGCAAATGGGGACCTGCCCATCACCTCCCACTGTCGCCCCACCTTGGCCTGTCTGGACAAGCTGGCGGGGTCCCCGGGGCGGGGGCACGGAGGGGATGCAGGTGCTGGCTCGGCAGGGCTTTGACCTCTGAGGTGGCTGTGACATTGCACTTGACCTGCAGGCCGGGAATGCAGCGAGGGTCCCTGGGCTCTGATTAGACGCTGAGTGGACCAAGCCCAGGCAGCCCTTCCCAGCCCACCGGAGGCGGCACTGTCCTGGGACCTTCTCGGCTCCCCAGAGCCCCAGGGGCCTCTCTGGGAGGCAGCACAGGGCCCCGTCCCACCCCACCCCTTCCTGGCCTCCAGGGGCCTTCAAGTCTTTGGATCTTTTCCCAGAGGAGTCAGGGAAAAGCCTTGGGCAGAGTCCCAGGAGGCCGCCTTCTCATCGCTTCCCGGGATGGCCCGGCTGCCTGGAGAGTGAGAGTGCAGAGCTAATTCTGTCCCTGAGCCTGGCCAAGCAGGAGAGAGTGACAGGCGCCAGGCCCTCCTGGGGCAGGACAGGGCGTTCCAGCCTGGGAAGTGACTCCATGGCCACGCTCGGGGCTCCTCCCCGGCCCCAAAGAGAACCAGATTCGGGGTGGGCGCTGAGCCCAGGGAGGCGCCAGACCCAAGCCCCGTCCTGGCCCAGCCCCAGGGCTTGAGGCTGTCCATCCGGGCGAGTGCTCAGGAGCTCAGTCCCTTGGCCACAGCTCAGCTCCTGGGGCCAGAGAGCTTTGAGAAATGGCGTCCCTTCTTCTCGGGCCAGCTGCTCGGGAGGGGTCTGCGGGGGACACAGGTCATCGCAGGGGCTGGGCTGCGCTTGTGCAGAGACCGTCCGTACACAGGCAAAGCCAGGAGGTGACGAACGTCCCTGCACGCAGACGAAGGCCAGCGGCGGCCTGCGGGCACCGCGTGCAGCCAAGCTCCCTCTGCCTGGGCTGTTGCCCTGTGGTTTGGTCTGTGTTTGTTCACACACGCTCTGCCTAAGCCGGGGGCTGCCTGCTGTGGACCAGAGTGGGTTCTTCCCGGGCCTGGAGCTGCTGCCCCTCCACCGTGCCTCCTGGTCCCCAGCCGACGCTGTGCTTGGAGACCCAGCCCCGAGTGCCCAGATTCAACCCAGGACCCACCATGAGGCCTGGAGGCTCCCCAGGAAAGTGGGGGTCCTGGGACCTGGCGGGCAGATTCCACACTCAGGTCCCACTGGCCTGGGGTCACCCCTGGCTCTGCCACTCCCAGCCTCTCCTGCAGAGTGGAGGTGATGCGAGCTGCCTCCCGGGGCTGGGCCGGGCATCCAGGGTGGATGGCACCTAAGAAGGTTCTAGAACACAAGGGGATGGGATGCCGGCAACTCCCACAGCTCCCAGCCAGCCTGAAGGCCCCTCAGGATGTCTGGGGTCACTGCATTGGCCTGGCCTGTGATGGCAGTGTCTTGCGAGAGTCCCCCTGTGGTTGGGATGCAATGGAGCTGTGGCTCAGAGGACCCCAATGTGGGTGCTGGGTGCTAGGGGAGGGCTGGCAAAGGGCCCTCAGCGGGACAGGAAGTGCTTCCTGGGGTCAGGGGCTGCTGTCACCCCAGCGCGTGGCCGGCAGGGCAGCCCCTTCCAGCCCAAGTCTCTCTGTCTCTGGAGACAGAGACAGAAGTTCCCTGGGAAGGTGCTGCCCTGCTGGGGCGGATGGCATGCCTCGGGGGGCAGGGCCTGCTGAGGGGCGCCTCCCGGGCAGGTGGGCAGGGAGAGCCCGCGTGGGAAGCCGGGGGGCCTGGCTGCAGGACCCGGGTGAAGAGTCGCTGACTTCTCTGGATTGAACTTCCTTGGGACTTGGGCCTCTGCCCACTGTGCTCTGGGGACACAGAGGACACTCACGAGAGGAACATCCCAGTGAAGCCAGGCTGTCCCTGCCACTAGGAGCTCTGGGAGGGAGTATTCCAGCAGGACCCCGGGCCACGCTGCTCCCGGAGCCGGTCTGCGTGATCAGACCACAGCCACGGCACCTGTATCTGCAGCTCCCGCTCCACACGTGGCGCACACAGACTGGGGGCGCGCTGAGCACCACGGGCCCACCCCACACACACACACACAGGGACTCTGTCTCTACCGCCTCCCAGCCCAGCCTGCGAGCCTCACCTGCGTGTCACCTCCTGCAGGCAGCCCCCCTGCACCTCACCTGACCGCACCTTCCGCTTATTGCAGTCGCTCGCTTCCCTACCACGTGCCACGGTTGTTATCTGCGCATGCGGCGGCTTTATTGAGACGGCACTCACACGCCACGTCGTCTGCCCGTGAGAGCGTGGGGTCGGCGGCGCCACCCTCGCCACAGTCAGCTACAGAATATTTTCCTCCGCTTCCCTCAGCCCCAGCCCGGGGCCCGCGCCAGCTGCTCTGTCTGTGGATCGCCCCCCTGCCGGGGTTCCCCGAGTGCTGTCAGAGCTCACCCCCATCAGGGCGCACATCAGAACGTCACCCCGCTGTACTGCCTCCTTCCATGGCACTAGCACCGTCTTTCTTTTTGTTTGAAAGACAGTGGGATGGGGGACAGAGGCCGAAGCTGACGGAGACCTGCACCCATTGCGTCACTCCCCAAATGCCCACACCAACCCGAGCCAGACCACCCGGAAACCAGGAGCTGGAACCCCATCTCGCTCTCCCGCGTGGGTGGCAGGGACCTGAATACTTGAGCCGTCACCTGTGGCTTCCCACAGAGTGCGTTAGCAGGAGGCTGGGTAGGAAGAAGAGGCCCAGGCCCTCACCTCGACGCTCCGATGTGGCGTGAGGCGTCCCGGGCAGCAGCTGGCTGCCGCCCCAACCACCCACCTGCTCATCATTCTCTAAATGTGTGTGTGTGTGTGTGTGTGTGTGGTTGTAGTTATCTGAAAGGCAGGGTAGAAGAGACGGAGAGGGCTTCCATCTGCTGCTTCATGCCTCAAATGCCCACAACAACCAGGCCAAAGCCAGGAGCCCAGAACGCCCTTCAGGTGTCACGTGGGTGTCAGGGGCCCAAATTGTGAGCCGTCATCCACTTCCTTCCAGGTGCATGAGCCCCAGAAGCTGGATCAAAGGCGGAGTAGCTGGGGGCCTGCGCTCCAGTGCAGCAGGTGGAGCCGCCGTCTGCGGGGCCGGCCTCCCACATGGGCGCCAGCTGGAGTCCCGGCTGCTCCACTTCCGATCCAGCTCCCTGCTCATGCACCTGGGAGAGCAGCAGCAGATGGCCCAAGTCCCTGGGCCCCTGGCATCCACTTGGGAGACCCAGAGGAAACTGCTGGCGGCTGGCTTTGGCCTGGCCATTGTGTCCCTTTGGGGAATGAACCAGTGGATAGATCTCTCAACTTTGCCTTTCAAATAAATAAATAAATCTTAAAAACAAAAAAACAGTGTCACTGACAGTCACTGACAGACGAACCTGGGCACAGCCAGCCTCAGAGTGGGGCTGCCCTGGGTGCCTCGGGGAGGGGGGCGTGGGGGGGGCACGTACATCAACTTCCGTGGTCTCTGCCCACCGGTTGCCCCTCCCAGCTGTGACAGCAGGGAGTGCCTCTGGACGTGGCCCAGTGTGCCCTTGGGAGCTAACACGCCCCCTGTCCAGAGCCCTGGGTCTACATGCATTTTCTGGATTCTTCTTTGCAACAACCTAGAGTGTGGGGGGCCAGGCGTCCCTGGCTTTGAGGAGGGCTGAGCTGGGAGAGCCATGGAGGCAGGGTGTGAACCTGCCGCCTGCCCCACCCCCTTAATCCCTGGGGGAGGAGCCAGGAGGGCAAGCCCACCCCCCTCACCCCCCACCCCACCCCCCCCACCCCCCCACCCCGCACACACACCCTGCTCTCTTGCACTGTGGAAAACTGCTTCAGGCCAAGGCTCCTCCAGCGCGTCCCAGAAGTTTCCAGCCTGCCTCTCGGCCCCCCTCCTCGGAATCCTTATCATTCTTTTCATTTTTCAATGTTCACAAGACAAAGGAAATGAGTACTTGGAGGAAGACACAAGCTGTGTTTGTTCCTTGAGCTGCTGTGATGTAACCGGATCCCGCTTGGGAAGGTCACATGGGGACCGTGGGCAGAGCCCCAGCCCGGCCTGGCAGCGGGCAGGCTGGCCTCCGCGGCCTGGCCGTTCGGGGCCAGACAAGTGTGGCTGCACACCCCCAGGTGCACCCATGGCTTCTCCGGGCGGGCGGGAGCTTCTCGGGGCTCCTGGCCCGGCCCAGCCCACGCCCCGTGACAGTGCCAGGCCTACCTTGGCTGAGGAGCCGAGCTGGGGGAGGCTGCCTTGGCCGGCCCAGCTGGCGACCATGCGCCTGTAGAGAAAGGAAGAGACTGGAGTTTGGAGCCGGCCGTGCGTGGCTGGGATTCTGAGTCCCAGCTCCATGGGACCTTGAGTTTAACCTTAACCTCAACGTAGCTTCCTTAAGCATCAAGGATGAAGCCAACAACCCCGAGCATGGCTGATGGCGAGGATCCAGGGAGGAGCACACCGTAGTGGGCGCAGGTCTGCCCAGCGTTAGTGAGCACCAAGCAGTAGGTTTGTACCTTCATGTTACTGTATGAGAACAGTGATCAGCCATCGCGGGCAGAGAAGCCGAATAAGAAGGAAGCCACTTTCCTAGTCACAGCCGGGAGTGGCGGAGCCGGGATTCGAACCCGGGAGTCCAGGTGCTCAACCCGGTTCTTCATCCTGGGCTCAGTGGCTTTTAGAGGAGGTGCGGCGTGCGTGGATCCTGCACCTGCCGTGATTCAGCAGCGTCTACGCGGGGCCCAAGACCCGGCCTCTTCCTGGCCGAGCCGTGTCAGTGTCACCCAGATTCAGCTGCTCACTCCTCGGGCTGACATCAGGCAGGCTCGGGGGCCCTTCTGTGATTAGGTAGGGGTCTCCATGCCGAGCCCCCTGGGTCAGCACAGCCCGATTAACTGAGAGCACCCACTTGCTCAGTGGTGTGGGCCTGGGAGGAGCAAAGCACCCACTGTTCAGTGCCCCAGCCCTTCCTCCAGCGTTCTCTGTCTCTGTATTTTTTTTTTAAAAAAAAAGTTTATTTCTTTGTTTGAAAGGCAGAGTGAGAAAGAGATGGACACACACACACACACACACACACACACACTCAGATCCTCCATCCACTGGTTCACCCCCAAATGGCCGCGACAGCCAGAGCTGAGCTGATCCGAAGCCAGGAGCCAGGAGCTCCCATGTGGGATCAGGGGCCCAGGGACTTGAGCCATCTTCCACTGCTTTCCCAAGTGCCTTAGTAGGGAGCTGGATCGGAAGTGGAACAGCCGGGACTCAAACCGGAGCTCCGTTTAACCTGCGGTCTCTCTCTCTCTCCCCCTCCCCATCCCCCTCCTCCTCCCCCTCCTCCTCCCCCTCCTCCTCCCCCTCCCCCTTCCTCTCCCTCTCTGGGCCAGTGCCATGGGCAGAGATTGCTCCTTCCCTCTGACCACCCAGAGTTCACTCTGATTGCCTCTGGTCAGCTCGGATGTTTACACAGAACCCAATGACAGTGGCCAGAGAGTGGCCAGACAGGCAGGGAAGTGTCAGCTGGGGGCTGGGGACAGCGGGATCCCTGTGAGCCCAGCCTTGCCAGAGGAAGGGTGACAGGACACGGAGGAGCAAAGTGACAGCCATCCCCAGAGTGGCGCTGGCCGACTCTGCCCTGGCCGTGGGCCTTGCTATGATTGACAGTTGGCCGGCGTGGTGACAGGCGGCTGGCAGCACCCCCCCAAGCCCTGGCCCTGCCTGAGTGGCAGTCAGCGGCATCCTGGTGGGCCGTTGGCAGCGCGCTGCGTGGCGGCCGGCCGGCCTGGTCTGGCATCCGTCAAGGGCTCTCCCCGGCAGGGAACCGCGCCCCCCAGCCCCCGCCCAGATCGGGCACAGCCCTGCTCAGAGAAGATGGTGGCTGCGGGGCTGAGGCTGGCTCCAAAGCCTTTTGTCCCCAAAAGGCAGCAGAAGGCCCTGTCCAGCAGGAGCAAGGGGCCATCTGGGGCCAGCAGCGCCCTCAGGGGGCCAAGGGCCAGTGGCCCTGGAGTGGAGGAATTCCAGAAATGTGGGAACGAGTGCCCAGTTTCCTCCTGTTCAGATTTGGACAGATTGTTCTGGAAGGCCCGGGTGGGGGGAGTACAGGGAGCTTGGGCAGGGGTTTGTTCCTGCAGGTGGGGGCCACGATCACACCTGCCTGCCCGGGGAAGGGGGGGCGGGGGCGTGCAGGCAGTCAGGAACCCAGAGGCTGGAGTGGCTGGAGCTGGGGGGCCAGGCTTCGTGTGCCAACACCTCGGGCCAGCACAGACCCCGGGGAAGGAGAAGGCTTCCAGTGGCTGGGGGGGGGGGGGGGCCGCTGAGCAGAGAGTGGGTGGGCCTGGGTCAGACCCGGCTCCAGGACTGAGTGTTGTAGAGGGGCCTGGCCAGGTGGAGGAGCTGGGGGCCTCCTTCCCACACAGAGCAGATGGCGACCCTGCTCGCTGGGCACTGTGTTCCCATCACATCGTGCCCTGAGCTTTCTCGGTCCACAGGCACCGGGGCTGGTGACTCCTATTTGATAGATGCTGGGAGGAGCGGAGCAGGACCTGGGCCTTGGGACCTGTGCCCCAGGGCTGAGCTCTCTCCTGACCTGCCGCACAGCCAGGGGCCAGGGGCCAGGGGTCAGGGGCCAGGGGTCAGGGGCCAGGGGCCAGGGAAAAGTCCCCGCATCACCCCCAGCCTTCTACACCCCAGCTTCTCTTGACTCCTGCTCCCAGCCCTGGAGCCGCCTGGGCTGCACCCCGGCCCCAAGCCCCGTCACCTCCATCTTCCTCCTGGGCTCTCACCTCCCCAGCCTCACACCCTCCACAAAGTCCTCGATCTCCCTTGCATTTTTTTTTAATTTGACAGGTAGAGTTACAGACATTGAGAGAGAGAGAGACAGAGAAAGGTCTTCCCTCCACTGGTTCACCCCCAAAATGGCTGCTACAGCCGGTGCTGCGCTGATTCAAATCCAGGAGCCAGGTGCTTCCTCCTGGTCTCCCATGCGGGTGCAGGGCCCAGGCACTTGGGCCATTCTCCACTGCCTTCCCGGGCCACAGCAGAGAGCTGGACTGGAAGAGGAGCAACCGGGACAAGAACCTGGGGCCCATATGGGATGGCAGCGCCGCAGGCGGAGGATTAACCAAGTTAGCCATGTTTATAGTCTCCAGAGTGCTGCTTCCTTGCAGGGCGTCCCACCTCCATGGGTACCACCCCCATGTCCCCCGACAGACACAAAGATCCCGAACGCGGAGCCAACCATGCCACTCCCTGCTTGGAACCTTCGATGGCTCCCCATTGCCCACAGGATGAAGCTTTCATTGCTGCTCAGCGAAAGCCGAGAGACGATCTCTGACCTGCTGCAGCCCACGCGCTCCACAAGTGTCCCGGGACCATTTGTTAGAACGCAAGAAACTTCATCTCCCTGCACCAGCATCAAAGGAAATGTTTGTGTTTGAAAAAAAAAAGTCATTTATTTGAAAGGCAGAGTTACAGAGAGAGAGAGAGAGAGAGAGAGAGAGGTCTTCCATCCGCTTCTTCACTCCCCAAATGGCCACAATGGCCAGGCCTCCTGGAGCTCCATCTGGGTCTCCCATGTGGGTGCAGGGACCCCAGCCCTGGGCCGTCTTCTGCTGCTCTCCCAGGTGCATGAGCCGAGAGCTGGAGCAGAAGTGGAGCCTCCCAGGCTCAAATCAGTGCTCACACAGGATGCTTAACCCGCTGTGCCGTGACGCCGGCCCCATCTGTCTTCCCATCAACAGAGGAAGGATGGGGTCCCCCCCCAGAAGCAGAGGCGCTGGCGCCCCACAGGGTCTGTGGACAGGTGCTTGGGTGTGGTGGAAGGCAGGACCCTCTGCGCCCTGCCGTCCACGGTGGTGTGGGCTGTGGGGCGTGCTCACACGGCGGGACCCCAGCCAGCATTGAGAATGAACAGATTCCTGCTGCTGACAGCCACGCACACGAGCCAGGCCCAGAAGCCTGTGTGCTGCTGCTACTACTCACGTGAAGTTCAAAGACAGGCGCATCTGATCTACGGAGACAGAGGAATGGTAATGAGCATCTCTGGGGATGGTTGGAGGTGAGTGTGTATGTGCACACGCGCGCGTGTGTATGCATGTGTGTGTATGTGTGCTGGTGTGTGCATGTATGTATGCATGTGTGTGTGTGTGCATGTGTGTGTGAGAACAGGTGGGAGGGGCATCCGTGACTCTAGTATGGGACACAGCTGGCCTACTACAGAGCAGTGATGACAATGACTCCACACCCTCGGCCTGCAGCTGTCCCGGCTCTGTGTCCTGGGGGCCCCATCATTGTCCAGCCGAGCACTTCCCTGTCCACACCGGTGCCCACGCGCCCACATTTTAGCACACTTTTGTCAGAAAACAGACAAGGATGATGCCGACGAGTGGGCGATGCTGGCATCCCATATGCACGCCAGTGGGAGACCCGGCTGCTCTACTTCCGATCCAGCTCCCTGCTAACGTGCCTGGGAGAACAGTGGAGGATGGCCCTAGTGCCACCCACATGGCAGACCCGGAAGAAGCTCCAGGCTCCCGGCTTCAGCCTGGCTCAGCCCTGGCTGTTGTAGCCATTTGGGGAGTGAATCAGTGAATAGAAGATTCTTTCTCTCTCTTCTTCCTCTCTCTCTCTCTCTCTCTGTGTGTGTGTGTGTGTGTAACTCTGACTTTCAAATAAATAAATCTTTAAAATAATTAAGGGGCCAGCCTTGTGGCACAGTGGGTTAAGTTGCTGCTTGCAACGCCAACATCTCATTCCAGAGTGTGAGTTCAAGCCCCACCTGCTCCACCTCCAGTCCAGCTCCCTCCTAATGCACCTGGCCAGGCAGTGGGCGATGGCCCCAGGTACTCTCCTGCCGCCCCCGCGGGAGACCGGGGTGGAGATCCAGGCTCCTGGCTTCGGCCAGGTGTGGCCCCAACTGCTGCAGGCTTTCGGGGAGTGAACCAGCAGGTGGAAGACCTCACTACCTCTCTGTATCCACCCCCCCAGCTTTTCAAATAAGTAAATAAACCTTTTTAAAAACATTAAGTTGTTTCAGTACAAAAAACATTCTGAAATTCATGCATAATTTTTCCTAATCCACACTTTCCTTGACTTTTTAGAAGAACCCTGCACATATACAATTTTCAAAAAAATGTTTTATACCCAAATGAGTTTATATTTAATTCCGTGTCCCCAGGAACTGTCTGAGGCCCCTGTATGGGCGGTGGGAGAGGGTTTATCCTGTGACTCCTCTGGCTGCCGCGAGCCCACGTGGCCTCTGTGGTTGCCAAAGAGGGATTTCAACGAAGACTGAAAAGTGACAATGAAGAGTGAACACCTGGCCCCAGACCACTGGCTGAGTCAGAGAGGGGGCTCTGCCCCCAGCACTGAGACCTCAGGACAGGGACCTGTCCCCGCCCCCAGCCCAGCTCCTCAGACACAGCTGATTGTGGGACATTGCCCGGGCCAGGCTCCCTGCCGGGCACTGGGGGCTGTCACTCTAGCCCTGGCCTCCCCCTCCACCCTGCACCCCCCGCAGCCCACCACTCAAGCCGCAAAGGGAGACTAGGAGCAGCAAGGGTCTGCGGAGACCACAGTCAAGGACAGGCAGGCTCCTGCCCAAGCCGGGATGACGGATGGCCCCGGAAGGAGAGGTCGCCATCTCTGGAGCAGTGGGTGTTTGGCGAAGGCGGCAGGCGGGGCGCCCTCGGAGGCCGGGGGCTGGCTGGCCCTGGCCGGCAGGCGGGCTTTATTTTGGTTACTGAGGTGGGAAGAGGGCCCGGGTCATAGCTGACCCACCCCCACCCGGCGGCCTCTCCCCAGGCCTCTTCAAGGCCAGCGTGTCCCCTCCACCCCCACTCTGCTCGGAAGCCCGGTGGGGAGGCGGGGGAGAGGGGCGAGGGGTCTCGGGCCTGGGTTCAGAGCGAGGTTAGCCAAATAGTGGATAAAGTCAGCGAGGGAACAGCCAGTGTTCCTCCCGTGAACTTTTCACCCAGGAACCTGCGCCTCACCCACCGTCAGGTGGCAGCAGCCACGCCTGGGACTGTCACCTGCCTCCCCCAGCACACTGCCCGTCCAGGTGTGTCTGAGGGCGGAGGGTTCCATGCTGTCATCTCATCTGGAAACGGAGGCCTCGCACGCAGCCCCGAGTCAATGCGTGGGCAGGATGGCCACTCCTGGGTGGAGACGGGGGCTGGGGGTGGCTGCAGGTGGGCCCGAGCTGTCCTGCCCGAAGCTGGCCACAGAGGTCGGGGTGGCTCCCACACACGCCTGCTGCTCTTTGCTTGTTCTGTCTCTTAGGGGACCAGCACCCTCCCAGAGAGTGAGGGAAGAGGCCCTGCCTGTGCCCAAGGATAGAGCCCAGGCACAGCTGCAGCCCCAGGCAGAGTGTGTCCTGCAGGAGGGTGCGGGGCAGGGGACATGGCGTCGGGCCAGGCTTCCCCAGGAAGGAGGAGCTGCAGGATAGGGGCATCCCCACCCCCACCCCTGAGCAGGTACTGGTGGCCGCGATCCAATACGCCAGGACCTGGGCCGAGGTGCAGGGCTCCATCCCCACAGGGCTGCCGGAAGGGGCAAGGATGCTTTGAGCACCAGCTGCATGCCAAGCAGGTGCCTTGTGTGGCAAATGAGGCGGCCCCAGTGCCTGCCTTCAGGGAGGGGCGGGAGGTGGAGAGACGCACAGGTAGGCACGGCTGTGTGCACAGACCAACCTCAAGGACACACGCGGCCGTGGCAGGGGCCCCCGCAGAGACGCCCCGGGATCATCGAGCGTGGCGCTGGCTGACGTGGGCACCAAGGCCCTCGTGTGATGGGGCAGAGCGTGCAGGCGCACAGAAAATCCTATGTAAAATGACCCTCAGCCTGTGTGTATGAGGAGAGAGTGGTGTGGGTGTGGGTGGGGCCGAAAGCCAGGCAGGGCTGGAGCTCAGGGCTCCCGAGCAGTGGGCGTGGCCCCGCTGTGATTTGAACTGAGGAGCAGGGGGTGGGCCTTGTGGCCCAGCAGGTTCCGCCCACATCCCACAGCAGAGCACTGGATCCAGTCCCTGCCGCCCCGCACTCCCACCCAGCTCCCTGCCAAGGCTGCACTGGGAAGCAGCGCAGGATGACCCGAGCGCTTGGGCCCCTGCACCCACACGAGACCCGGATGGAGTTCCAGGCTCCTGGTTTCGGCCTGGCCCAGCCCTGGCCGTCGTGGGCATTTGGGAGAGAGAGAACCAGCAGATGGAAGATCTCTCTCTCTCTCTCTCTTTTTCTCTGTCACTCTGCCTTTCAAATACATCTTTAAAAAATAAAAAAAGAAAGCAAGCAGACAACGAGCCCTCTGGGAGCTGGGGCAAAGGATGAACCCTGGGCTCTGTCGCTTGTCATCCGTGTCACGTGGGTGCCTGGCTTCAGCCCGGGTTTCTGTAAAGAGGGAGGGTGCAGGAGGAGGAAGCGGGCTGCGATGTGGCAAGATGGCCGGAGCATCCGGCCCCCTTCTTGGCGCCCCAGACCCTGGGCGTGGCCAGCGTCCTGTGGAGGAAGCTGGAACCTGCGTGCTGTGACCGTGACCTTGGCTGCGACTTCCTCTCTCCCTGGGCAGACAAGCCGCGCTGACAGGCCGGAGAGCCCTGGAGGCGGGGAGAGGGGCTTGGCTCATCCCTCCTGCCCTCTCACCCACAACGCCGTATCTTGTGGCTATGGATCCCACGCGTGGCTGCTCCTCTGTGGGACCCGGAACTGCCTTCCCACAATATGTATCTGGTGTGGGGCCAAAGTCACAGCCCTGAGCCCGCGTCGTGGGCTCTGCCGCACATTGTCACTCTCCCTGGTCCTCCTGGCGCCAGCAGCCTGCCGACTGTGGACAGGGAACTCTCTTCAAATTTTTAGTTATTTTCATTTTATTTGAAAAGCAGAGAGGTGGAGACAGACAGACAGAGATCTTCCATCTGCTGGTTCTCTTTCCAAATGCTTGCACCGGCCAGTGCCTAGGCCAGGCTGAAGCCAGGATCCCTGAATCCAGTCTGGGTGCCCCGAGTGCTTGAGTGCATCGGATGACTCCTAGGGCGCCCAGCGGCAGGACCTGGGTCAGAAGCAGAACGCTGGGACCGGCCGGGCGCTCTGGAATGGGATGCCTCACCCAATGCCCGCCCCAGGGAATGACGGGACAGACCCTGTCTGTGGTCCTCTCCCCATACCTGTAGGCTGTGGCCAGGGAGGCAGGGCCTGGACGCAGGCCTGAAAGGACAAGACCGTGGCTTTCCGACAGACTCCGATTCCAGAGCCTCCCTGGGATTCCAGGGACCTAGCCTGCTCCCGTGTCTCCTATCAGGAATTTGGCTCCGTGCTTTCTGATTACAAAATGGCTGCATATTTCTCATTTGCAAAAATTAACATAATGCAAAACACAGTCCAGTCTGCGGGGACAGCTGTCTCTGGGCCATCTCCCGCGACCGCCTGGGCAAGTGGTGAAATCCGGTGCACTGGTGAGTGAGTACCGGCCCCGGAGTCAGCCTGTGTGCCCGCCAGAGAGAGCTGACTCCTCGAAGCCGGAGAGACCGCCGTCAGCTCCCTGGGGCCCGGGACCCGGAGCAGCGGGTCAGCCGCCACCTGCGTCCCATACGGAGCTCCAGGTGGAGTCCCGGCTGCTCCACTTCCGATCCAGCTCCTGCTAAGGCACCTGGGAAAGCAGTGCAGGACGGCCCAGGCCACTGCAGCTATCTGGGGAGTGAACCAGCTGCAAGTGGAACATGTGTGTGTGTGTGTGTGTGTGTGTGTGTGTCCCGACCCCTCTCTTTCTCTCTATTCCATCGCTTATCAAATAAATAAATAAGTAAATTAAAAAAAAAAAAGCCCTTCTCCCCAAAGACACAGGTTCCCAAAGAAGCGGGGCCTGGGCAATGCTGGGACTTCCCCGGGGACGGCGACCTCTCTGTCTGTTCCCACAGTGCTGGGCCAGGGGCTTCCCACGGCGATGGTCTGTCCATGGGCTCATTGTTCTACGATCCTTACTCCATGGCGATGAGAGACGAGCGAGTCGATCCCGCGCTGCCGGAGCAGGCCTTTCTGCGGGCGCTGCAGGGCCTCAGCTTAGCTTTACAAGGCGTGGTTTTTATTTAAATGAACACCTACTAGCTGTTTCCGTGTGTCCACAGGGCCTTCAAACCTACCCAGAAAATCCCTTAGATCACCTCCAGGGCTTCCTGCTATTCCTCCTATGTTTTCACCATATTTTTGGAAAACTTTAGCCTTGACCGATGCTTAGGCTGTCTCCAGGGTTTTTGTTTTTCCTGCTGGCAACCAGGCAGCTGCGTGCACCGGACAGCACTGGCCTCCCCCGTCACCGACCCCTTCCCGGGGAGGATTCTCAATACGGGCTCCCTGGGACCCAGGGCACAAAGAGCACCACGACTCTGTCCCTCTGGGTGGCTCGGAAATACTTTTTTGCTGACTTAGTAAACATACAATGGTCTCTCCATATTGCCTTAATCTCTTTTTTATATATAAATTTATTTATTTTGTGGATGGACCATGAAAGTCTGGAATTTTTTTTTTTAAGATTTATTTGAAAGGCAGAGAGAGAGAGAGGAGAGAGGCAGAGAGGGAGAGAGGGAGAGGGGGGGGGGGGAGAGAGAGAGAGAGAGAACTCCTATCCACTGATCAAATATCCACAGTGGTTGGGACTGGGCCAGGAGAGAAGCCAGGAGGCGGGGACTCGGCCCAGGTCTCCCGCAGGTGCCAGGAGCCCCATCAGTTGCCATCCCCAGAGCCCGCCGGGGTCTGCATTACCAGGAAGCTAGAGTCGGGTGCCGGAGCCGGTGTGGGATGCTGGTCCTAACCGCTAGGCTAACGGCTTCCCCCGCGTGCCTTTCTTTGATTGCTAGTGAGAGTCCATGTTCCCGGCAGGACCTTCAGAGCTGTGAGCTGGGCCAGCTGACCAGCCGCGGAGCCCCACCTGTCGGATCTAGCCTGGGCCAGCTGACCAGCTGCTGAGCCCCACCTGTCAGATCTAGCCTGGGCCAGCTGACCAGCCGCGGAGCCCCACCTGTCGGATCTAGCCTGGGCCAGCTGACCAGCTGCTGAGCCCCACCTGTTGGATCTAGCCTGGGCCAGCTGACCAGCTTTTGGAGCCCCACCTGTTGGATCTAGCCTGGGCCAGCTGACCAGCCGCGGAGCCCCACCTGTCGGATCTAGCCTGGGCCAGCTGACCAGCCGCGGAGCCCCACCTGTCGGATCTAGCCTGGCCAGCTGACCAGCCGCGGAGCCCCACCTGTCGGATCTAGCCTGGCCAGCTGACCAGCCGCGGAGCCCCACCTGTCGGATCTAGCCTGGCCAGCTGACCAGCCGCGGAGCCCCACCTGTCGGATCTAGCCTGGCCAGCTGACCAGCCGCGGAGCCCCACCTGTCGGATCTAGCCTGAGCACAGTGCGGCGCTCCTCGTCGCGCTGTGATTTCTCTGCAGTTCAGCCGACCGCCTCATTGTCGCTTGTGTGTTGACAAGAGCGTTCAGCACAGGCACTCCTGGCAGAGAATCGGAATCAAATCACCGCCTTCCAGCGCTGTGACATAGCAGGTAAAGCCAACACCTGTGACGTCAGCATCCCCTGTGGGCACCGGTTCGAGTCCCAGCTGCTCCACTTCCAATCCAGCTCCCTGTAATGCACCTGGGAAAGCAGTGGAGGATGGCCCTGTCCTTGGGCCCCTGTTCCCACATGGGAGACCTGGAAGAAGCTCCTGGCTCCCGGCTTCTGTCCAGCCCAGCCCTGGCTATTGCGGCCATTTGGGGAGTGAACCAGCAGATGGAAGACCTCTCTCTCTGCCTCTTCTTCTCTCTCTCTGTGATTCTTCCACTCAAGTAAATAAATAAATCTTTAAAAAAACAAAACCACTTGGCCGGCGCCGTGGCTCAACAGGCTAATCCTCCGCCTTGCGGCGCCGGCACACCGGGTTCTAGTCCCGGTCGGGGCGCCGGATTCTGTCCCGGTTGCCCCTCTTCCAGGCCAGCCCTCTGCTGTGGCCCGGGAGTGCAGTGGAGGATGGCCCAGGTGTTTGGGCCCTGCACCCCATGGGAGACCAGGAGAAGCACCTGGCTCCTGGCTCCTGCCATCGGACAAGCGCGGTGTGCCGGCCGCAGCGCACCGTCTGCGGCGGCCATTGGAGGGTGAACCAACGGCAAAGGAAGACCTTTCTCTCTGTCTCTCTCTCTCACTGTCCACTCTGCCTGTCACAAAAAAAAAAAAAAAAAAAAAAAACAAAAACAAAAAACCCACATGGCCTCTGCCCCAGGAATGTTCAGTTTATTTCCATGTTTCCAGCATCGCCCGGGTCTACCCTGAAGGACCCTTTTAGGAGTATACAGAGCGCTCTGAACAAGTCCACAGAAAGCCTGCATTAAGGTGAGTGTACTTTGGGACAAACATTTTGAAATCCACGCATCTGAGTGGGTCTTTGTGGGTCTCCAGAGAGTTCCTGGCAGGTGTGTGTGATGAAAGACTGATGCATGCATTTCGGAATTTTTTTGCACCAAAATCAACATCTTTTCATCCATTTCTCATGGACCTTCCGTGGTTCTCTCTGGGCTTGAAGGTACGGAGGTGACTCCATGGCGTGCGGAGCCCCGACGGCATGGGGACCTCACCGAGTGCGGAATCCTGGCAGCATGGGGACTCCACGGCATGTGAAACCCCGACGGCACGGGTGGGTCCTGTGCAGCCACAGCTGTCGAGGCTGAGGAGCAGCAGGCACGGAGCCTCCTGCCTGCTTGCCAGTGCAGGTGCCTTCCGGCCGCAGAAACCTGCCTGGCTGCAGGGATTCCACCAAGATGAGGATGCAAGGTTGTCCTTGGGCCAGACAAGAGGGTCATGAATGTTCACAGAGGACGCAGCAAAAATGAGGGACGAGCCACGCTCCCAGGACTCTCTGTTCGCTGGCTGGAATTTCTCAGTGTACACACACAACAGCCCACTGAGTCACCACACCCGGACTGCCGGGTCCGGAAGATCAGCCCCCACAGATGCTGACCCCTGGCTCGGCTCCCTCCACACGTCAGTGATGCGCGCAGGGCCTCTGTTTTCCTGTGGTGGACTCTCGATGTTTTTCTTGTTTGTTTTAACAAGCTCTTTACATATTGTAGCCATTTTTCACTTACCTCATGTCTCCTGACACTTTGTTTTGTGCAAATATTGCAAAGTTCGTGACTCACGCGCATTCCTCCCCCAGCGATGGCGAGTCACTCCCTGCCCCGCTCTTACCCCCCCCCCCACTCCTGCCCCAGGCCCTGCGACTGGCCAAGACCCAGAGGTTGACTTTGCCGTGGGCTCAGTCAGCACTCCCTGATGCCGTGAATCCCGGGAACTCTGCTCACTTCTGAAGCCCAGAGGAAAGGACCCGAGTCTCCTCCTTCCAGTCGGTTTGCCTGATTTTTCTCTGTGGCAGCAAATGCCTTCATTTACCGATCGCCCAACAGGGACTCCGCGGGTGCAGCAGGGAGCCAAGCAGACACGGCCCTGCCGTGGTGGAGGGCGCAGCTTCTAGGGCTGACGTCCGCCCCGGAGCCCTTGTCCAGCGCCCTCGGGGCCGGCCTCACCCGCCCAGAGGAACGAGTGAGACTGGGGGCAGGTGGAGCTGGGACGCTACTCTCACCGGGGGTCTGCCAGTCAGGGGGGGGCTTCCCGGAGGAAGTGGCATGGGGGGAGCTCTGGAGGCTGACTCAGCCACACAGAGGGAAACGACTCAGACCACGGGACAGCGGGCGTGAGGCCCTGGGCGTGGGGAGAAGCAGTTTTTAGGCCTCAGACTCAGAGGCTGAGGCTGTGGGGTCAGAATTCAGGGTTTAGCCCAACCCTCGGGGGATCTGATCGGCCACGGCCCCTGCCCCAGCCCCAGCCCATCTTCTGTCTGACGCCCCCAGGGACAGAGGCCTATTTTTGGAAGGCTGGTGACCAGGGCGAGGAGGGCCCCCTGGAGTCCCACGGTGCCTTGCTCCTTCCTCTGACCTCGCGCCCTTTGGGAGTTCACCGGGAGGTGAAGTCTCCTCCAGTCGGGGGAGGCCCCGGGGCACCCGCCAGCTCTGTCTGCTCCCTCCTGGGGGCGGCCACCAAGCAGCCAAGGCTCCTGCCCCTGTCCTGGCCCTGGTCCAGGACCCCAGACCTGGAGACCCTGGGGCTGAGGCCGCGCCCACTGCGACTGGCTGCAGGCCGTTCCTGGCCCCCCTGGGAAATGCCAGCCCCCAGCTCCGGACCCTGGAGCCAGCCAGTTCTGCACAGGAATCCCCCATCCACCTCCGCTCTCTGGGCACGCGTGCCTCTCCGAGCCTCAGTTTCTCCGTCCTCAGGCTGCAGGGCAGTGGCACCCATAGCTCCACCCTGGGGACAGTTCCGACGCTGCTGCGTGGGGCATCAGGGCTTTGCCAGCGTCAGCGCAGACATGTGTCTACTGGGCAGGTGGGCAGTGTTAACCGGGAAACCAGGCTCGGGCCACCCTCCCGAGAACCTCAGGAAGTTTGGAGGTCCAGTGGGCCGGGCCTCTCATGCCCAGAGAGGTTGCCAAATGCACTCCAAGCTGCACAGCAAGTCACAGCCAGGCTGGGGTCCTCCACTGACAGCCGGGCCAGCAGTCAGGCGGGGCATTGGCTGGGAAGCCCTGGAGGGGGGCTGTTCCCGGTGCAGTCCCCCGCCCCCACCCCGGGCCCCAGAATACCCTCCCCCACCCCCAGCACTGTGGGTTCCGGTCCCCCGGGCTGGCTCCGGAGCCTTGGCGTTGGCATTGGGGGAGGCGAGCCGTCCGGCGAGCGGGGCGGCCGCCACACACTTCAGCTGCCAACTCGCCGCGGCCACTCAATCCATCACCCGGGGCGGGGGCTCCCGGCCGCTCGGCCTGCGTTGTTGTTTTAGTCCGACTCAGGCTGTGAGATAAACGGGGCATGAACTGGCCCCCTGGCAGGGGGTCAGCCCCTTCTGCCCTCATTAAAGTGCCAATCAAGAAGAGGAATGGAGATGCTTGGAGTGAGCGCGGCGGCCCGGGGGCCACGGGGGCAGCAGCCGGGCCCCCCCAGCCCGCAGCCGCCCGGCCGTTCCGCCACGCTGCGTGCATCTGCCTGCCACACAGCCACGGCTGCCCTGGCCTCACCAAGAGGGAGCCTGGGGGCCCTGGGCATGAGCGGCGCCCCCGCCCCCACCCAGTGCCCGTCCAGCAGCCTGAGCTGCTGCCACAAAACAAAACTGTGGCTTAAAACTGCCACGTTGTCGCGTAGCTTGAAGCTGGGGGCTGACGGGGCTCAGCCCAGGGGAATGCCCCGCCCCATCTGTGACAGCGGCTGAGTGGCCACCGGCTGGGGCTTCACCGGGCCGGGAGGGGTGGCATGGCTCAGCCTCGTACCCGGGCCCTCCGTGGGACACCGGCTCGCCGGGATCTCTGGGGCAGCTGGGCCTGTTGCCCCCATCTCCGCAGAGCTGGGGCTGGCGGCCACTTGGATGTGACTTGAGGGGGTCCCCGGTCCCCCTTGCTGAGGTTCACGTGTTGGGAGCTGGGCCCCAGGGCCGTGATGCGGAGGTGGGAGCGCCTGTCAGAGGTGGGAGGTGACTAAGTCGCCAGAGGGAATTCACGTGGTCTCACGGGACTCCAGGCTGTCCTGACCCAGCTCCCAGCTAACGCACCTGGGAAAGCAGCGGGGGGCGGCCCGGGTGCTTGGTCTCTGCACCCACGCGGGAGACGCAAGATGAAGCTCCTGGCTCCTGGCTTCAGCCTGGTCCAGCTTTGGTCGTTGAGGCCATCTGGGGACTGAACCAGCAGATGGAGGCTCTCTCTCTCTGTCACTTTGCCTTTCAAATAAATAGATTTTTTTTATTAAAATAGCGGGATGTTATCAGAGGAGCGAGCCCGGCCCCTTTGCCCCCCTCCCGCCTCTCCCGAGCAGGCGCAGGTGCCCGCCCTGCGCTCCTGGCCCCCCAGGGCCGCCTTTATCAAGTACTTTGTCATCACAACCAAGGTGGACCCAGGGGGACCTCTGCCTGTCCGTGGCCTCTCTTCGGGGCTGCTCCTCTTCCGCCCAGGCCCAAAGCGAGTCAGGGCCCGGCCCAGGATCCCTGTGGCTGCCGGGAGCCCGGGCCCCGTGGGGCGTTCGCGCCATCTTCAGAGTCACTTTCACAGGTGGCTCCTGTCCTGCTGCCCGGCCAGGATAGGGTGGGGCGGGCTCTTTCCCTGGGTTCTCCACCTGGAAGGCGAATGCGCTGGGGGCTTGGGAGGTGGGGAGGCTGTGGCTCTCCCCCTCCCACTTATGCACCCATCACAGTGCATCTGTTCTCTGGGAGAACTTCCCCCAGAAGCCTATAGTAAGGCATTTGGGAGAAAAAAAAAAGGCGAACAGCAGGATCGTGTATGAATGTTGAATATGAAGCAGTAACAGCTGTTGCCACTGCGTAAAACCCTGGGCTGTGCCAAGCGTGGTCCCAGCAGTCGCGTCTTGTCCCATTGTCCCCTTGGCCGCGGGGATGGCGCTCCCGTTAGCCCTGGTGGCAGACACCCTGCGCCTGGCAGCTGGTGCCCGGCAGAATGCACTTCCGGCCGGAGGAGCGCCGCTGGCTGCCAGGCTCCCTCGGCTGTGGCTCCACCGTGCCCCCTGGCCCACCGAGAGTGAGGATGGCCCTGGCTGCCCTGTGGACCCGGGCCTTGGCAGGGTCCACTTGCCGTCTACGTGCGCCCTCCCTTCCCGCCTCCTGCACTCTTCCCTGGGAGGCTGAGCCCCACGGACGGCATCCTGGGCTCCTAACAGCCTGGCTGCCAGGGCGGCTCAGCCCGGGGGCCACGGGGCAGCAGAGCCGGCCCAGGAGGCGGCGGTGACTCCCCTGTGCGCGTGCCCGTTCCCTGCGGGGCGGGGAGGGGGGTGGTGCTTGACTGTTCTGCTGTTGTTATTGTTTTTCTTTTGTTTTTACTATTGATCTATTTGAAAGGCGAAGTGAGAGGGAGAGAGAGGAGAGAAAGAGAGAGGAGAGAAAGAGAGGAGATAAAGAGGTCTTCCATCTGCTGGTTCACTCCCCAAATGGCTGCAACCCCTGGGGCCGGGCCAGGCAGAAGCCGGGTCTCCCACACGGGTGGCAGAGGCCTGAGTACTTGGCCATCTCCCCCTGCTTTCCCAGGTGCCTTAGCAGAGAGCCGGATTGGAAGTGGAGCAGCCGGGACTCGAACTGGCGCCCCTATGGGATGCCGGCCCCGCAGGTCGCAGCCTTTTCTGCTGTGCCCACGTGACTGTTCATCAAGGTGGGGGAGGCGTGAAAGGAGGGGCAGTTCTGTCTTGGATCCGTCAAGCCTGAGATGTTTTTCAGACTTCCTGGAGGAGAGGCTGAGGAGGCAGCCGGAGCTCCGCGTCGGCTTCAGGGCAGAGACCGGGCTGCAGACATGGCTCCGAGGACGTGGCTGGCAGGGTGGGCCCGGGCGCTCAGGGCAACAGAAGGGGGACTTGGCTGCAGCAAGGAAGTGAGGGGTCTGGGGTGGGGGGCAGAGAGCTGAGCAGGAACCAGCCAGGGCGGATAGGGAGGCTCTGCCAGCCGTGTGAGAAGAAAACCAAGCAAGTATGGTTTCCTGGGAGCAGAGGAGGAAAAACTGAAGACGGAGAGAAAGTGACGACCTGCGGCCAGTGCGGGCCGGCGGTCAGCTCAGACGGGGCCTCGTTGTCGGGAGAGAGCAGTCCCAGCGTGGAGGGCACGGATGCACTGCTCCCTCCCCATGCACGGGGAGTCACCGCCACCTCCTGGGCCGGCTCTGCTGCCCCATGGCCCGTGGGCTGAGCCGCCCTGGCAGCCAGGCTGTTAGGAGCCAAGGATGCCGTCCGTAGGGTTCAGCCTCCCAGGGCAGAGCACAGGAGGCGGGAAGGGAGGGCACATATAGACGGCAAGTGGGGGCTGGCCCCTGCCCATGCAAAATGCTTGCAGTGGACAGGGCTAGGCCAGGCTGAATCCAGCAGCCTAGACCTCCATCGGGATCTCCCATACGGGGGCAAGAGCCAAGGCACCGGAGCCAGCACTGTGGCATACTGGGTAAAGCTGCCACTGGCAGCGCCGGCATCCCATGGGGCACTGGTTCGAGCCCCAGCTGCTCCACTTCCGACCAGCTCTCTGCTGCGGCCTGGGAAAGCAGTAGAGGATGGTCCAAGGCCTTGGGCCCCTGCACCCACATGGGAGACCTGGAAGAAGCTCCCGGCTCCTGGCAGTTTTGGCCATTTGGGGTTCAGCAGATGGAAGATCGATCTCTCTCTCTCTCTCTCTCTTTCCCTGTCAACTCTGTAACTCTGATTTTCAAATAAATATATCTTAAAAAAAAGACCCAACTATATGCTGTTTGTTAAATATATGGCCAACAAAAGGAAGAAATTACAAGAATGGAGAAAAAAAAGTGCATACCAGGTAAACACGAACCCAGAGAGTGCCAGTGTGGCTGTACCACCGTCAGACAGTCAGACAGATTACTTCAGTGCAAAGAATATTATCAGGTAGAGAGAGAGAGAGAGAGAGAGAGAGAGAGAGAGATTTTTGCATCCATTGGTTTACTCCCCAGAGGGTCACCACTACCAGACTTGGGCCAGGCTGAAGCCAGGAGCCAGGAGCTTCCTTTGGGCAGGGGCCCAAGCACGGAGCAGCCGGGACAGGACCTGGCGCCCACATGGGATGCGTCACCCACTACGCCACAATGCTGGCCCCGGAGGAATTTCACTGCAAAGAGAGAAAAGAATTGAGCGGCGACTAGATCAGGATATGGGATCCAGGATGGGTTAAACCGGGAGGAATCTGCATGCTTGCCTCCAGGAGGGGTCATCCGGTGGCGGGGGACATGGCGAGGCGGGACAGTGAGTGGACAGCGGCAGGTGCAGAGTCCGTGGGAAGGCAAAGGACGATGACGTCTGGCACAGGCAGAAGGGCAGGCGTGCGGCTGTGTCGACAAGGGGGCGACGTCCCGAGGCGGTGCTGGCCGGAGCCGGGGGCCCTGCTTGGGCGGGGTCCTCGCCGCTCTTGCAACTCCGCCTGCTCCTGACCCCCAGGCCTTGGTGCTGAGAGAGCTCGAGTCGGCCGCAGGAAGTGACCGGACCACAAGAGGCTGGGACAGGAGATCATACATCATATGTCATAGATCATATCAATTCAACGCGTAAGGATTTGTCTCAGCCTTTTAAGACCACAAAGAAAACTATTTTTAAAAGTTGGAGCGGGCATCGTGACACAGTGGGTTAAGTCTCCCCACATCCCGTATCAGAGAGCCTGGGTTCGAGTCCATGCTCTGCTTCTGATCCAGGCTCCTGCTAACGGCACCCACGTGGGAGACCTGGATGGAGCCCCTAGCTCCGGGCTTTGGCCTGGCCCAGCCCCAGCTGTTGTGGCCATTTGGGGGAGTGAACCAGTGGATGGAAGGTACTCCTCTCTCTTTCAATCAGTCACTTTGCATTCCAAATCGATCAATCAATCTTCAGAACCAAGGAAACAAGTTGAAAGTCGTCCGTTGAGGGCTGGCATTGGGCGCAGCAGCTGGAGCTGCCACTCGCGACTCTGGCGTCCCACAGTCCCAGTGCTGGCTCCAGTCCCTGCTGCTCTGCTCCCAGTCCAGCTCTCTGCCCCTGCACCGGGAACACAGGGGAAGGTGGCCTAAGTCCTTGGGCCCCTGCGCCACCTGGGAAATCAGGATGGGGCTCCTGGCTCCTGGCTTCAGCCTGGCCCAGATCCGGCTCTCCTGGGAATGCAGCAGCAGGCGGAAGATCTCTCTCTCTCTCTCTCTCTCTCTCTCTGTCTCTCCCCCACCTCTGTCACTCTGCCTCTCACATAAATAAATCAGTAAATATTTAAAAAGCAGTACGTCCACGGGAGAGGAAGTGGCTCTCGCAGGCACAGACTCCACCGAGGCGCCCATCTCCCTAGACTCGCACAGACCGAAACGCTGGCTCACACACTGCACGGCGAGGGTGCGGGCAGGACGCCACGTGCACCTGGCGGCTGCGTGAACCGGCACGGACTCTGTGAGGGGCGATTTGGTGACAGCTGTCAAGGCTCCAGACGCACAAGGGATCAAGCAGTTCCTCTCCTGGGACGGCCACTGCGCCCGAGTGACAGGAGGGCACAGGTGACTCCCAGCAGCCCCGTGTGTCCTGGCAGGACTGCAGACGGCTCCAGTCAACACTGGGAGGAGGCTGGGTAATCAAACTGGGGCATCTGCGAGCCGAGACAGCGCAGGGCTTCCTGCACTGATGGGAACAGCAAGGGGAGACGCGCTAACGCCGCCGCAACATGGCAAAAGAGGAAGGGAGTTGGCAGAGCTACACGCGTGTATACACACATGCGTGTGTCCATGTGCCCACGTGTGAGGGTCTTCCAAAGGTTCATGAAAAATGGAATTAAAACTTCATCTGGGTGCAAAAATTTTGAAATCCACCTTTTTTTAAAGATTTATTGGAGAGGTGGGTGGGGTTCGCTGGTTCACTCCCCAAATGACCACCCTGCCAGAGCTGGGCTGATCTGAAGCCAGGAGCCAGGAGCTTCCTCTGGGTCTCCCACATGGGAGCACTTGGGCCATCTTCCACTGCTTTCCCAGGCCATAGCAGAGAGCTGATCGGAAGTGGAGCAGCCGGGACTGGAACCGGTGCCCATATGGGATGCCAGCACTGCAGGCAGAGGCTTAGCCCACTGCGCCACAGCGTTGGTTCCATCCAGTGTTTTAAATAATGAAAAACTTTTTGAAGACCCCTCAAAACATCTCTGTGTGTGTAAAAGTGAGAGTGTGTGTGTACTGTGTGTGTATTGTGTGTATACTTGTCTGTATGAGTGTGTGTACTTGTGTGCATGTGTGTACGTGTGTGTATGTGTATGAGTGTGTACTTGTGTGTATGAGTGTATATGTGTGTACGTGTGTGTACATGTGTGTATGTGTGTGTACATGTGTGTGCGTGTGTACGTGTGTTTGAGTGTATATATGTGTGTATGTGTGTGTACAAATGTGTGTACTTGTCTGTGTGTACGTGTATGAGTGTGTGTATGTGTGTGTATGCGTGTGTGTATGTGTACGAGAGTGTATGAGTGTGTGTATGTGTGTGTATGAGTGTGTATGTGTATACGTGTGTATGCGCGTGTGTGTATGTGTATGAGTGTGTGTATGTGTGCGAGTGTGTATGCATGTGTGTATGAGTGTGTGTACATGTGTGTATGAGTGTGTATGTGTATACGTGTGTGTATGCGCGTGTATGAGTGTGTGTATGTGTATGAGTGTGTGTATGTGTATGAGTGTGTGTGTACATGTATGTGTATGTGTGTGTGTGCATGTGTGTGTGTGTCTCCCTGGAAAACTACCCTGGAAACCAGGAAGGGGGAGCGGCGCGCCGGATGACACAGCGAGGGAGGGAGAGCAAGGGAGGGAGAGCGAGGGAGGGAGAGCGAGGGCAGCGTGACTGAAAACCGGGAGGCGGGAGGCGGTGTCCTGCGCTTGCCCCCTCGCCTCGGGCCCTAAGAGGCTGGCTCCGGGGGCGTCCCCCACGCACGCAGGGCTCCTACACCCGGAAGGCACGGGGACCCGCTTCGTGCCCGTGACCCGTGGGGGGTGGCTCCTACACCCGGAAGGCACGGGGACCCGCTTCGTGCCCGTGCCTCGTGGCGGGTGGCTCCTGGCCGCCGACATCGTGTGCACGGATGGGACGCCGCGAGGCACAGACGCCTCCCCTCTCCTGAAACCTCGGCTCCCGTGAGCGCGCTTGGAGTCAGCCTGGGAAAGGCGTCGGCGGGGCTCCTGCCCGCTCCGCTCCCTGGGGGCCCTGGGGCGGCGGGCTGGGCGTGGCCTGGCCCTGGCCTGTCGCTCGTGTGTACGTGCCCACGTGCACGCCGCCCGCCCGGGACTCTCAACCTTCTGGGCGGTAGGCCAGGGTCTCGGCTGTGTTTGCAGAGTTACCTAATCCCGTATCAGTGGTTGGCAAACAGAGCCCGGCTCCCGGAGCCCAAACAAGGGAGGGGCAGCAGCCCCCACCTCTGCTGCCACCCCCAGCACCCTGAGATGCCCCCCTAAGGTGTTCAGCCAAACTAGGGCGTCCAGGTTCACCTTCCCTGCAGCTGCCCGGGGAGTCCCCGAGGGGCAGGACAGGGCGGTGCCGCCCCTCTGCGGGGGGTGGGGGCTGCCCCGGGGCCACCAGCGCCCCTGGGGCCCGTGCCGGGTCTCTGCTCTTCCTGACACTACCTCGGCTCGTTCCCAGCTGCAAGCTCCACACCCAAACAGATCCACGACCCCTCAAACAGAGGCGGGACATCTGGCACCGACCTGCCCTTGGCCCACCAAGAAGCTCCCCAAGTGCCGGAGTCTTTACTCAAAGGCCTTTGCCTGCTTGGTGGCCGTTAGGGCCAGGGCTGGGGACCTGGGAGGGCCGGGGGCCGGGGACTCTGACCAAGGCCCCACCCCCACGCTGTGGCTGGCTCGGCTGCACCCAGCAGGGAGAGGGTGTCCACGCCCCGTGCCTCCACCAAAGCCAGTGCCACCTTCCGTCTTGAGGGGCCTACGGGCGGCCCAGGCTCTTGGTGCAGTCACAGCCTTGGGCCACAGCTGGCGCCTCTTGCAGTGGGCAGGGGGCGGGCAGCCTGCTGGCCAGCAGTGACAAACACAGCCCATAGCCCCGGCCGGGCGCAGGCACCAGCGACGCGCCCTGGCCAAGCCCTGCTTCCGGGGCCCGGGCCCCAGACACTGCCTGAAGCAGCTTCCCTATGATTCTGGGGTCGGGCAGTGCGGGACGGACCCGACACAGCGAAGGCAGTAGGAGCGACACCTGGCTTCCAGGCCGGGACAGACGGAAGGGCGCCCGCCCCCAGGGTGGCCCTGCCCCTCCCTGCGCTGCCAGCCCATGGGCGGCACAGAGACAACGCCCTCGCAGGGGTGTCCGCCCGGTCCATCCACTCCGGGCCTGCGGCCCTTGCACCCTGGCCCTGCCAGACTTTTGAGGACGCCCACCCCGCCTCCGTGTGAACCCTGCCCCCTGGTGTGAGCAGAGGGTAGAGTGCGCTGGGTCACGCGTGGGCCACACAGCGGCCACAGTTCAGGCGCACAAGGCCGGCAGGGCCCCGATGCCTCCCTCCTCCTCCTCTTTGCTGCCCCCTGGCCTACAAGCACCCTCGGCCCCGGCCTGGCCACAGGCGGGTGGGAGAGACACAGCCTCACAGCCGTCACCTTTGCATCCGATTTCCACAGCGCTGGCGCCCGGCCCTTCCTGCCCGGCTGCAGGGGAGAGGTCACCGAGGGCGCGGTCTCCAAATGCACAGGGCAGAGCTGGGCACCCCTGCCTCTCTCTCAATACCCTGCCCCTTTGGTGCCCCCCTGGGAGGGGGGTTCATCGGCTGGTGCCGTCAGCTCTGAGCTATTTTGTCCAAAAGGACGACTGTCTTCCAACATGGCTGCGTGGGCGTCACGCGGGGCCGTGGGCGAGGTGTCCTCTCAGCTCTCTGCCTGTTGCAAGTGACCTAGATGAGCAAGTCTTGCCATGGGCTGGTGCCAGGCCAGGGGCCACAAGAGCGCGCGGGGCCAGCCGCTCTCGCCTCTCCGGCTGGCCTGTCTCGCTCACGTCTCTGTCTGCACCGCAGAGGGTCCCCGCAGCGCCAGGCTCAAGGCCAGCAGAAAGCAAGCCTCGCTTCCTAACTTCCCGGCCAAACCCCTCGGATCATTGTGCAGCGCCCAAGTGTGTGCGCAGTCACCAGGCAGATGGGTTGTTGGGCGCCAGAGTTCAAGTGCACGCCTCCACCCACGGGCAGAGAACAGGTGAACAGAGAACATCCCTTGGGCAGAAGAGGTGACACGGGAAGGGAAGGTCTCTGCCTTTCAAATAAATACAAAATAAACATTAAGGGGCCGGGCTGGGGCTGTGGCACGGCGGGTTAGCCTGCGGCTTGCAATGCCGGCATCCCCTATCAGAGCACTTGAATTTATATTTTATTTATTTGAAAATCAGAGTTACAGAGAGAAGGAGAAACAGAGAGAAAGGGAGAGACACAGAGAGGTTCTTCATCTGTTGACTCACTACCCAGATGGTCACAACGGCCTGGCTGCCAGGAGCTAGGAGCTTCCTCCAGGTCTCCCACATGGGTGCAGGGACCCAAGGACTTGGCCACCTTCTACTGCTTTCCCAGGCGCATTAGCAGGGAGCGGGATCAGAAGTGGAGCCACTGGGACTTGAATCAGCATCCATGTGGGATGAGAGTGTGGCAGGTGGCAGCCATACCCAGCTATGCCACCATGTCACCTCTCCTCTCCCTTTCAAATAAATGAATAAGGGCCCTTGCTGGTTCACGCTGCGAAAGGTACAAGTATAATTTCAGCAATTATGTTATACTGCTTATATCTGTTTTTCTTTTTGTATTTCATGTAAGAACTAAAATCTGCGCTCAGCAAACGTCACTGTCTCATTGTTTACATTTTTTAAAGTGGGGTGGGGGTAGGGGTGGGCCAGGTACCCTGGGAGGCAGTGGTCCCTGCCGCCCATGTAGGAGAGGGAGCTCCTGGCTCTGGCTTGAGCCCTAGTCCAGCCCCAGCTGTTGCAGATCTCTGTCTCTGCCATTATTTCAAATAAATTTTACAAAATCATAAAATTTTCAAACACAAACTCGAGTGGTTACACAGAACGGCAGAGCTGAAGCAACGCCAGCTCCAGTGTTCTTTTTTTTTTTTTTTAAGATTAACTTTCTTTTATTCATTTGAAAGAATGACACAGAGAGGGAGAGAGATCTTCCACCTGCTGGCTAACTCTGCCAAATGCCTGTAACAGCCAGGGTTGGGTGAGGTCAAAGCCAGGAGCTAGGAACTCCACCAGTCTTCCATGTGCATAGCAGGGGCCCTAGCACCCAGGCCACCTTCTGCTGCTTTCCCAGGCGCGTTGGCAGGGAGGTGGATGGGAGGCGGAGCAGCCGGACGGACCCCGCTGCACCACAGCGCCGGCCCCCAGGGCTCCCGACCCCGCCGTGCCATGTCATGTCCCCCAGGGCTCCCGGCCCCGCTGTGCCATGTCATGGCCCCCAGGGCTCCCGGCTTTGCAGCCACCACGACTCACTTCAGATCTGCGTCAGCGCAGGGACACAGCTGCTGGAGACCTGGGCTCCTCCGAGCCCTCGCAGCTCCCTCTCCGGGTGCAGGGGGAGCCGGGTGCCGGCTGCGCCACAGGGTGTTCTAGAATGGTTTCCGTGGGAAGGGGAGTTTGCGATAGGAAAGAGACACGTGCGTGAGCATCTTACCCGTCTACACCACTGAACAGAGTGGGCGCCTGCAGCTTCTACGGGGAGGGGGATTTTACTGGCTGAGAATCCCCAAGTGCTGGTGACAAACAGGCGGACCGGCTTCCGGTCCCAGCCCCAGGCTGGTTTTTCACTGGCTCCGGGCACCTTTATCCGCCTGCTCCCAGGCCACCATGCCCGGTCCACAGCCGCTCTGTCACTGCCTCCCCTTGACCTGCCATGGCCATGTCACCCTCCCCAGCGTGGCTCCTGCCCCAGGATTCCAACAGCACTTTGCGCGCGGGGACGTCCTCCCTGCTGCGAGACCTCACTGGCCCCTTCCACCCGCTCTGCCCCCCGTGCCACCCCCTCGCGCTGTCTTCTGCTCTCCCCACCCACTTCTACAGCTGCTCTGCCTCCCGCCCCTTTCCTCATCCTACAGGTGACAACTGAACGTCGCCGCAGTGGCCTAGGGTGTGGGCCGGTCCCTCCTCTTGCTGTCACCTGCTTCCCTGGGGCTCACCTGCCTGGCAGTGGTCCAGAGCCGCGTTTTCCTCCGAGGTGGAACGTATCCATGCCCCCGCTGAGCTCCTGACTCAGCCCAGAGCTCAGCGTGAGGTGGACTTGTGTGAGCGCCTGGGAACTGCTCCCACTGGCTTGGGTATCACGATGGCAGAACGGTCGCCGGGTGCACGGGCGGCGGCCCTGCCGTCCACGGCGTGGCTCCGGCATCGGGCTGTGCAGCACCTGCTGGCTCACGGGACAGAAGCTCCGCGAGGCTGCTGTGCCCTGCGCTGCTTTCCTCTGACTTCGCTTACGTTAGCTTCCCACCGCCATTCCAGACGCAGAAAGTGCGAAGCTGCCTCGGCTCCTGAGGACTCGGCAAACTTTTTTTTTTTTTTTGACAGGCAGAGTTAGAGGGAGAAACAGAGAGAGACAGAGAGAAAGGTCTTCCTTCCGTTGGTTCACCCCCCAAATGGCTGCCATGGCCGGCGCTGAGCCAATCCGAAGCCAGGAGCCAGGTGCTTCCTCTTGGTCTCCCATGCGGGTGCAGGGCCCAAGCACTTGGGCCATCCTCCACTGCCTTCCTGGGCCACACTCAGCACAAGGACGGTCACTGGGACTGAATTCCTGCAGCCCGTGGATGTCCGCATCTCTCTGTCTCTTCCCATGCTTCAAAGAGAATATACTTTGTTTCATAGGTTCATGGAACATTTGTAACATCTGATCAAGTCCTTGCACAAAGAGGAAACCCTATGGGATTGGATCAAGATGTTTCTTGAGGGGGCCAGTGCTATGGCATAGGAGGTAAAGCCACTGCCTGCAGTGCCGGCATCCCACATGGGCACCGGTTTGAGTCCCGGCGGCTCCACTTCCAATCCAGCTCTCTGCTATGGCCTAGGAAGGCAGCTGAAGATGGCCCAAGTGCTTGGGCCCCTGCACCCACGTGGGAGACCCAGAGGAAGCTCCTGGCTCCCGGCTTTGGATCAGCCCGGTTTTGGCCATTGCAGTCATTTGGGGAGTGAACCAGCGGATGGAAGACCTCTCTCTCTCTCTGCCTCTCCCTTTCTCTGTCCATAACTCTGCCTCTCAAATAAATAAACATATGAAATTTGTATACTTTAAATAAAATTTAAAAATAGAATTAAAGACCACATAGAGAGCAATGAAAAAACAAGATAATGAAAAAACACTCTTTACTACAATCCTGAGAGAAGCCAGATGCGGTCAAAAGAAGATGTATGACCCTGAAGCGCCATCACCGGGGGTGGCGCCCCGGCACAGTGGGCTAAGCCACACGTGAGATGCCTGCACCTCGCATGGGAGGGCCAGTGGGGGGCCTGGCTGCTCTGCTTGTGCTCCGGCTTCCTGCTAATGCGCCTGGGACAGCAGCACAGGTGGCCAAGTGCTTGTGCCCTGTCACCCACATGGGAGAATGATGGAGATCCAGGTCCCTGGCTCAGCCCTGGCTGTCGTGGCCGCCTGGAGAGTACATCAGCAGATGGAAGACATCTCTGTCTCTGTTTCTCCCTCTCTATCACTCTGCTTTTCAAATAAGTAATCTCTAAAAGAAAATCGCTACCAGTATTCAAGAAGAAAGGTGAAAGAGATACAAGAAAGCAGCTAAGTGCAGGCGGCACCCTGGATCTGTGGGTTCTGCACCTATGGACTCGACCAAGCACAGGTGGAACATGGGGAAGGAATTGTCTGTGCTGAACACGCATACACTTGTCACTTGTCATTGATCCCTAAAGCAGTACAACTACTGACACAGCTCTTACACTGCATTAGGTACCACGGATGTGAAGTCTGTGGGAGGAAGTGTGTGGGTCCCATGCAAACCCTGCACCCTGTCACGTCCCATGCAAACCCTGCACCCTGTCACACACAGGACTTGGGCATCTGTGGACTCTGCTGTCCCCGGCGAGTCTGGGAACCAATCCCCCATGGATGCCGAGGGACCACTGCACTTACCAAAACAAAAAACAAGAAACCGCCATGGAACAGTACCTCAATCAAGAGAACCAGGTAGAGAGAATGTAGGATTACAGATGTAATCAACAGACGGATAAAAACAAAATAAAACAGAAACACATTTCAAAGTGGTTCTTTGAAAAGCACAATCACCTCCCCAGAACGTCAGCTCTGACAAACAGCAAGACGCGAGCAGGATGTGGAATGAGAAGGGAGAAATGCCCACCGTCCACGGGAAGAGTGCAGCTGCATGGGAACCGATTCAAACGCCCAAGAGAACTGAAGGCTTTCAGAAAACCAAGTGTACCGAAATTGACCTATGAAGAAATGGAAAACGTGAGTATTCCATAGACCAGACAGCGGGACGATGATTAAAGGAAAACCAGGAAGAAACTCCCGAACCTCAGAGTTTGCAGCCTCGTGTCCTCTAAGCCAGACGGCACGGGCTCCTGCAGGAATAGAGGAGGCGGAGAGCTCCCCAGTCCACTCCAGGAAGACAGTGTCATTTTAATTCTAAAACCTGATGCGGACGCTACAGAGAAAACCACAGACACCTTTCATTTTAAAGATGCGGAGACTCAAAATCTCAGCAAAAAGACGGAGGAACTGCATCACAAGAATGAACATTCTATGTGCCAATGGTGTTTCTTCCAGGGATTATGGGTAATCACTATCTGGAAATCTATCGATGTGACACATAAAAAACAAAGGAAAGGGGCTGGCGCTGTGGCTCACTTGGCTAATCCTCCGCCTGCGGCGCCGGCATCCCAGATGGACACCGGGTTCTAGTCACCCCTCTTCCAGTCCAGCCCTCTGCTGTGGCCCCGGGAGGGCAGTGGAGGATGGCCCAAGTGTTTGGGGCCCTGCACCTGCATGGGAGACCAGGAGGAGGCACCTGGCTCCTGGCTTTGGATCGGCGCAGTGCCGGCCATAGTGGCCATTTGGGGATTGAACCAATGGAAGGAAGATCTTTCTCTCTGTCTCTTTCTCTCACTGTCTATGACTCTACCTGTCAAATAAAAAAAAAAAAGAAAAAAAAAGAAAAAAAAAACCAATGCAGGCATCACATTAGAAGCTGAAATGCAGCGGCCATTACTAATGGAAGTCCAAGTACCAACATGCGTGACGGTCATATTTACCGCTGGGGATGTGCAAGACAAGCAACAGCGAGCCATTGCTTTGCACCTGTCACAGCCCTTCCCATCCCAGTGGTACCCTGGGAAGGTGACCTCAAACACGCGAATGACTGGCTCCTGGAATCCACAGGATCCCCCACAATGCACGCGGCTGTGCACGAGCACAGAACCCGAGAAGATTCATCACGGCGCTGTTTTGGGGGCAGCGTGCAAATGCACTGCCAGCCGCGTGAAGGCCCTTCGGTCAGAACAGCAGAAACGCCACAGAGCACTTGCACCGTGTTTTCCAAACATATCCTTAGGGCCGGCGCTGTGGCATAGTGGGCTAAGCCTCTGCTGCAGCACCAGCATCCCATATGGGCACTGGTTCGAGTCCCAGCTGCTCCACTTCCAATCAGCTATGGCCTGGGAGAGCAGAAGAAGATGGCCCAAGTGCTTGGGCCCCTGCACCCATGGGGGAGCCCTGGAGGAAGCTCCTGTTTCCTGGCTTCATATCAGCTCAGCTCTGGCCATTGCAGCCATTTGAGGAATGAACCAGTGAATGGAAGACTCTCTCTCTCTCTCTCTCTCTCTCTCTGCCTATCCTTCTCTCTGTGTGTAACTGTAAAATAAATAAATCTTTTAAAAAAAACAAATTCGTGATAGTGTCCTGAAGGTGACGGTGAGAAGAAGAGCAGTTCGCAGCGCCATGCGATTGCACTTCTGGGAAACCAAACACCGGGAAGTGAGGATTCTGCCTTGGGTCTGTGTCTGCACAGCGCTGCGCAGCCAGGGTGCGTCTAGGCAATGCATGAGGTTACTGAGTTTCAGGTGGAGTGGATGGGGTGAGCAGAGGGGAGGGCTAAGGGCCCGGTGGTGGCGGGCGTGGGCAGGCAGCAAGAAGGGAAAAATACGCCGTGGCTCAACAGGCTAATCCTCCGCCTGCGGCGCCGGCACACCAGGTTCTAGTCCCGGTCGGGGCGCCGGATTCTGTTCTGGTTGCCCCTCTTCCAGGCCAGCTCTCTGCTGTGGCCAGGGAGTGCAGTGGAGGATGGCCCAAGTGCTGGGGACCTGCACCCGTATGGGAGACCAGGAGAAGCACCTGGCTCTTGCCTTCGGATCAGCGCGATGCGCCGGCCACAGCGCACCGGCCATGGCGGCCATTGGAGGGTGAACCAACGGCAAAAAGGAAGACCTTTCTCTCTCTCTCTCTCTCTCTCTCTCTCTCTCACTGTCCACTCTGCCTGTCAAAAATAAAAAAAAATTTAAAATAATAAAAAAAATTAAAAAAAGAAGGGAAAAATAATCCCACAACTGCCCTCAGAGGACTGAACAGAGAGGTCAAAGTACATTTTTAGTCTGCATCCGTATAAAAATACAAGAGCCGATTTTAAAAAGTTTCGGCAGGATTACTCCGCAGCGAGCCCCTTTCTTCTTTTTTGTTCTTACGGCAGCTTTAATCATTCCCTGGCCAGAGAGCGACTCAGCAGTTACCTGCAGGACCCTCGCAGGGACGAGTAAGCGACCGTCAGCCCACCGGCCGCAGTAAGTGCCCTTTGGGGTGAATCACACCTTCCGCAGAACAGCGACTGCTCGGAGCTCTGCTTCAGACGATGCCCCGGGAATCTAAGACGCCTGTTCTCAGGGTCCTGCGATGCATGGTGGCCCGGGAGCACAAAACACCAAGTTCGCCGGGCCGTGCTGGGAACTACATTTTCGGTCTCCGGAGCTGGGGTGGAGCTGGCCTTCCCTTTCCTAGTGGATGGGCAGCCGGAAGCTCCTGCAGCACCCCCGTGCCCGTGAGCCGCGCTCTCCGGGGAGTCACTGCACCCCCTGGCTGACATTCTGTTCCGGCTGGCTCTTGCTGAGGTCGTGGGCGGCGGCAGGTGCGGTGCTGGAATGGGCGAGGGGGGACATGTCCGACTCAATCCAGGTTGCTGCCCATACTGCACCCAACACAAGCAGCTGAATGCGGCTGGGACAACCTGAACGAGCCTGCCGGGTCTCACTTGAAGTTCATGGCCAGCTGCCTCCAGTGGGCCCTTAACGTAGCCTGGCCAACATAAGCATGCTTCCCTGGGCACGCTGCCATTAACCTAGGTAGCCATCTCCAGATCACGACTGCCTCCTGCCCCAAACCCATTTCCGGCTCATCTCGCTGGGAAGAGACCCAGGGAGCAGCCCGTGGCACCCTCCCTCATCTGGACCCCTCCCTCGCCTGGACCCCTCCCTCAATATGGCACCCTCCCTCACGTGGACCCATCCCTCACCTATGGCACCCTCCCTCACCAGCTCCCCGCCCTCCCTCACGTGGACCCCTCCCTCACCTATGGCACCCTCCCTCAATATGGCACCCTTCCTCACGTGGACCCCTCCCTCGCCCGTGGCACCCTCCCTCAGGTGGACCCCTCCCTCACCTATGGCACCCTCCCTCACCCATGGCACCCTCCCTCACGTGGACCCCTCCCTCACCTCTGGCACCCTCCCTCACGGGGACCCCTCCCTCACCTAAGGCACCCTCCCTCACCAGCTCCCTGCCCTCCCTCCGCTATTGGCCCCCATTCCCTGTGGAAGTGCAGCCATCTCTCTCCTCCCACTTAGGGCTGGAGCCCCCAGAGAGCTGTCACTGTTCACCCTCTTCCGGTTCTCCCTGGATCTGCGTCAACCCGGCTCTCACCCCCCACCCCCGCCCCACGATGCTGGAGGGGGCTCCCGGGACGCTTCCTCCCGACCGCTGTATCAGCAGCACCTGGGGCTCATCTTTGGAACCTCTGCCCTCTGGGGGTCGCTCCGACTCACTCTCCGGAGTTTCCTCCTCCTGGAGCTCCATCCTGAGGGGCTGGGCCCACATCAGCACCACCAGCCAGGTGGGCTCCCGGGGGCGGGGCGTGGGCTCCCGGGGGCGGGCGTGGGCTCCAGGGGCTTCTGCAGGCGGGAGGCTGCTTGTTCCCCGCTTCCCCGGCCAGCGCTGAGGCTGCGTTTTATGGTGGACGTCGCGCTGTGTGTGGTATTTCTCACTGGCGATGGTTCTAGAATTTAAGGAACGTCAAGAAACCAGAAGAACACAGCAAGCCTGGGAGGTCAATAACACGTTTTATTCCACAGGAAGAGAAATGACGACTCTGGTATGACACCCAGACTGAAGAGCCTTCACACACGGGTGACTGTGACAATCACTCGTCACTGTGTTTTCAGAATCCTCCCACGCAGCGGCACAGATGATTCTCAGAACACAGAGGTGCGCACCCACCAAGCAGCGAGCCAGAGGCTGCTGGCCTGTCCTCGGCTGCGCGTGGCCCGGCCCAGCGAGTGGGACGCTGCTCTTGGCGGCCTTCCCAGGGCAAGGGGGAGGCCGCGGTCCGGGCCGCCGACTGGGCTGGGCTGGGGACCTGGGATGGCTTTTGACGTCTCCTTACCCACGTTCCCCTTACTCCACTCACTTTACTGTCCTCAGAGCGGGACAGTAAACTGGTGGAGATCATCCTAACACAGCGCTGGCTAAACACCAACATGGCATTCTGGGAGCCAGGGGCAGGGCCTGCTCCTCCCAGAGATTTGGGTTTTGTCCTGGGGAACCAGGAAGCTGCGTCCAAAGCCCCTGAAACCTCACCCCGCCGGGCAGGAGGCAGGCAGCCTCCCAACACCCGCCTGCCCCACCCCAGTTGGTCTTTGGATCCCATTTTAACATCTGCCTCTTTTAAGACGCAAATGTCAAAGGGAGTGGTTGTGCAATCTTGGGAGCCTGGCAACTATTTAAAGAGCTGATTAAATTAGAAGAGGCCGGGAAGAGGGCATCTGAGCGCGGGTCCTCCTGAGCCACCAGCCCCTGGCAGCCCTCAGCCAACTTCCTGCGCTCAGAGGGCCCGGAGCAGACTTCCGGAAGAACACTAAACTCCTTAATCCGATAAAGAGATTTCAAGTGACCTGCCAGGAAGTGACAGAGACTCGCTGGCCTACACAGGCGACCCTCTAGATCACAGATCAGGCAGGGGGTTACTGACGGCAAAAACCACAACTGAACTGTGGCGTGCAGAGACGGAGGCTGGCGAGGTTCAGTGGGGCGAGAGAACTCGTGGCCTTTCTGCCTGGATCCCGTGTGTGTGAGCCCCCGCAGGATCATGACTGCCACTCAGTGCAAAGCCAACCAACCGACCCGACCCACCCGGGCCTGCCAAAGCCAGGCTTCAGTTCTGCAATCCACGGACTCGGCGCCCAAACCTTGGCGGTCAGGAGCGCCGATCCTTCCCAACACTACAGCGCTCACGCTGAGGCTCCGGGCCCTCCGCTCTGAACGCCAGTGAACACAGAGAGGGGGAGTGGGGCACGGGCAGAGGGCAGCTTCACTCGTGTCCTGGAGGATCTGGGTCATGGGTTAGAAACACCAGCACCTGCGGCACGTCCACCGAGTCATCTCCGAGCTCAGCTCCACGTGGTGAGATTGTAGAAATTGATTATTTTATTAAAATAAAAACTTTAAAATCACAAGGTGACTCATTCATTGTAGAGTAACCCCCTCCCCCATTTACTTCTCACAGAAAAGGGAAAACACCAAAAACAAGACCCAGGGAGGAGGCGGGGGCACGCAGACCAGGCTGGAATTTAAACCACAGACAAGGGCCGCTTTTGCCAAAAGCCAGTTCCATGAATAGCTCGCAGACCGGCCGTGAACACTCCACCTTCATTCCCTTTTCTGAGACTCTCTCCTTCCCTTCTCTGTCCTGGTGCTGCCATCCCTGGGCCCCCGGGCTGGGGAGCTGCGCAGGCAGCCTGCAGCCGATGCAGGGACCCAGACCAGGACTCGCTCCTCTGTCGCGGGGGCCCAGGGCGTCGGCATTCGGGTTGGAATTGTGATTTTGTACAGCAATCCATGGGATTTTTTCTTCTAAAACAACAGAGCTTACCAACGTTTCAAACCCCTGCTAACAACCTGCCAAAGACAGACAAGGCCGCTGTGTGTGTGCTGGGGCAGCGAGCGCAGGCAGCCCCGAGCCACGCTCCTGCCCCGCGAGGGCCAGCTCTGCCTCCGAGGCGCCAGCTCGCGGCTCCCGCCCGGGCGTCCAGGGCTGCACAGGCGTCGGGCTCAGCGCCTCGGTCTCACCGCGCCTCGCTTCCCACGGTTCCTTCCGTCTGCAACCCCGGGCACAGTGCTCTTCACCTTCCGCAAGTGCCTTTCTACAGAGAGTACCCTGAATTAGAGGAGTAAGATTAGTGCAACAGAAGAGCCAGTAGGACTTAGAGACTTTACACGCGTCACGGGCCCTGCTCAGAGGCGCTCCTACCTATTTACAAACACGCAGTCGTACATATATACATGTTAACAAAATACAGGGCCGTCTAAAAATCAGATCATCTCAGCACTTCTTTTTTATGTTATTCAACCCATATGTTTTTTTTTAAATCACTTCCCTGTAGGCTAGTGTGACTCCCGCCGCGCAGACGAATGAGGCTTCCACGCGCGCTGTCTCCACGGGGCTTCCTTCCCTCCGTCTTCGCTGTCTCCCCCACACCTCCGCTGCTGCCTCTGACGGGAGCCCAGAGTGCGGCCTCTGCCCTCCCTCCGGCCGGGCTCGCGGCGGGCGGCTCCCGGCTCCCGGCTCCCGGTTCTCAGGCATCCAGCTCCAGCTGCTCTTGGTTTTCGCTGAGTCTCAGCATGAGCTGCTGTTCGTAGTAGAGGCTCTTTGCATAGTTTATCTCCTGCGACAGCTTGACGGCGAGGACCTCAGATTTCACGTGGACCTGAAGAGGAGCCCAGAGTGAGTGTCCCCGTGGGGAAGCGCGGCCAGGCAGAGGCGCCGGGCAGCAGCTCCTGACCCGGGCACACAGCACAACGTGGCATTCTTCTAAGAAATACAAACTCCAGGGCCCGCTCTTGGCCAATTCTGGTTTAAGACTCTGGAATTGGTATTTGAAAATACTCCCCAGGTGACCGTGCCGACCCCAGGCCACCACCGCCGAGAGCCCGTCTGATTTGAGGTGGTGCGCATCTGCCGACCAAGGACGGACAGCGAGCACACAGCACTGCCCCTGGATTACAGTCGGAGTCTGGGGACGGCCAGAGGAGCAAGACAGGGCAGCGAGCAGACGGTTGCGGGCTTTCTTCCCGAGCAGCGGGCAGAGGAGGCGGCCGGCAAGGCTCCCCACCACGAAGAGGGGCTTGTAGAAAGCTCACACTTGAGACGCTAATGCTTATAAGCCACAGCCAGACGCTGGGCCAGGGCCCCAGGGAGCCTGTGCACACCAACCCAAATCGGAGAGTGTGCCCAGCAGAGAGGAGCAGACAGACTCCTGCCTGCTAATTCTCCGTGCAGAAGGACCAGAGAAAGCGCAGGCGCACTAGGGAGAAGGGTCGGGATAGCACCTGGGCGTCTCCAGACACCGAGTCAGACTGCACTGGGAAGGGCGGCTTCCTCACACCTGCTCCTGCTGCTCCGGCCACCTCTCGGAGCAGAGGCAGCGCTGCATGGGGTCTGTGGTCCAGTCGGACCACCTGGCTGGGAGCCCCAGCTCCGGGGTCAGCTGTGTAGACCTGAGTGAGTCAACTCGCCCTCGCCTTTTTACTCCTTGCCAGTCCCGTGGGTTGTAAGGTGGAACAGCAATGCCCCCGAGATGCCCGGGGACAGCCTGGCACAGAGCAGGCCCTCTGCAAGTGCCCGTTACTCACAGGCGCGTTCTCATCTCCAAGTCCTGCCAGCCAAGTCCCTCCTGCCTCTGGACACTTACTGAGCATGCCAGACACTGCTGCTTTGTGCAAAACAGAAAGTTACGGAAAGAACCAGAGAAGCCGGGGCACGCTCTGACATCTTAGGTCCAATACCTGGAACCACACAGTCCCATTTTAGGAACGAAGAGCCTCTGTGTCCTTAGCTGCTGCCGACAGCCGGCCAGAGTAAGCACTGCTGGCGCACTGCAGCCGTGGGCAGCCGGGGCAGAGCGGTGAGGAACCTGCCAGGGGCACTCGCGGCACAGACGGAAGGCAGTGAAGACTGGGAGGAAGCCCGCCTGAAGCTCCTGCTGGGAGTGGTGCAGAGCCCCCACCCCCCGAGCCCTGTGCGCCCGCCTCGGGGTGCTGGCTGGATGCTGGCTGGGGACTCACCATCGGCTTCTGGTGGGACGGGCCGGGGATGGACACGCCACTACTTGAGTTCACTGCCTTCTTGGTCACCTGCACGTACACCTTCCCGTGGTCTTTGGAGACAAGGCAGTGGTAGAGATCGTCATACTTGACTTCCAGGAAAATGGCCTCTCTGTCTACGTAGTCCCCGCTCTTGAGGAAGTACACTGCTTTGGAAGAGATGAGCACGCAGTAGCTGTCGGTGTTCTCCACGGCTATGAAGCTGCGAAGGAAGGGAGAAGAGCATCGAGGCTGAGTGTCTCTCCCCACGGCAGGTGGCTGCGTATTCCTCGGAAGGGGCCCGCAGGAAATGGGATGGAGGCCCGCGTGGGCTGTGGGGTCCAAAGGTCTGAGCTTGAACCCTTATTACACCTCGGGCAGGTGTCCTAACCGCTCTGTGCCTCAGCTTCCTCATGTGTACGCAGGAGTAAGAGCGACCCCCCGCATGAGGGGGCTGCTGGGAGCCCACGTGCACAGCACTCAGCCCCTCCGTCCAGGCGCTAAGTCGGCGTCAACTAGTGATGACCCCACCCAGCAACGGGAACAACTTCATGTTCTGATTACACTCCGTGGGCTGTTTCTGGTGAGCCTTTCGGATAGCTTAAGCCTTAAAGAAAACCCTAACGGTGCCTTATGGGACAAAAGAGAAAGAAAACATTATGCCTTCGAATGTCAGACTCAAGCAGCCAAGGAGCAAGTGCACTGCTCAGCGTGGCGGGGGTGACACCGAGATGTAGGAGACACGCCCAGTGGGAAGTGGAATTAACACAGCTTTCCCAACACGTGAGCTCAGGGAGTTTGTACCCCTGGGCCCACTTCCTGCCTCGGCTCTGGAGAGAAGGCCCCGAGGCTGCTCAATGCGTTCAGTGGTGGGGGGACTCAGGGGGCCACTCCCTATCCAGAGAGCCCGGGGACGCTGTCGTCTTCCTTCCCCAGCTTTTAGCCACCACTTCTCGGAGCTTTAGGGTCACTTAGAGAAAACGGAATTCCCCTTCCATGGCGCTCGCAGGCTCAGAGCAGAAACTAATGCGCGGCCACTGAATGCAGAGGAGTGACCGGGGGAAACCGCAGCGGCCGCTCCCCCTCCCAGCCTGGCGGCCTCCCTGTGTCTTGTGACAGCCTTTCACAATGGGGCTGCGGTCTCAAGGGACAGTGAGAAAGAACGTGGATGACAGCCAGAATACTAAGAGCTGACCAGAGACCGGCTGCCAAGCTCCGGCTTCCCACTGCACTTGCGCGGGGCCGTGGCTCCACCTGCAACTGTTCTGGAACCTGGGTCTAGGACAGCTTTGCTCCTGGGTCTGTGTTGCAAAATCCTTCAAGGGGAGACAGAACGAAGCCCGGCGTGCAGGCAGAGGCCTGCCTGCGGTGGCCAAGCTGAGCACGCGCTAGGCATCCACTGCCCTCCGCATGGGCAGAGCCTCTGCTCAGAACCACACCTTACTCTCTCCAGCCGCCCCCAGTCCCAGCTTCTCCTGGAAATTCCCCTAACCTTCCAGCCCCTCCCCGTGTGTGACTGCTTCCCTGTGCTGACCTCACAGCACACGGCCCAACACTGCTTGTTCTTCATGTGTCTCCTGGACAAGCCTCCTGCTATGCCATAGGCCCTGTTGAGTGGGGTCCACACCTTACCTGTGTCCCCCCCCAAGGACCACCCTCAAAGGACTCAGCAAGTGTCTTCCTTGTTCCAGCTGCCATTTTAATCACAATTTCCCATGACAAACACTGGGGTTTACTGTTCTGTTCTAAGCAGTTGGCAAAGTCAAGAGTGTCGGCTTGTAAAGGCTCAATGCCAAAGTCAGAAATGCCCAGTGGCTTGCAGAGTTCGGGCCACCTGGCACGGGCTTTCTCACGGCCCACGCTGATGGCACCAGGGGGCAGCATTATCACTGAATCAGGTTGACAGCTGGGCTCTGGGTGGCCTCGCGGGACAGTGGGGAAGCCACCATTTTGGACACCCACATCCCATCCTGGAGTGCTGGTTCCAGCCCCCAGCTGCTCTGCTTGCAATCCAGCTCCCTCATAATGCGCCTGGAAAGCCGTGGACGATGGCTCAAGTACTTGGGCCCCTGCTATCCATGTGGGAGACCCAGATAGAGTTTCTGGCTCCTGACTTTGGCCCAGCCCAGCCCCAGCTGTTATGGGAATCTGGGGAGTGAACCAGGGGATGCAAGATCTCCGTCACTCTGCCTTTCAGTAGATAAGAATAAGTAAATGGATAAGATGCTTAAAAATAGCAGCTCCAGAGGAAGAGAGGAGGGTGCAGAGACAGAAGGACGGAAAGACAGGAGGAAGCATCAGGCTTCCCGCCACAACTTGCTGGAGACTGACCAGCTATGCCCCTGGACGTTCGTCAGCAAGGCAAGTGGCCTCTGCAGCTGCAATGGGTTCTCGAGGAGGCTGCAAAATTGAGCACAGCAGTCGGGTGATAGCGGAACGTGCGTGAAGAAGCCAACTAAGATGAGACGCTCTCCCCTCCTGTCTAGCCCTGGCCCCCACCCCAGCCCACCTGACCCTGCTGCAGCCTGTGGAAGGGGCCAGAGGAGCTGACACTGACGCACTGTCCACTCTGTGACACGCTGGCCGGCTTTAAAGCAGTCTTTCCCAGGTACCATCAGTGGCATGAGTCCTGCTGCAGGACAGGAACCTTCTGGAAGAAAAGTGGCCTTGAGCTGGGAGGCCCCTCTGCAAGGCAGAGCCGTGGTGACACAGGCACAGGCCAGGAAGGCGGGCAGAGCCCCCAGACCGAGCGGCTGCGCCAAGTCAGCTGCCTTCGCTGCGGCTCTGATGGAGAGGGCAAGGCTTTGCAGCTTCCTGCACAAAGTCAGCCTGAAGATCAGAACTCACGAAACAGAGGCGCCCAGCTGCAGCTCCGCAGGTCCTGCAGATCTGGGCCCGGTCAGACTCAGGACCTGCCCCTGGTGAGAGCACGTGCTGGACACCTGCATGAAGTGCCCTCAAGTCTTTTCAGATCAAAGGCACAGAGAGCCAAGGGTGTGAGTGTGAGGAGGAGACAAGGACGGGGAGGCCCCGGCCGGAGCTGAGTGATGACCCAGGGCCTGGCCCAACAGCGGCGCTCTCCCCTCCTGCCCGATGCGCCTCTCCCACTCCCTCCACCAAGTCTCATCAGTATCACTATTATTGTTAACTTTTTGTTTTTTCAAAATATGTAAACCACAGCAAAGAAAAATTCGAACAGATCCAGACTAGCCCCCTGGTCAAATGGAGATCAATCTCCAGTTTGCCCCTGAAAGAGAAGAACCGAAACAGGTGATGGGAGGAGCCTGCGCACGCAGAGCGCTCTCAGCCCTCTGGGGGACCTCTGTCCTCTGTCCCTCAAGGCCACAGCCCCCATCCCTCCTGTCCCTCACCCCTCAAGGCCACAGCCCCCGTCCCTCGTCCCTCACCCCTCAAGGCCACAGCCCCCATCCCTCCTGTCCCTCACCCCTCAAGGCCACAGCCCCCGTCCCTTACCCCTCAAGGCCACAGCCCCCATCCCTCCTGTCCCTCACCCCTCAAGGCCACAGCCCCCGTCCCCCTGTCCCTCACCCCTCAAGGCCACAGCCCCCATCCCTCCTGTCCCTCACCCCTCAAGGCCACAGCCCCCATCCCTCCTGTCCCTCACCCCTCAAGGCCACAGCCCCCATCCCTCCTGTCCCTCACCCCTCAAGGCCACAGCCCCCGTCCCCCTGTCCTTCACCCCTCAAGGCCACAGCCCCATCCCCCATGTCCCTCACCCCTCAAGGCCACAGCCCCCATCCCCCTGTCCCTCACCCCTCAAGGCCACAGCCCCCATCCCCCCCGTCCCTCACCCCTCAAGGCCACAGCCCCCATCCCCCCTGTCCCTCACCCCTCAAGGCCACAGCCCCCGTCCCCCCGTCCCTCACCCCTCAAGGCCACAGCCCCCGTCCCCCTGTCCCTCACCCCTCAAGGCCACAGCCCCCGTCCCTCTTGTCCTTCACCCCTCAAGGCCACAGCCCCCGTCCCCCGTGTCCTTCACCCCTCAAGGCCACAGCCCCCGTCCTCCTGTCCCTTACCCCTCAGGGCCACAGCCCCCGTCCCTCCTGGCTGCCGCAGAACCCTCCACTCTAGGCTCCAGGCAAAGCAGCAGAGCACCCTTGACCTCAGCGTGGAGGCCCAGACTGTCCGTCTCTGTAACCCGAATGGCCAGGCCCACGTGAAGAGCGACTCCTGGACGCGTGTGGGGTGACACAGAAGGGACACTGCAGCAGTCTGTCTCTGCCTTGGATCCTTGCACAGCCCTTCTGTTCTGCTAACTCAGGGAGGGCCTGGCAGCAAGCTTTAGCCCTCCAGTACGAGGATGAGGACGCGGAACGCTGCCTAGGCTCCCTCATGTTAGCTTGCTGGGCCCTTTCACTGACATTGTACAATCTTTAAACTGCAATGAAAGTTTCAGTTTTAACTCTCCTCCTGGCTTTGGCGTCAGCATAACAACGTCTCTTCTGAGTGAAAGGAAGGCTGCGCACCTGGCTAACACCCTGCTCCAAGATGACGGGCGCGGGCAGACTCCACAGCATGGAAGCGGGAGCGCTGCCCACGAACCGCAGCCAAGGGTGTCCTCAGGGCACCGCAGCTCTGCCCGCAGCTGCGCTGGTTCTCCCACTCCACGCCGGCCATGTGGCAGGCCTGCCTTTGCGGCTCTGCCTCTCACCTGCCAGGTGCCCCGACTGTCTAACAGGGCTCAGCGCTGCACTCCCAGGCTGCTGTGGGTCACAGCAGAGACGCCAGCCTCCTGGACAGCGACGTCTGCTGCTGGGAACGGGCCAGGCTAGCCCGATCCTGTGGGGATACCCCACACCTGTCCTCTCTCCGTGGGTAGAGAAAGGGGTGCCCCATCCACATGGCCACACGGGAAACAGCTTCAGGACAGATTCCTTGAAGACAGAAATCTGCAAATAACTCTTGCAGCCACGCTACTTGGTTTCTTTTTCTCCCATTATTTAATTTATTCTTCTGTCTCAGCTCTGTATTTATACATCCTGCTCTGCTCCCTCTGCAGTTAGTTCAGAATCAGAAACGTCCGAGTCATCTTGCTCCAAGAGCGTTTCCCAAATGAGCTCCTCCCCGGCAGGCGCAGCCGCGTGGCCCTGTGCTGCGTCAGGTGTGAGCCTGGTGAACGTCCCTGTGCGCGTGCCCCAGTACTGTGACTCGGGGCCGCCCCAACTGCTCTCCTTTCCTCCCCGCCTCCCTCCTCTGCTCCACACGACAGCAGCACACCCGATCCTTCTCAATTCCTCTCCTCTCCTCCTCACCCAGACTCCGCATTCCATTCCCGCAGATTCCCCGGACGCTACCTCCTAAGCACTCCCCACCCTGGCCTATCTCCACCTCCATGGCCACCGTGTCTCCACCTTTTTCTGGACCACGCCAAGGGCCTCCTGCCTCTCCAGATGGCTGGCTCTTTGTGGCCAGCAAGGTGACATTTTCGTGTGCAGTGTGGGTGGGATCTCGGGGTGGCCTGCAGGCGTGGCAAGCTCCTCGGCGTGACTGCAGGGGCCAGGCCTTCCCGGCCAGCCCGGGAAGACTCCTGTCCTGCTTCCCCACACCTGCTCTTCCCTCTCCAACAGGTGCTGCCGCGCGCACGCCCCACTTCGCCGGGCAGGTCCCCGGCTCTTCTGCCCACGCCGCTGCCAGCACCGTGCTCATCTCCCTTCTCTCCTTGGCACGTTCCTTCTCCTCCCCCGAGGCCAGGTCCACTGCCCACAGCCTTCCTGAGACGCCTTCCCCAGCCCTCTGGGCATAAGCTGACCCCTTCCCCACTGTGTCCCACGACGCTTTATCATACTTCCATTCCCACACAATCAGATGTAGATGTATCTGGTAATACACAGTCCGCCTTCCCTGCTAACCCGAGAACTCCCTGCAGACAGAGCCGGCTCACAGCAGGAAGACCCGGTACAGGTCAGGGCGTCCGAGACACTGCCAGTGAAGTCACACTGTCAAGGCCAGTCGAAGTGGCCAGCACACACGCAACTGTGGACAAGGGGCACAGTTTACCCAGCAGTAAAGTTAAAGACCTCTCAGGGGCTGGCGCTGTGGAGCAGTGGGTTAAGCCTCTGCCTGTGACACCTGCATTCCATATGAGCATGGGTTCGAGTCCCGGCTGCTCCACTTTTGATCCAGCTCCCTGCTAATGCACCTGGGAAGGCAGCAGGGGATGGCTCAGGTGCTTGGGCCCTTCTCCCGCGTGGGAGACCAGCTGGAGCTCCAGGCTCCTGGAACGGCCTGGCCCAGCCCTGGCCGGTGCAGCCATTCGGGGGAGTCAACCAGTGGATGGCAGAGCTCTCTCTGTTGCTTTGTCTCTTTCTGTAACTCTGACTTTCCAATAAATAAATCTTTTTTAAAATTCTCTCAGAACTTTTGATTTAACTTATTGAAGATTTAGAAAGTCGTTAACTTTTATCAGAGTAGCTGGGTAATCTGTCAAGTACAAGTTTTAATTCAGTAGCATATCAAAGAATATCCAATTCCCAATATAGATATTGATAGGTTATTTCTTTTTTTAAAAAAGATTTGTTTATTTATTGTTTATTTGAAAGGCAGAGTTAGAGAGAGAGGGAGAGACAGACAGCAAGGTCTTCCATCCACTGGGTCACTCCCCACATGGCCGCAATGGCCGGAGCTGGGCTGATCTGGAGCCAGGAGCCAGGAGCCAGGAGCTTCCCACATGGGTGCCAGGGCCCGAGCGCTTGGGCCATCTTCTGCTGCTTTCCCAGGCCACAGCAGAGAGCTGCATCAGAAGTGGAGCAGCCGGGACTTGAAACAGCACCCACGTGGGATGCTGACACTGAAGGCGGCGGCTTTACCCGCTATACCACAGGGCTGCTCGGTAGGTTATTTCTTGATTTAGAAAATGGAAGCTAATGAAATCGATGCCATTCCTCAAAGGGACTGTCTTGTTCTTTGAGACGGTACCTGTTACCGTGGTTTATGCTATCAGAATCGACGTCACAGCGGGTGCCTGACATCACTCCATCTCTTGACGCAGCTTCTCGGGAAGAACACACGAGACAGTGCGCTCACGGAGGAGCAAGGAAGGACACTTTTCTCTCGACTTCATTTTTTCCTGAATTCCTTCAAATATGTTAACCATGCACATGAGTTCACTTCATTAAAAAAAAAGGATTTACTGGCCAGAGGGATTACAGGCTAATACTGTTTTGTTTTGATTTTTAATATTCTTCTGTATTTTAAAGACTCTCATTACTGTTACTTTCTTCATAGCTGGTAACAGGAAACCATGACCGACCTCCAGAAACTGGCCGTTGGCGCAGCTCTGGGTCACAGTGAGGCTCGGGACTCCCTGCTTGGAAGGGCAGGGCCGCCCCGAGCTCCCAGCTGAAGCTCCCAGCTGAGAGGGAGTAGCAAGAGCAATGGAGGAAGTTTGTGGAGAACATTAAAGTGAAGTCTCTGACCATGAATTAGGCATCAGTTGGAAAAAAAAATTCATTTTAATCACATAGAACTATTTTAACCTTAAGGATATCTTAACCCGGGATTCTGTTTCTAACCAAAATTCAGAGAAATGGGAAGCAACGGTAATTCTGTAACTCGCCAGAGTAATACTGGATGGATTTGAAACAGGCCTTTTCAGCTGGCCGGACCTTAAATTACAATGTCAGTAACTATCTTTTTAATACTAATTAATTGAATAAAAGGAGAAGATTAAATGCAGTTGGATCTGTGGGAGTGGAGCAGAAGTCGCCCCGGCACTGGGACTTGGTGGGGCTGGGCCTGCATCAGGAAGTAATTACACAGCACTTTCCAGAAGTGAACCTGTGAGTCCAACTGGAAAGAAATGTGGAAGCATTTAGTTAGAACAGTAGAGCGAGGTATTCAAGACCCTTTTAAGGGGTTAACTCTGCAGGGAAATATGCAAATAATTAAGTCTCTGGACATGGTTTTGATTACAAATCCAGGATAAAAGTCAGAGGCATAATTCGGTGCTCGTGTGCTTTTCTCGAAAACCCTTTCCTGCGAAGTGAGGACTGCGCCGTCCACATCACTAGGAGGATGCAGGCTGACAGCTGTGGACACTCAGACACACCTGGGCCCTCAGCTTCCTCCTCCTGCAGCGACTGGCACGCAGGCAAGAGCTGGCCAACAATTTGGGCGGAGACACGGCTTCATCTTTAAAGTGCAAGTTCTCTCACACTGGGATCTTCCCTGAGTCCACGTGAGTGTGAGTGTCACGGCATCTATGCACAGTCTGTGCCCTCCCTCCCTCTCTGTCTTCAATGGCACAGCTCACCCAGAGGCTGCTGTACACAATCTCTCCCTAGGGTTATCTGGAAGGCAGCCATGCTAACCACCATACCACCAACGCAGCCTCCTCGGTCATCTGGTCCACCCTTCATTCTCCCGCAAGTGAACTCTGCAAGGACCAGGGCAGGCTTCGGCTTGAGGGGAGGAGAGCCGGGGAGGAGAAGGCAGGGCACACACGAATTTATAATCTGACTTAACCTCTGACCAACCTCCACGCTCATGACATTAACAGAAATCCTAAGCCGCAGCTATCTGGCTGAATCTGTCACGTGCCTACTGGACATCAGGTGTGCTGTTCTAGGCGCTGAGGGCTCTTCCATGAACGGAAGAGATGGAAATCCAAGCCCACCGGGGGCTGCAGTTCCAGTGGACTATGCATCATGTCCTGCTAGACCCAAGAAATGACTTTCCAAGTTTCTGACTCAAAGAACAAAAGGTCCGTCAGTAAAGGGCTGTAATGGTCAGCTATGGCACCAAATGCCTACACCGAGGGAGGCAGGAATATAATACCCCCCCTTCCCCCGGCCAATTGAAACTGCATGGGGATTCTGGGTGGTAGAGTGAAGACTAGAGTTGCTGTCAAATGCAACAGCAGAATCCGTGAGTGACATGTACTGAGGACTAAACTGTGTCCTCCCCCAAATTTAGACATGGAAGCCTGACCCCATGTGATTCTCTGGAGTAAGGAAGGAATTATGGCTAAATGAGGTCATAAGGTTGGGGCCCTGATCCGATAGTTTAGTGCCCTTACAAGAGACACCAGAGGCTTTTCTCCATCTCCGCCATATGAGGCGATGGTAGGAAGAGGGCCCTCGCCAAGAATAGAATCAACTGGCATGCTGGGGCTTCCCAGGGCCCCAAACTGGGAAAACACGAGATCTGCTGTGTAAGCCCCCCAGTCTATGGTATCTTCTCATGGTAACTAGAGCAGACTAAGAGAATGGATTTATCAAGAGACACTCCAGTAATGTCACAAGGTGGGCGTGAGCTACAAGACAACGCCATCCCATCCACTGGGCAAAAATGCATTCTGGGTTTGATTTTGAGCTCCCCACTCAAACATGGCTACAAAACAGGAGAGGAGGTCTACCTAGCACTGTCTCTAACAACGATGCTTCACACCAACCTGAAAACCCGTCCGCACCAGACACTCTTGCCCGACCAAACGACACGCAGCGCTCAGAGCTGCCTCCCCTTCCTGGTGTGCTTTACCTTAAAGGAGACAATTACCCACTACAGGAAGTTAAATTAGCATTCTGCTTCTCACTAGATATAACTTAACTGCCTTCTCTGGGCTGGTGGCTCTTATACCTACCCAGGTTACAGAGCACTTTATGTTATTAGGGTCTCTGCAGAAAATCCTAGAATAGTGAAGGTCAATTCTATCAGATCCCCCAGGGACAAGCTCCCCAGCTGGAACCACAACCACAAGATCCCAGGCATTCCAGGCTCCATATTTAAGGAACAACAAAACAATCGTAAGGAAAGCACATTTCTAAAATGTCCAACTACTAGTCTTTTGTTATTTATCTGTTTTATTTTGTGGCACTCAGCAGCAAACAGTAGGACATTAAAGTTTAAGAGAATTTTAGAGGGGAAAGAAACTCTTAAAATTGAGAACATTTTTGCCATTATCTTCTCTCCTGGAATTAACTGGGAAGAGACTGCCATTTTCTAGAAATAATGCTCAGGCCTAGCTATCCAACACGGAGCACTGCTCCATCAAGCCGGGGCTGCTGACAAGCAGTTGCTTCTACACCTACGGAACACCTGAGACGGGGAATGCTCTGAGCAGTTCTGAGGTCTGAGAGTCAGGATAGGCCTTCTTAGACTTGAGGCTAGAGAAGCCAGTGGCCCAGCAGCGCAGGCCCCCCGGGTGCCTACTTACACTTCGTCCTGTGGCCCAGCAGCGCCGGCCCCCGGGCGCCCACTTACACTTCGTCCTGTGGCCCAGCAGCGCCGGCCCCCGGGCGCCCACTTACACTTCGTCCTGTGGCCCAGCAGCGCCGGCCCCCGGGCGCCCACTTACCATTCGTCCTGGACGCTGTCCGTCAGCCTGAAGAGCTGCTCCTGGCCCTCGGCTTGGCTCTCGGAATAGCGGGGAAGCAGCCCCTGTGGCCCTGTGCAGCAGCGCGGCTTCCGAACCCTCTGTGCTTGGGTCCTAAGTGAGTGAAGGGGCAAAAATGAAGAGGTGACATGTTCAGGTTAAAATGACTTCCGTTCTTCACCTGGGAAAGAAAGCACAACTCAATACAAGACGTGCTAGCAGACTGCAGACGTAGTGACCAGAATTAAACCACGATATTGCCCGGGGATGCACTGCAAGACGGCGGCTGATTCTGAATCCTGACTCCAGTGCTTTCCGGCTCTGTGATAACGGGTAGTTCACTTCGTTAGCCCTAAGCTTCAGTTTCTTCTGTGAAACAAGACGGGGAAGCAGGTGACAGCCACCTCCCAGGACTGCTGTGGAGACCAAATGAAACAATGCCCACCCAGCCTGTGCTCCGTGGAGGGTGGGCACCCAGCGCGCAGCCTGTGCTCCGTGGAGGGTGGGCACCCAGCGCGCAGCCTGTGCTCCGTGGAGGGTGGACCGCCCAGCACACAGCCTGTGCTCCGTGAAGGGTGGGCCGCCCAGCGCACAGCCTGTGCTCCATGGAGGGTGGGCCGCCCAGCATGCAGCCCTGGCCCCTGTGACCAGACTCCCACTGACTCTAGAAGCGCCTCTGAGGAGTCAACTCTGGACTTGCAATGAAGAAGACTGAGGGAGAAGACTGTGAACACACACTATGGCCTCCAGCTTTGAGCGCTGGTTAGTCAGCGACGGCTAAGATCCCCTGGGGGACAACCTATGGCAGGCACAGACTTCTCTGATGAGCTTAGTCGGTTGGGTAAAGGGTGAGGGACACAGTGAAACCATGAGGAGGAAGAAAGGCCCACACACCCGCCCCAGGACACGGTCCAGGGTCTGCAGCTCTAACTCCGGCCGCTCAGCTATTGGTTGCCCTAAGGAATCTGCTCTGCTATGGTTTCGGGGCAGGCTCATGCTGTCTTTTTCCACACTCTACGCAGGGTAACTGCTAAGTACTTTTTGGTGTTTCCTAGAATCAGGAGTCCGTATTTGTCTTGGAAAGGCCGTTCATACTTCAGATGACTGATAAGCGTGTACTGGGCCTGTCCTCGGCCTTGTACTTGCTGTACTTTTTATTATTTGTTCCTGGAACCCAATGAAGCAAAACATCCCTCTCTAAACACATCTAAGAGCAATAGGCCTGGACACAGAACCCGCCTTCACAACCATGTACGAACAGCAGTGTGGAGACGGACTTACCAGGGCATGCTGGGGCAGCAACAGGGGCAGCAAAGTAAGAAACCAGCCACGGGCGTGCAGCACTTAGCTGCACACCAAGGTAACTGCAAAGCCTGGACCAGGACAGCACGCGCTCCCCGGGCCCTGTCCTGAGGGACAGCCCGTGCGTGGGTACTGCTCGAGGCGTGCCGGCAAGCCTAAATCCAGCGGTAATTTCTCCAAAGGTCAGTACCAGACTTGTGTTGTTCAGGGGTGACACAGAGAGACCGTCAACGATTCACACTGGGGGAAAGGGTGAAAGAAAACCGTTTACACCAGGCCGGCGCCGTGGTTCAACAGGCTAATCCTCCGCCTTGCGGCGCCAGCACACCGGGTTCTAGTCCCGGTCGGGGCACCGGATTCTGTCCCGGTTGCCCCTCTTCCAGGCCAGCCCTCTGCTGTGGCCCGAGAGTGCAGTGGAGGATGGCCCAAGTGCTTGGGCCCTGCACCCCATGGGAGACCAGGAAAAAGCACCTAGCACCTGGCTCCTGCCATCGGATGAGCGCAGTGCGCCGGCCGCAGCGCGCCATCCGCGGCAGCCATTGGAGGGTGAACCAACGGCAAAGGAAGACCTTTCTCTCTGTCTCTCTCTCTCACTTTCCACTCTGCCTGTCAAAAGAAGGAAAGAAGGAAAGAAGGAAAGAAGGAAAGAAGGAAAGAAGGAAAGAAGGAAAGAAGGAAAGAAGGAAAGAAAGAAAGAAAGAAAGAAAGAAAGAAAGAAAGAAAACCGTTTACACCGCATCCTCCCTCACACGCCCATCGTGTCTGGTTGCAATTCCTCCTTTAACGGATTCAGGCCTATGTAGGCTCTTTGAGCCTGCTGTATAGGGAGCCACTGTCCCACACCAGGGGAGACGCTGGACAAGTGCTATTTAGGGATGGCAGTATCACAGCAAGCCAGAGAGGCCAAGGGGGAGGAGCTTGGTGTTTCTTTCTGAGTGGCAGAGCCCTGTTCTCGTCTCCTTGGGTAGCGAGACACCTGCTGTCGTTCCGACACTGCCTGGACTGGCTAATCAACCATCATCTCCCCACGGCAGTCCTCCAGCTCTCAGCCCCCAGGCTCACAATGGAAGCCCAGCGGATCCCCTGCAAGGGGGATGTGGGGAGGCACGCCTCCTTTCAAGGCCAGGTTTGATTCCGACTTCTCTCATCACGTCTCCCCAACCTACTGGGAGGCCTGTAGGTTCAACTTCAATACACATTCCCAGTCCAGCCTTCTCTTTCCTTCTCTGCCTTAACTATAACTAGCAAATGATCCGCGGATTTGTGATGCATTATTACACTAGCCTCCACAGCATCCTCACTCACCCTCTAACTCACTCACTCTCTCTACTAACTCTCTCTACTTCCATCCTCACCCACGTTCCTCACAGTAATCAGAATGGCTGTGGGAAAACAGACGAGATCGAGTCAGCCATCTGCTCAAAACACCCTTGTTTCACATCTGACTTGGATGAATACATCTACTTATTGCTTGGCTCCCCACCTAGAACAGGTGTTGGGATCCAGAACAGGTGCCCGGTTTACGGAGAAGAGCGATATGAAATAGCTGACTGAATGAGTGCGTGCACCTGCTGGTGGGGACCAGTGCAAGAGTCTTGTGCCATGCTACGAAGGAATGGCAATACGCGAGCTTCATGCGGAGTAAATGAGATTCTGAACTGTGAAAGTCAATCATCAATGCTAAGGCAAAATGCAAACCAGCTAGAATCCTATTTTCCAGACGAAAGCTCAGGGTATCCATCTAGTCCACTGATCCAAACAAAGGAAGTGGCATGAAGGCAACGTCATGCAACTAACACCTCTGTGGACATTTGTCTCTTTCCTTACGAGACTAAAGAATTCATTTCTTTAGTACTCACAACTGAGGAAAAGGATGTGACCACGGAGGGTCCTAAACTCCTCTAGGGGAGTCCACGGAAGCCAGAGAAGCCAAGGAAAGGCACTTGTGTCTGGGACAGAGCCCTCGGAAACTGCGCTGCATAGCAAAGAGGGAGTGGCCGGGAGACGAGTGACCAGTCCCGCACTGGCACAGGACGGAGAGACTCTGCAGCTGCCCTCAGGCCTTCCGCAGATTCCAGTGATCTGGCCCCAGCTCCACTACCAGCACGTCATCTTCTAACTTGCAAACCACAGCCCCCCCACCACATCAATGCAAACACAGGCAGAGTGGCCCCACTGCAGATAAACACTGCTTCTCAGGTTTTTTCTCTTATCTGTCTTCCAAGGCCCTCCCTCACTTTGTTGTCAACCACATATCAAGAGTGAGGGTGGATACAGCATTCAGTCTTGATGCGGGAGCTCACTGAGCCATTCAAGGCTTACTTTGACATCACCAGAGGAAAAGAGCAAAAATCTGACCGTAAAAGAAAATGCAATCTTCCCATACAGACTTCCAGTGCAGGGCCTACTCACGGCTCGGGTGACTTAGACTCGCCCCCACTGGAAGCACAATGTTGGATTCAAGGAATTCTTTCCATACTTCGCTACTGCCTCACCCTGGGCTGTTCCTGAAGAGCCATTTGTTCTTTTCTAAAACTCAGATACAATGGAAACTCTTCAGGTCCAAGCTGACAGATTGGGGGTGAAGGGGGGAAAACAGTGCTTAAAGTCATTTGTGCCAATAAACTCAGATTCAATCAAAGAATCAACACCCCAGATTTAACCAAAGGATTATAAGTGTGGCCAACGATGTGGCTCAGTGTGACACTGGCATCCCATGCTCTTTTGAGTCCCAGTTACTCTGCTTCTGATCCAGCTTCCTGCTAATGTGCCTGGGGAGGCAGCAGAAAGTGGCTCCTGCCACCAAATGAGACCCAGATGGAGTCTCTGGCTCCTGGCTTTGACCTAGACCAGCTCTGGCTGTTGCAGGCATTTGAGGAGCGAACCAGCAAACAGAAGAGCTCTGTCTTCCTGTCACTCTGTTTTCCAAGTAAACAAATAAATCTTCTTAAAAAAAATAAAAGAAATATAAATCACAATAATTAGTTAGTGTTTCCAAGCCTTATAAGCCAGTCAAGTCCAAAGTGATGTTCTTCATGTCGGCTGCTGTTTTCTTCGCATGTTGAGGTACCACTATAAATTCACAGAATCCTTTGAAACCAGTTTTACTGGAGTCACAGCAGCCCTAACCCATTCAGTAATACAGTGTGTCCATTTCTGTGCAACCATTCCCGAGTCACTTCTGAGCATGTGCCAGTGAACCTATCAACACTTGCAAAGGACTTTATTCCTGGTTCGTTCGTTTTTTAAAAAACACTGGGCTTCAGAGCTGGACACATGGCTTATCCTCAGTCTAGAGCCCGCACTCATCATTGATGCCTGTGTATTTGCTACAACACAATAAGCCCCGTGCACCCACCCTCACCATCACGCGGCTCCAACACTGACTATGACATCCTTGTGCTTCCCTGCAGCCCAGCCCAGGACCTGGGCCTCTACCGCGGCAGCTGTGTTCTGACCCTCGTGTTTATCATCCCCACATACTTCTTATGGTATTCTTGCTATAGTCTTTGGTTTTGGCTATTTTGGGATGTCACTGTCACATTGCTAAGATCCAGCCATTCCTGTGTGTGTAGTTACATTTCATTTTTTTGCGCCTGCCTCATTAACAGTAGGAACAGTCCATGACTTATCCCCCTTCCTGTGATGGCACGTGAATGACGTGCAGGTTTTGTGATTACAGACGCTGCTGCGATGAACATCCCTGCACACACCTCCTGGTGAACTCCGAGCACACATCCAGGAGGATGTAGGATCACAGGGTGTGTTCATATATCAAGATGATTCCAACTATTTTCAAAGTGGCTGAACTCTATATTCCCTCCAACAATGTATTCATAAGGCCCCAGCAACCTAGCCACATGCAACTTAACATGCAACCAGTATAACTAGAGAACAGACCTGCATTTCTTAAGTTTTTATGTATTTATTTGAGAGACAGAGAGAGAGAGAGAAGAGAGAGGGATGAGCTAGCTAGCTAGATAGAGAGAGAGACAGACAAAGACAAAGACAGGATAGAGACATTGATCTTCCATCCACTGGTTCATTTCCCAAATGGCTGCAATAGCTGGACCAGGCCAGGCAGAAGCCAGGAGCGTCTTCCAGGTCTCCCACATAGGTGCAGGGGCTCAAGCAGTGGGCCATCCTCTGCTGCTTTCCCAGGCACATGAGTAGGGAGCTAGATCAGAAGTGGAGCAGCCAGGTCTTGAACCAGTGCCTATGTGGGGATGCCAGTTCTGCAGGCAGAGGCTTAACCTTCTATGCCACAGTGCTGGCCCCATGACAGGGGCATCTTAATCATCAGGCAGGCACGCCTGCCCAGAACTGAATTTTTAATTTAATTTAAACTGAAGTTGCATCTTGGACAGTGCTGGTCTAGACTCTTAAGTTCTTGCTCTGGTCCACCACCACTGACCCAGCCCTGGCTTCCCCTGGGGCTCGGCTGCCTTCCTCGTGAGCAACATCAATGTGTGATGTGCTGCTACCTGGGCAAGGTCTCAGGGGCACAGTCCTGGAAGGAGGGGAGGATCGTTAAACAAGAGGTGGCAAAATCCCACCCACTCACCTCTCATTAGAGACAGCGTCTCTAACTAACCAACACGCAACATAAAAGACAGTTTACAGTAAGAGTCTGCTCAGTGCGGATGCAACCATTCTGCCGCCACAAACCTTTGCTGAGCCAAAGGGCTGTGGTGTATTTAATTGTTGCCAGCTGGGGGTTTGCCGGCCATCTTAAGCCCTTGGCTGCTGCGGTTTATAAATTTCACAGTGTATAGAAAGAAGCAGTCCTTCCAGTCAACCAGCTAATCCAAAATGTCAGCACCAAACGAACTTGAGCTTTGAACTCTGAAAACGCCGGAGTCGGCAGCACAGCACGAATGACTGCTTCCTGGGGAAGGTGCTGCTGACACAGTGGCTGATCCACGGCAGACATCCACCCGGGGAGGGAAACCAGCCCGGAGGAAAGTCTTCATCTGGCCATCGCTCTCTGACATCCACTGGTGGCCCCAGAATCAAAGATCACAGCAGTGAAAACAAGTCGTGTGACTTTCTTTAAGCAACAATAAATGCAAACAAGGTGACACAGGAGATCTAGCCGATGCCACTCGGTTGCTCCTGCCTTTCGGCTGGGGGGCCAGCAGTTGGCCAGCCGCTATTTGTCCTTCACTTACATGATGAGTAACTATGTCATAGCTGTATTAGTTGAAGACAGATGTTGCACACACAGACACAAGCCCTTGTATAGCTTAAGTCATTAGCTGGTGGAGAAGTCTGTCATGGCCAATGTCTATCAACCACGTGATGTTCGAAAACAATCAGTGAGTGAGTGGAGAGAGTCTGTGTCAAACATGGGACTTCCTGGCCTAATAGAATGTTTACTCAACCGATGGCTGCGTCTTCCCTGGGGGCTGTGTGTATTGATCCCAACAAAGTGATGGATTGTAACTGCATTTACTTTATGTATGTGTTCGAAACTTTTGTTTTAATTAAGTATCTTACTGATATACTATGCTCGACTGAGCACAATTAGACTGAGAACAGAAGGTCACCCCAGACCATCTCTTTAAATAATGTTAACCAACTGATAGCAGCTATGGGACATCAGGGTCACTCACACATCTGTCAACTCTAAAAGGAACCCAACAGCCCATCTAAACAGTGCTGTCTGCACCAGAACACGTGAAGGGGTTAACACTGCTGATGTCCACCTCAGTGCAGTGTCTGGAAGTCCACGCAGCCAGGAGTTGCCACAGGCTGCATCCACTCTGACCTGTAGCCCCACCTTGTCTGCCGCATCTTCTCCCAAGGACTAAGTGGAGAGGGTTTCTCCTCTACAAACAGATTTGACTCCTTTCAGCCCAAACCGTCACCGGTGAACACTCTGCGAGGGTGCCGACCTCTGAAGTTTGGCTCAGAGTACATGAAAAATTCTTCCCTATAGCTCCCAAACAGAAACCCACCTTCTAGAACCTACTCAAAGACAGCATTCAATCTATACGGCTTATAACAACCACTGAGCTCTGGCTGCATTAAATACTGAATCAAGAAAACTGTATTAAGTATCTAAGACAATCTGGATTTCAGACACATGAAGAAAGAGGTTGGGGAGAAAAAAAACCCATGGTTGGTTCTTAAAGGAAATTAGTGACTGAAGATGCAAACTAAGGAAGCTAAAATCAAGGAGCCTGCTCTGATCCGGAGAATAGCTTGTGCCTGCCGCCACCCCTTCTTCCTCTCATTGAAGGAAACTTTTGTGGGCTGGCGCTAGGCCTTGAGGAAAACATGGATGAGTGGGGTTTCCAGGGGGCTTGGTGGTGTGCAGGGGAGGAGGTAAACAGAACCGTGCAGATCTGTCACAGCAGGGGAGCACCAGGACAGAGGTGCTGTCACACAGTGCTGAGAGGAACAGCTCTAGAGCCAGGCCGGGGAGGGGCGGGGAGGCGGGCAATTCTGCCCCACCACTTACAATTCACAACCTGTGGCAAGTCCATAACCACCTGGAGCCTTGGCTGCCTTGGCTTCCTCGTCTACAAAATGGAAGTACTAACGAGATGGCTAGGAGTGAGGCTGATACGGGTATAGCGCGGCGCACAGTGCCCGGCGCACAGAAGGCATTTAGTAAAACGCCGCCTGCGGTCAGGAGTGCACCTGTAGAGGTGCGGTGGGTGCACAGAGGGGCCCTGCCCTCAGGTGGCTAGAGGCCCCATGGGCTAGGGCACAGTGGCTCATTCTTCTCCTACTGAGGAGCTCATGGCTTCAAACTGAAGCATTTTCCTTCTGCTTTCTTGTTAACTGGTACTTACTCTCCCTGGAGTCCTGAAGTCACGTGTGTTATGACGTACGACATCCCACACTGCACTGCTGCCACGGAGGATTTGGGAAAGGTGGGGGTTCATGAGAGCATTAGACATTGTATTTCTCTTGCAATTTGACATCCAGCAGCAGGGACGACATTTCCTGGGCTGAGCCCTCTCTCATCAGTGGGATTCACACCTGACTTGTTTATAGGGGTCAAGGCTTCCCATAATCTAACACATGTTTGGGGAACATGACATTGCAACTGTGACAGCTGGTAGGACTAATGCCAACAGAGATGCCTACTGGGATTTCAACACTAAGACAAAAATACCTGGGACTTTTTTCTTAGTCAACTGCCTCAGGGGGCGAGACTACCTGTTAACGAGGCAGGGTGGAGGGGGCAAGGCAGACACACTTTATAAAGAACTGCCATCAACTGGATGACGGCAGAGTGAGGGTCTAGCCTAGCCTGAACTTCCTTTTTCACTTACTCTTTAAAGAGTTATTTTATTTTTAAAAATTTATTTGAAAGGCAGAGTTATAGAAAGAGTCAGGGAGTAATCTCCCACTTGCTGGTTAACTCCCCAGATGGTTATAACGGCCATGGCTGGGGCAGGCTGAAGACAGGAGCATGGAACTACATCCAGGTCTCTCATGTGGATGGCAGAGGCCCAAGCATTTGGACCATCCTCTGCTGCTTTCCCAGGTGCATTAGCAGGAGCTGGATCTGAACTGGCTCTCCTATGGGATGCTGGTTTATACCTTCCAACATCATTATAAAAACAGGTACTTTACACAAATACTAATTTTGTGTTCTCAGTATAATGTTCAGACAGTATAGTACTTACAAGAACTTCTTAAAAAAAAAAAAAAGAATCTCTTAAGCCATAGTCAAATTCCTTGCTAACCTGTCACCTCTAATGCCAATCTCAAGCTATTTCACATGGGGCCAGTGCCACGGCGCAGTAGGTTAATCCTTGGCCTGCGGCGCTGGCATCCCATATGGGCGCCAGTTCTAGTCCCGGCTGCTCCTCTTCCAAACCAGCTCTCTGCTATGGCCTGGGAAAGCAGAAGATGGCCAAGTGCTTGGGCACCTGCATCCGTATGGGAGACTGGGAAGAAGCTCCTAGCTCCTGGCTTCAGATCAGTGCAGCCACCTGGGAAGTGAACCAAAAGAAGGAAGACCTTTCTCTCTGTCTCTCCCTCTCACTGTCTGTAACTCTATCTCTCAAATAAATAAATAAATAAAATCTTTAAAAATATATATATTTCACATGGGCCAAGACACATCATTTATGATAAACTCCATGTTGTGGCTATCAGGTGCAAATGCTAACAAAGCAAGCAGACTGACTTAAACACACCCGGTGTTTTCCGGTTACTTTCTGGAAAGCAATGACGTCATTTCTTTGCTGCAGTCTTTCCGTATCTATCCTCTCTCAAAAGACGACCAGATGATCTTCTCTAAGGGGAGAAACAAGATTTAGGAGCAGGGTGGTAAGCAGCAGCACAAACAGGGCTTTGGAAAACAGCCAACAGCCCGTTAGCAGCTGAGACGCTGTAGAAGTTACCAGACTGTTCTCAGCCTCAGCCTCCTACTCGAGTCATGATGCTGAGATAGAGGAGGAAAATAGCGGCACCGGCACCGTGGCACAACAGGTTAATCCTCTGCCTGTGGCACCAGCATTCCATATGAGCACTGGTTCAAGTCCTGGCTGCTCTTCTTCCAGTCCAGCTCTCTGCTGTGGTCTGGGAAAGCAGCAGAAGATGGCCCAAGTGCTTGGGCACCTGCACACACATGGGAGACTGGGAAGAAGCACCTGGCTCCTGGCTTCGAATAGGTACAGTGGCTGTTGTGGCCATTTGGGGAGTAAACCAACAAAAAGAAGACCTTTCTCTCTGTCTCTCCCTCTCACTGTCTGTAACTCTACCTCTCAAATAAATAAATAAAATCTTTAAAAGGGGGGGTGGCGCTGTGACATAGTGGGTAAAGCTGCTGCCTGCACTGCCGGCATCCCACATGGGCACCTGTTCATGTCCCAGCTGCTCTATTTCTGAACTAGCTCCCTGCTATGGCCTGGGAAAGCAGTAGAAGATGGCCCAAGTCCTTGGGCCCCTGCACACCTGCATGGGAGACCTGGAAGAAGCTCCTGGCTCCTGGCTTAGGACTGGCACAGCTCTGGCCGGTGCGGCCAAGTAGGGATTAAACCAGCAGATGGAAGACCTACCTCTCTCTCTGCCTCTCCTTCTCTCTCTGTGTAACCCTGACTTTCAAATCAATCAATCAATCAATCTTTTTTTTTTTTTTTAAAGTATGAAAAACATATAGAACAGTGCCTGGCATATGCAAATTAACTGTCTCCCTACTCTAACCTTATTCGGAATTACTGTGTGTCAGTCAACTGAAGACAGCAGAATGCATTTTCTCTCCACAGTACACCACGGGGCACACCCATTCCCAAGTGCGACAGGATTCCCGCGGAGCCGAGCAGATGGCAGGTACAAGGTGTTTCCACAGGAGCTGCTGCTTACAGACTCTGTGCACCTGACTGGCCCCATCCGGACTGCACCCCCATCCAGAACTGCCTCGTGAAGAGCCAGGACTGATCCACAGCTGTTCAACGCATGAACCAGATGTCAACTTCTCAGAATTGGAATTAATAAAGTTTTAGAATGTTTCCGTCAACAGCATTCGCCACAGTCGGTAGTAAACACTTCCTCTCACTAAGTTCCTAAGATCACCTTAATGCCCACAGCCGCTGCAGAAGGGGGCACTTCCTCCAGCACCTTGACCATGGCCAAGCAGAGAACGGGACGCTAGAGCCCATGGAGGCAGAGTTACAGAACTGATTTGTTCACTTTTCCACGACCACCTGCTCACTCCGCTCTCCGAGGTTTCTTATCCTCTCCCACCATGGAAAGCGCATGGTGGAGGTGAGCTGGCAAAGAAGAGGCAAGCAGAGCAGAGGTTTCAAATAGAGGTCAGAACACGCGGCTACCGGCACGGGAATGAAAACTCACACCCAGCGGCCACGTACGCGGGCTTAACAGAGTCTGGTTCAAGCCCTGCAGTTGGACTTCAGGAGGTGCAGGGAGCAGCTGAGACCTGTGGAGGGTCACAGAGCGGCCAGTACCACACGGCCCTTGCAGCAGCGGGCATTCTCATCTCTCCCCAGCACTTCGCACAGTGCCTGGGCTCAGAGACAATGCTCAATGCCCACGTGGAAATGAAAAGCCCAAGGCCACAGGGCTGCTGGAACTGGTGGCGGGAGAGCCAGGCTGCTGCTTCTGAAGCCGAGGGAGCGGGCAGGCTGCAGGGACTCTCCTCTGCTTTGCCAGGGCAAAGCCTGCTGTTGGGAGCAACCCGGGAACTGCAGCACAGGACTGCTGCTCACTCCATCCGGGAACAGTAGTTACTGGTCGGGGTCAGTTCTCCCACAGGGCGCCTGGAGAGCTGCTTGGTGGCCCGCAGGAACGTGTATCCTTTGTACTTCACCGGGAAGGAAAAGAACAGTGGGGCCTGGGCCCTGGAAGCCACTCAGGGACCAGGCTTCTCGTGGAGGCAAAACCCAGCCTTGTACTCGGAACAGCTCAGAACCTTCGGGCCACGTGATCACTCCCTGCACAAGCTCAGACCCCAAGGAGAACTCTCTGCTGAGACTCTGTGTGGCTCCCATCACTTCAGGCCCAAGTTTTAGGCTTGATTTTTATTTATTTTTATTTTAAACCTAGAAACATAAAATAATCAGCTGATCACCGACTCCTCATGTCCCTCCTGACCAGCTGGTGGTTTTTAGTTCTTCGCCCTCAGATTTCAGCAATGGCTGCGCTTTCTCAGAAGCCAAGCCCACCGCTAGCCAAATCTGCCCCTCTAGAAACAAGACATGGCTTCTCCTCTTTGGGCTTCCCTTGGTTCTGGCTGTGCCACAGTGCCTGAGTATAACGGCCTGGCAGGCATGAGGCAAGGAGAGCACCCATGCACCTGAATGGGGACTGGGTCAATGGGGTCCTTTCTCTCTGGAGGGAGAGGAAGCAGAGGAGGAGCCGGCAGTTCCCTGACACCCTTCAGCGTCTCCACAAGGGGTATGTTTCTGCCTGGTGCCATGATGTTCAACCCAGCAACAAAAGATTATTCTTTATTTGGTGATAAGAAGGTCAAGCTGCCTTTTAATTAAGTGCCGCCAGTGTTAACATGAATTGGGCTGATTGTCATAGTCCATCAATCCTTGGCAAACTGGTTTGTTTGGTCTGGACAGCCAACAACATTCCACACTACTGGATTTTTCTCCCAGATCCCCTGCGGCCCCATCACCACCCCCCCCCAACCGTTCTAAAAATTACAATCTGTTCTGCTGTCTCAAGTTACATTCTGTAAATAACAAGCAATGCTGATGAAATGCAAAACGTCGAATATTTGTAAAGCAGAACAATCTGCAGTATGTTCCACATCTGTGTCACATTAAACATGTACTCAGCAGATTGGCGGATTCCTGTCTAATCAGTGCACAGGGCTCTCGTGCCACGGGCCACAGCAGAGCCCAGGACCAGCAGACGCAGGTGGGGGGCTCAGTGATGGCATCGTGAGGAGGAGATGCCAAGCCCCGCTGCGCACACGACACCTGGGTGCTGAGCCCGCCTCTGTATGCACCACGCGCTGGTGGGTCACGTCTGTGGTCAGATCACGTGAGAAAACTGCTCCAAGCCCTCCCCGCAGTCCTCAAGGCTGCTGGGGCAGGGCCCATGGCAGTCAAACCAAATAACAGGTTTTGGTGACAAAATGTCTAAATGCCTCATGAAAAGGAGCTGGCTCCCCACACATTCAAATGACTACAAAATAAAAATAGGGGAAATCAATCAAACTCCATTTGGCAGAATGTCTTGAGGCTACCAGAGATGACAGTTGCTATGCCAGGCAAAGTCTGACCCATCTTTTCTTTATCCCAAGAATTTTACACAGATACATATTCATGTGTGTGCGTGCACTCCAGGAAAACTGGCAGAGCACGTGCAAGAAACTGGCATGTTGTAAGCATGGCATCATGCTAAGTCCCTAAATGATCCGAGGGCTCCCTGCTGGAAAAAACCAGATTCACACGCGACCAAGGGCCCGTCGGCTTCTGAAGAAACTCCATGGGAAGCTTCCGGAGCCGCATCATAACTAGCCCTTGCATCTTCACAGTCCCATCAGCCCGGGGTGAGAAGACAGCAGGACTGACACTGCTGGGCCACCCAAGTCCACCGTGTGTCTCTGTGGCTGCTCCGACCGAGTGTTAACTGTGCACTGGACATTCTAGTCCAAGGCCATTCAGCTGGTAGGTGGCAAAACCAACCTGACCTGCAACCTTTCTGATCCGCTTGGACCCAGAATTTGTGCTGAACAAATAGCGTGCCTTGATGGGAACCCCTCTCAGACCTACGCTGAGCCACCACTGTGCTTAGCACCCTGCAGATTCCGGAGGGACACCCAAGAAGGCGAGGCCAAGCCTGTGTGTGTGGGGTTGGGGGTGGGGGTGGGGGAGGACTACATCCTTGCAGGGACTCCACAGGAGACCCAGACCACGCATCAGTGAGGACAGAGCAAAGGAGCTGCGAGGAGCTGCTGGAGAGGTCTGGCCTGCACGCCACAGGAGGCAGCGTGGGAGTCTCAGGAAGGCTTAGCTTTAAGGCTAGGCTCAAGGCTGAACAGGATCTTATTAAGATCTTGTACCTCATTTGCACTAATCTGCCAAATCTTACAGTAGGAACTGGTGGTGAAAAATACCAAGAAGTAGGAGAAAAACAAAAGCCAGTTAACAGGCCACATCACATGCAATCCAAAAGCATCTGACTAAAGCCTCATTCTTTTTTTTTTTTTTTTTTTAAGATTTATTTATTGTATTATTTGAGAGGCAAAGTTAGAGAGAAAGATAGGGAGAGACAGAGAGGTCTTCCATCTGCTGTCTCACTCCCTAAATGGCTGCAGGAGCCAGAGCTGGACAGATCCGAAGCCAGGACCCAGGAGCTTCCTCTGGGTCCCTCACATGGGTGCAGGGGCCCAAGCACTTGAACCACCTTCCACTGCTTTCCCAGGCCATAAGCAGGGAGCTGGATCGGAAGAGGAGCAGCCGGGACACAGATGGGATGCTGGCACCATAGGTGCTGGCCCCAGGCCTCTTTCTTCACGCTAGAACAGTTGTCAGAACGTGATACCAAGCCTTTTATAAAGTCATGAAGCAGAGTCTAATGTAGAGGAACAGAATTCATCACGTGCTCAACCTAAATTTCATGAAATCTGGAAGAAAGATAGACACTCAGTTGATGAGAAACTGATTAAACGACAGCTGTTGGACAGGTCAGGTCAAGACAGGGTGAGAACAAAGAAAAACAAAGAACCAGGGGCAGGTGTTAGCCTAGAAGTCAAGATGCCTGTGTCCAGTGCTGGGGCACTTAGGTTCGAGTCCCGGCTCTGGCTCCTGACTCCAGCTTCCTACTAGTGCAGGTGCTGGGAGGCAGTGGTGATGGCTAAGTCCTCGGGTTCCTGCCACTCACGCTGGAGACGTGGGCTGTGTTTCTGGCTCCCAACTTTGATGTGACCCATCCCAGCCGTTGCAGGCATTTGTGGAACCAGCAGATGAGACTTCTGTCTGTCTCTGTCTCTCAAATAAATAAGTAAAAGAATTTAAAAATACACTAAAAAAAAGAAGATAAACTCTGAGCTCATGGGGTTTAAAAAGAATTGGGATGAAGGATATGCACAGTGATTCACAAAAGAAATCCAAATCAACTGAAACAGGAAAGGAGACTCAGCTTTCCCAGGTGCTGAGGAGAGGCAAATGGTGACACTGAGACACTATGGACTCAGACTGGCAACATCAGGAGGAGGACAATGCTGGGCTCCCAGTACAGACCCGCACCCAGCAGCTACTGCATGCAATTCCTGACTGAATTCTCAGGAAATGGATCACTAGCACTGGGAGAGGGCTGGACAGTGGATCTTCCGAAGCACATTGGGTGGAGCCTCAACTTATAAGGCAGCAATTAAAAAAAAAAAAAGATTTACTTCTTTATGGGACTGGCACTATGGCACAATGGGTTAGAGCCCCGGCATCCCATTAGGGCACCAGTTTGAGTACCTGCTCCTCCACTTCCGATCCAGCTCCCTGCTAATGCACCTGGGAAAGCAGTGGAAGATGGCCCAAGTGCTTGGGCCCCTGCAACCCATGTGGGAGACCTAGAAGAAGCTCTTGGCTCCAGGCTTTGGATTGGCTCAGCTCCAACCACTGCAGCCATTTGGGGTGTGAACCAGTAGATGGAAGACCTCTCTCTCTCTCTGTCTCCACCTCTCTCTGTAACTCTTTCAAATAAATAAATTTTTTTTTTTTTGACAGGCAGAGTTAGACAGTGAAAGAGACAGAGAGAAAGGTCTTCCTTTGCCATTGGTTCACCCTCCAATGGCCGCTGTGGCCGGCACACCGCGCTGATCCGAAGCCAGGAGCCAGGTGCTTCTCCTGGTCTCCCATGGGGTGCAGGGTCCAAGCACTTAAGCCATCCTCCACTGCACTCCTGGGCCACAGCAGAGAGCTGGACTGGAAGAGGGGCAACCGGGACAGAATCTGGCGCCCCGACCGGGACTAGAACCCAGTGTGCCTGCGCCGCAAGGCGGAGGATTAGCCTATTGAGCTGTGGCGCCGGCCCAAATAAATAAATCTTAAAAACAAAAAAGATTTATTTCTTTATTTTGAAAGTCAGAGTTACAGAGAGAGAGGGAGAGACAGAGAGATCTTCCATCTGCTTGCTGGTTCATTCTCCAAATGGTGGCAACCCATGGGGCTGGGCCACGCTGGAGCTGGGGCCTAGAACTTCATCCCGACCTCCCACAAGGATGGCAGGGGCCCAAGTACTTGGGACATCTTCCACTCCTGCCCCAGGCATGTTAGCAAGGAGCTGCATCAGAAATAGAGCAGGCAGGATTGGGACGGGCACTCATGGGATGCAGTGTCATGGGGAGTGACTTAACTCACTGTTCCACACCAGTGCCCTGGCTGCCCCACCTCTGATCCAGCTTCCTGCTAATGTGCACCCTGAAGGCGCAGCTGATGGCTCAAGCACTTACGTCCTTGCCACTCGCTTGGGAAACCCACACTGAGTTCTGGGCTCCTGGCTTTGAACTGGCCTGGCCCTGGCTGTTGTGGGCATCTGAGGAGTGAGTCAGTGGACGGAAAATCTCTCTCCATCTTTCTCTCCGCCTCTCTACTTTCTCAAATAAAAATGAAAATAAGTAAATAAAAATTTAAAATGAATTTTAGAAAAAGATTCAGGAATCAGCCTGACACAAACACCAAAATGTTTAAAGTACATTTTAAATCAAAAGTACGGATGGCTACAAATTTCTATCATTCTTCCTGTGTATAGCAGGGACTGTGTGCAGACCAGGTCTTAGTCAGGAACAGCTGTCTTTTGAACAAGGGGAGGTCTCAAGAGGAAAAGGCCATGCAGTGACTATTCCTTTCCATGCATCTTCTCTCAAGACTGGGAGGGCTGGCCTTGCCCCATCTTGGATGGTGGGGAAAGAGGGCCAGGGGCCCTCTGAGCGTCATCTGCAGGACTCTCCTGGCATTGTCTTGCTTTTTTCAAGGTGGGGGCTTCTCTTGCTCACGGCAGCCAGTGGCTCAGAGCTGTACGCTTCTAACTGAGTGGAGGTGTAGGCAAAACCACCATGGACAAGGCACTCACAGCCTCTACCCAAAGAGCCCTGGAGGCAAGATGGCTACCGCAAACAGAGGACTCTGGGAGTGGGCCAAAGCAGAGTGCCTCCTCCCAGCCACCCTAATCCCTCCCATCTAACACAGGGAGACAACATCTGGAATTGGTTTTGAGGCTCTCCAGCTGCAGAGTCACTAGAGCAAACGAGCTTACACACTGTCCTCTCTGATTCCCAGCAGGGTGAAGTGCAACCCAGAAGACAAGCTGGGTTCGGAGACCCAGTCAACTTAGCTTTGAAATATTCTCCTCTCCCCAGCCCCCTTGGAAAGCAGAATGGTCCAAGTGATGGGAAATCAAAAAGTGAAACAGAAGGACTTGGGGTCATCTCAACTGTGTTTCTATGCCTTCATAAAAATCAGGGGTACCCCCTGGGTTGACATCCAGCCTCCAGGGCACTTGTCTCTCTGGGAAACAAGAACCAACAAGGCTAAATCTTAACTGGTAGACTAGGGGGCTACCTCTATAGGACTGCAAAAATTTGTGTATTCAAAATGTGTTAGAGGGGCTGGTGCTGAGGCATAGCAGGTAAAGTCGTCGCCTGCAGTGCTGGCATCCTATAGGGACGCCAGTTCGAGTCCTAGCTGCTCCACTTCCGATCCAGCTCTCTGCTATGGCCTGGGAAAGCAGTAGAAAATGGCCCAAGTCCTTGGGCCCCTGCACCCATGTGGGAGACCCAGAAGCAGCTCCTGGCTCCTGGCTTTGGATCGGTCCAGCTCCAGCCACTGCGGAGTGAACCACTGGATGGAAGACCTCTCTCTCTCTTGTCTCGCCCTCTCTCTGTAATTCTGCCTCTCAAATAGACAAATAAATGTTGTTTTAAAAAAAAGTGTCGGAACTTGTTGGGAGCCAGGAGGTAGTGGAGAAAGATGCTGGGCCCTCTCAGACAGAGGTAGCAGCAGAATAAAGTCTTCTTGGCTTTGGTGCCAGCTACTGCCTTTCCCATCTGCCTCTCCAGGCACTGAGACACAGGCTTTCGAACAAAGACCAGTGAACGGGGTTCCCGCTCTCCTGCCTTGTGTGTCGCCAGTGCGGAGTCTGCTCAGTGCGAGGCACCAATTCCCTTCTCATCATGCTTTGCTCCAGCCTCTCTCTCCTTCTGGACCAGGGGCAGACGGGAGGGCCAGCACATGGTTGTCCTTTGGGTCGAGAGAGGCAGGCAAGCCTGAAACAGCCCTGATGTTGACAAAGGAGAGTGAGTCACACAGAGGCACCAAGTGGCTCCCTGGCTGCTGCTCGCCATTGTTCCCTCTCTGCAGGACCACTCAGACCCAAGACGCTGGGGCCAGACGTCCTGCATGTCACAAGCAGCAGCAGAACTTTCTGGTGCTATCTCTATTTTAAGATTTTCGCAGATAAGAATTTCTATGAATCCCATTTAGTGAGTCATCTGGCTAACTCAAAGCATTTTCTGAAAAGAGAAAAATCACTGCTTTTCTTTATTTTTTACTTATTTTATTTATTTGAAATACAGAATTACAGAGAGAGGAGGAGAGACAGACTGAGAAAGAGAGAGAGAGAGGAGAGATCGATCCTCTATCCACTGGTTCACTCCCCAAATTGCCACAATAGCCGCGGCTGGGCCTGGCCGAAGCCAGAGCCAGGAGCTTCTTCCAGGTCTCCCACGTGGGCGCAGGAGTTCAAGCACTTGCACCATCTTTCCAGGCGCATTATCAGGGAGCTGAATCGGAAGTGGAACAGCTGGATCTCGAATCAGTGCCCGTATGGGTTGCTAGCATCACAGGTGGAGGCTTGACCTACTACTATGCCATAACACCGCCCCCAACTCACAACATCTTTAGTCACTGTTAAATGGGATCAGACACATTCAAATGAGGAACAGAATGTCTTCATACAATTTAACCTGAACTGCTTGAAGACAGAACCCCCAAATAGGAACCCTTAAAAGTCACCTGGCACCAAGGTGTCCTACACCTTGGGTTTAGCAATCATTTAATGGAAGAGTCCAGATCATAACTCAGCTCCTCCCCATGACTCCCCACCAGAGCCTATTTCTAGGCTTTAAAAAAGCACCTGACCACAGAAGCACAACTAGTCTGAATCTGACAACCTCGGGCTGACCAGCCACTCAGTCTCCTCTCTTCCCTTGGGAAGCCTTTTTTTTTTCAGGTTCCACAGTACCAAAATAAATAAGAGTTCTCCTTGACCACCAAAATGATGTTATAATATACAAACATAAACTACTGCCAGAGCTTCCCGTGTTGTGCCTCACAGGGAGTCCTCAGGTGCTTAGCTGGCTGGCTGGCGGAGCAACGTCAAGGCTGGAGCCAGGAAGTGTCCCTGCTATTTTGTGGAACTGGCAAATTCTGAATGAGAATGGTTGCTGTGGCTCATCCCCAGGAAATGCCAGGGCAGCACGGCTCAGCGGCCTAGCTTTCCCCGCTGGCAACAAGCAGCCAGGGACGCCTTGTGCTCGGGCCCTCGAGGCCCTAGACTGTCAGCCCTCCCCAGCTTTCCTGCAACAGGGAGTCCCCTACTACCTCTGGTTTGGGCCGGCGGGGAGTAGAATTCAGTAAGCAATGCTGCCAGATTGTCCCCCAACTGTGTTTGTAGCTTTTCCCAAATCAGAAGAATGGTCATGTGCACCTTCCGCACCCAAGAATCAGAAGGAAGGAAATCTAACGCCTGAGAAGACGTCTCTGACTTGAATTCCGGGGTCTTACGGGGGAAGAGGCCAAGAGACGACCCGGAAGTAGCACAGGAGGGGAGGATTCTGTGCTCTGCACTCAGACTGCCAGGTCCAAATTTTGGTTCCCTCTCTTATTACCACCTCTGAGGTCTCACACACAGTACAAACTGCTCCAGGCCTTAACTTTCCCATCTGTACAGCTCCCGCCTCGCTGGGTTGTTGTGAAGACTAAATATTAATGACAGTAATGCATACAAAGTGTTTAGAATAGTGTTTGTAAAATGCAACTTCCACCACATTGCTGTCCAAAACATGGGCCTCCCCACGATGCCTCATTCATTGTAGGCGGGCAGTGACAGAACACACGGATGGCACAGACAGGGCACAGGCAGGTTCCCAGTTTGACCAAAGCTTGTGATGGGCCGACAGACAAGATGAAACACACCCTGAGTGTGCACTCTTCCCCGAGACGCCTCCAGCGTGGACAGCGCTTCCCTCGGACTACTTATGCCCAGTCCTTGTTGCTCCGCCCACTTACGCGATGTGCGGTGCAGTGTGAGAACCTGGGCTGCTCCAGGCCCTGGAGGCACAAGGTGGCTACTGCCACACGTCCACCCTGTTCTCATGGTTCCACCTGCCTCTGACAGAAGACCCCCAGGCTACCCCGCCATTGCATGGGATAGCCTGCGCCAGCTCTCCAGTACCCAGGCTGTGCCGTGGAGGCCGGAAAGTGGGGCTATTCACAGCCTCGGAGGGGACTGGGCGTCGGGGAATGGAGAAGCAGCACCCTGAGCCCGGGCAGCTCCACAGGCCCCACTGTCGGCACCCCACCACCTCTGCCACCGGCACGGCCTCCTCGGAGACGGGTAGGTTTCCTGTTGTGTCAGCTCTGCTTCCTTCTGCAACATTATCCTGCACACAGCGAGCTCCCTCAGTCAAGCACGCGGGGGTCCCGTGTCTGGCCGGGGGAGGGAGGCAGACTGCTTGGCTGCTCCAGAGAGAACCCTGCCTGGCCGACCCTCTCAGGACGGCGCTTCTCCCTCTCCCCGCCCCACAGGCTCTGCTGGGAGCGAGGGAGCTCGCAGGCTTGCCTGGATGACCTCAGACGGGCACGCTCTGAATGGCAGCTGGCTCTGTTGCATGCAGCGTGAGAGGGTTAAGCAGGACGGCCTCAACTCTTTGTAAACTTTTGCCCTGTGGATATGTACTCATTGGCGGCAGTACAAGACTCGAGCTGTATTACACGCCTTAACGATATGGTTCAACTGTCGGTCAGGCTTGGGCCTGGCACTGGGCCAGACCGCAATCAATGGGACACAGAACCTCCCCCTTTCAGATCATCACGAAGGCTCATATTATCTCCTTTTCGTCGTGCTGGTTAAATTTATGGAGCAGAACCCTGAAGCCGCATTCCTCGGCCCGGCCGGCCCACGCGGCCCTCCCTCCCTTTGTTGGGTACTGTAAGCGAGCCCTGCTCCGCCGACTGTGGGGTTGTTAGTTCAGGCACTGACTGTTTGCTCATGACTGAAATGAAAAGAGTTCAGTGGAAGGGCAAAAGGACAGCCCAAGTGTAAAACCCCATCCCAGCAGGCCCTGGGCCCTATATATAGTCCCCGGGCTGCTCTTGAAGGTAAGACTTCACTTTGTTCTCACCACAGGCTCTGCAACGCAGCCACCGCATCCCCACGCACCTCCAACCCGAACTCAGGGGTCTCCGGGGGGCCTCAGTGCAGCTAAGACACAGCCTTCTTCTCATCTCCCCAGGTCCCACAGAAGATGAGAATGCACACACTGGCTACAAGCTGCTCTTATTTTTAATACAGAAAAAAGTAAATAATTTTCAGCCCTTGGCTACAAAGGTGGGACATGTGAGTACTTGTATGAGAATGTGCACGTGTGCGCATGTGCGCCCGGAAGGGAGGTGTTTATAGGGGATTTGGTTTTATGGGACTGAACAGGAGAAGGTCCCGAGCACACGACCTGCTGGGTCTCCCACTTGCTCTCACGTGTGGGCAGGTCTCCATTTCAGCCTTAAAGAGCACCCCAGGAGCACAGCACCCCTGGGCGGCTCTGGAGTGGGGTGTTCAGAGCTCCCACAGAGGGATGTCCTCTGACAAGTGACCCCTGAGTGACTTCGGGTTCTAAGTGGGTAGATGGGATAAGTCTCCGCCCCACCCTCACATCTGTGTGTCGCATCCCAGTGGGACTGCCCATACAATGAGGTTATGGTGTTGAACTGTGGGTCTGGAATGGTTAACTGGAACTCTTCTTTTTTTTTTTTTTTTTTGGACAGGCAGAGTGGACAGTGAGAGAGAGAGACAGAGAGAAAGGTCTTCCTTTGCCGTTGGTTCACCCTCCAATGGCTGCCACAGATGGCGCGCTGCAGCCGGCGCACCGCGCTGATCCAATGGCAGGAGCCAGGTGCTTTTTCCTGGTCTCCCATGGGGTGCAGGGCCCAAGCACTTGGGCTATCCTCCACTGCACTCCTGGGCCACAGCAGAGGGCTGAGCTGGAAGAGGGGCAACCGGGACAGAATCCGGCACCCCGACCGGGACTAGAACCCGGTGTGCCGGCGCCGCAAGGCGGAGGATTAGCCTGTTGAGCCACGGCGCCGGCCTAACTGGAACTCTTCTAAACAAGGCCAAAGGAGAGACAGAAAGACAGAAAATCAAACCAAAAAGCAAACCAGAGACATGATCAGAGGATCAGGTAGGAAAGCCCCAGAGGGGAGTGCCTTCCTGCAGCCACCTTGACACAGTCCTAGAGGAGGACCCAGGATCGGTTAACAATGAGACAGAAGTCCCACAGCAGCCACTCACTGCCCGCGGGCATTTTTCAGTACCCGCGGAGGCAGCCCTCTTACGCGGCTCCGGGGAAGCGCGCTGTTGCATCAGGTGAAACGTCGTGCTTCCTCCATGGAAGCAACTCACATACTTCTCACCGGAAACCGTAAATACTCTCCTGCACGTCACTCCCAAGTTTCCTTGTGCACTGATATTTATACAGATGAGTTAATGATTTTGTCATTCCAAAGCCTAAAATGCCTTCTGGGGAGGGGGAGATGGGAGGTGCCATGGAAGAATGGGTCACGGCGAACTCTCCCGCTGTTCAGACTCTATGGCAATTTTTCTGTATGTATTTGGTCTGGTTTGCTAAACATACGGTGTCACAGGAAACCACTTGAGCCAGGAAACAAGGGACACAGAAAAGGCAGGTAGGCTCACTGAGCAAATTCTCCAGCAGAGACTGTAATCCATTCAAGCTGTCTCCAGTTATTCACATACATGTTCAGAGTTCAATTAAGCCTTTAGTCATAATAACACCTCCCATCTCCCAGGACAATCTACAAAGCACTTGCACTCACATTATCACACAGGTTATGTTAACACAAACAAGTGAGTCCAGTCCCCATCAGGTTCCGATTGGGTAACACAAGCACTCCTAGAGGCCCAGTTTGGCCCACCATGAGCCCAGATGCAGCAAGAGTCTTTGATATATCAAAATTCGAAAAACTGGACCTGCCCTTGGGAATGAGATTCTGTCATGGGCCAAAACAGATTTCAAGAATTTACAAACAGTGGCCTCAATGCCCCCACTTCCTGTTGGACTGTTCTATCTTAGGATCGCTTTTATGACAATATTCTAGGAACATATAATCATAAGTAAAACAAGGAGGCCAAACTTAAAATGCAGGAACATGAGTTACTTAAAAACAGGATGCAGCAGCCAACACACACGCTGAGAGCAGCTGCCGTCAGCACACTCGCCGCCGTGCACACTGCTCTCCCACGTGCTTTGCGGACTGCCTTTTCCGGGATCTACCCAACACGTCACTCCAGCACTGTGGGCAGAGCTAGGAAGTACTAATGTGATAGGTTTGGGGATGAAAGGGAAATATGGTTTAGAATTTGCTTTCTCACAACATACACATCCCTTCTTATACAAAATACCTCTGTTATCAAAGGTGGTTTTTGTTTTTTTAAACATTGGTTTCTTGACTATGAGCTAAAGTAGCCCCACAAGGACTGAGCATAGGGGAAGTGGCCCACTTACAGCAGGTTCCCTGGACTTTGAATCTGTATGTAGGAGGGCCTGATATTCTCCAGCCACATGACCCCAGTCTGCTACGTCGGGGGCTGCTCTCTAGTCTCCTCAGAGGTGAAGTCACAGGGAGGGCTGAAGACTGACAAGGCAGACTTGGCCACAGACTCAACCCACAGGGAGCACTCGGTGTAAGCAATTGAAATGGTGCTAAGCCCAGCTGGGGATAGGCCTAGACCCACAGGCTGAGAAGGAACACATTACACTAGTGCCTTCCTATTTTTAGAAAATATTCTAAGCTCCATTTGCCCTGTCTGGGCTTTCTCATGCCAATATCCAGTTTGCTCCCTCCTAGGCTGGGAGGCCCCTCCATGTCACTCTTCCAGGGAGTCACACAAACAGTTCATCTACTCATCTCAGCCCCACACAGACGACCCTCTCCCCTTAGCTAGAGAGGAGAGGCTAAGAGCTATCTGCAGAAGACCGCAGAGCAGAGCATTGCGAGTGCTGGAACTGGGGCTCTGCGCTCATGGTTTGCACGCACTCTGTCTCTTGTCAGGAGGTCAGGCCGCCTCCGGGACCCAAAGGGAACACCCAGACAGGTTATTTTGATTAGAGATTTGAGGCAAGGAGGACTGATCCTACACTGACAAAGTAAAAGAATGTGAACTACTGTCACTTCACCACAGGAAATCAGAATGATGTTTCACGCGACTGTTACTCTGCCACTGCATTCTGGGAGCAAGATTAAAATCTCATGACTCCTACCATGAAATTTAAAAAAACAGTGTATGAGAATTAAGAACAGTTTAAAAAAATCTGTCACTAAGAGCAGTCATTTAGCCTAGCAACTGCAATGCTGGTTAAATGGGAGTGCCTGTGTTTGCTATTGGCCTTGGGTTCCTGACTACAGGTTCTTAATAACGGAAACCTTTGGACGCAGAGGTGAGGATTCAAGAAGTTGAGCTCCCGGCTCTGGGCTCTGAGCTCGCCTCGCTCTAGCTGCTGCAGGTACCTGGGGAGTAGGCCAGCAAATAGGAGCCTTCTCTATTTGTATCTCTCTGCCTCTCAAGCAGAAATAAAAAAAAAAAATCCATTACTAAAACACTTTGTACTTACGATATGGTGTGGATTAGTCTAAATCCTAAATGAAATACATGGTCTGAATGCTATTCCCCCGAGAGCAACCTCCCTTCCCCAGTGACACTGAGAATGTCCCAGGAAGGTCAAAAGGCACCAGGAGTCACATTTCCGGGAGTAGGACAAGAGGGACGAAAAGGCTTGCAAAGAACCAGGAAATGAACACTTATCTGGAGAAGTTCGCTTTCAAAAGCTCAAAGCATTATAAGAATCCAAACTTTCTTCTCCACTTGGATTATGCAGAGCTTGTGAGACAGAGGGTGCATGAGGAAAGCAGCATCAGAGCACACCACACTGAGCCAGAAATCACAGACGGTTTTTCCTCTTGAACTCTTGGCCTTTAATTCAAGAGTTGTTTTTTTTTTTCCTATGTTTTGGTTTTGTTTTTGAAAACAGACACAGGGGACCCCGAGCGACCACCATGATAATACTGTGGGACCGTCCTGGCAGGAGTCGGACAGGTGAGCTCTCGGCAGCTAGAACAGCCCCGCTGGAAAGGAAAGAGGAATCGATTCTACAACTCAAAACCCCAAACACCACTAGCGCCGACTGTCATGCGCCTGGAAAATACGACCATTTTTGAAGAATGCTTTCCAAACCACGTAATGCTCTCAGAGCTGTTTACCGGAGAGCTGGACGAGCGGCAGTAGCTGAAAAGATCTGTCAGCTGCCACAGGGCCGCATGCCCATCCTGATCTCCGCAGGCCATCGTTCTCGGCCGTCTGCCCCTCGGCAGACGACAGATGCCAGTGTTTGGAGACATTCGCTTCATAACTTTTAGCCGACAAAACTGGCTCCAGGACAGATTTCCATGTCATGTGGGACTCTTGGCTGAACTCTGCTCGAACCCAGAGGCATATCATTTACAGCAGACACTAACAATAGTTTGGGATCACCTGCTCTTCGCAAGTGAGTTCAGGGCAAGTTCGTGGCCTCTGCACACCTTTCCAGTGTGGTTCTTACAGACATACAGAGGCTGAGAGCCCAGGTGAGCTCCTCTACCTAGCAACCCCAAGCCGGCTTGTAGGCTTGAATTCAGCTGTCTGCTTTGTGTGAAGAAACGCAACAGGCAAGGCAGGCTCTCAGCAGAGCGTCTGCATGATCTCCCAGTCTTGGCCCCACGGCCAGCAGTGTGCACGGCCAGCGGCAGGGTGGAGGTGAGAGCTACCAGGATCGCTGCTGCGGTTTCGCTCACCGTCCGATATTCAGGAGATATCAACATCACTGTCATTTCTTATGCCTCAACTGTATGCTACAAGCAGGTCAAGTGGCTGACATGAGAGTACTTTCAAAAGTTTGTGGAAAATGGAATTAAAAGATGTTTATTTTGGGGCAAAAAATTTTTGAAACCTATGCATATTTTTTTGGTAATACACATGTTCCATGAACTTTTTGAACACCCTTCATATGCATGGATTTCTATCTATTTAATTATTTGTTGCACCAATTTACTTTTGGGGCTGGTGTTGTGTTGCAGCAGGTTAGGCCGCCTCCTGTGACACCACCGTTCTATACAGGTGCCAGTTTGTGTCCTGGCTGCTCCATTTCTGATCCAGCTCCCTATTAATGCTTCTGGGAAAGCAGTGGAATATGGCCCAAGTTCTTGGGCCCCTGGCTTTGTCCTGGCCCAGCCCCAGCTGTTATGGCCATTTGGGGAGTGAATCAGCGGACAGAAGATCTCACTCTGTCTCTCCTGTCTCCCTGTAACCCTCTTTCAAATAAATAAATAAATCTTGACCAGGAAAAAAAAGGACTTACTTTTAATTCTACTTTCGATGAACTTTTGAAAGTATCTTCCTATACATCACATAATTTAATGCGCACAGCCAACCACTGAGGTAGGCATTATCATGCCTATCAAAACCCTTGCTCCAGGCCACAGCTCAAAGACAGCAGTGCAATGACTCAGAGGAGACCCTCCCACCTCCTCACCCCCCTGACCCCAATCTTTGTATTACAGATGTGGGAACCAATCAGGACCTTGGGGATCCCTTCTAGACTCCTGCAAATGCCTGTGTTTACGCTGGTTGCCACACTGTTTCTTTCCATTGCTTCTCCAGAACTGGGGAAGAACTGGTGATTTTATGTTCTTTCCTCATCTCTTTCTGAAACAAGCGCTTCCCTTTGAAGAAAGACCTCTTGCCCCTGGAGTGTCAAGATAAGAAAACTTTCAGCAACTTCCCTTGGAAACTACAAAACACCCATCAGCACCCAGGATCTAAGTACAGTCGCTCACCAGCTGCCAGACCCTCTGAAGAGCTTTTATGGTTCAATGAGGGGTGGTGACAGGGCCATGTCACTACCCTCGGGTGTGCCGTTTCTTTCATGTTCCTGGGATCTGACAAGAGCCTTCCACAACCTGTTTCTTTACAACACACAGAATGAGAAATTAAAGGCCAACACCAGACTCAGAGCTGGGGTTGAGATGGGCAACGGCTTCTCACCAGAGGCATTCTAGATGTTTCTGGGAAACAGGGGCTACAGACTGCCTCGGCAGGTGCTGTCCAAAAGTGGTTGCAAAGATTAAATGAGATCATACATGTGAGGTGCACAGAGCCATACCTGGACCACAGTACGAAACTCACAAACATGAGTAATGATGCCATTATTAGTTATTGACACCATCAAATCCATACTGTTTTAACAGAAATCACAGATATGAATTTCAGTAAAACCATACAAGTTCAGCGCTACTGTTTGGAGGTAGAGAGGAAAAGGCATCAAGAAAGGACAAATGAATTAGTGAAAAGTCTAAATTATAGGATTTCTGATTAAATATGACAGATCAAATCCAGAGATCCCTTTAAATCGTAGGCAAACAGACTCAAACAGCATGAATCCAGAAGGATAAAAAGAGGTGTCAACAATGCTTTAGAAGCTGAAAAGCAGATGGACACATGGTGCTGAAATGCAAGCCAGAGGGAGCAGGAACCACAGACACTGAGCTAAGTCGAGGGAGCAGGAACTACAGACACTGAGCTAAGCCGGAGGAGCAGGAACCACAGACACTGAGCTAAGTCGAGGGAGCAGGAACCACAGACACTGAGCCAAGCCGGAGGCCCCGTGGGGCCCTGAAGGACTAGGGTGTTACAGAAGACCAGGGAGGCAGGCAGAAGTGTGGAAAGCAGAAGAGTGGTCACAAGGGAGGAGCAGTTAGGTCTGTTGGTCTGCCCCTCCCCCCACCCAGCCTGCTTCTCCACAGAGGACTGTCCCACCTGAGCACTCCATGGTGGGGCCCTGCACCCCCCAACTCCCAATGCACTTCTAGTGCCCATCTTTAAATAGGACAAGAATCACTAAACATCTGAGCACTGTCTATTCAGAAAGAAAAGGACCAAAACAAGGGGAAGAAAGAAATCATACAGGGTGCTAGGAAAGCAGTTCTGTAGCAGATCCAGAGAATAACCAGTCAGGAGACCAGGGGAGGATATCCAAGAAAAATAAGGAATCCGAGAACTTACTCAATGCATTTTTTAACAAGAAAGAAAGAGAGAGAGAGAGAGAGAGAGAGAGAGAGAGGGAGGGAGGGAGGGAGGGAGGGAGGGAGTATTAAGAATCTTAGCATAAAGAAAGTTGAAAGTAAATAACCATTTGAGGATAAACTAGGAATACACCTTAGGAAACCAAGCAAACAATAATCAAAGCAGTAACTCATTCTAGGGAGAAAAATCAAGCCAAAAAGTTAAAAAGGAAACGTACTCACATTAATCTATGTGGATTCACTGGGAATGCTATTTAAACAGAAGAATGGAGAAAACACAGCACTAATCAGAACAGGACGCAGTATATTGAAAAGCAGGGAGAAGGAACATGTATGCACAATAATGGGAAGCTAAATGATATCAGGAAATAGTAGGAGACTCATGTATTTGTTTCTTGTTTTAGAAACAGAGAGGGAAGAAATGTGCCTTTGGGGAGCAGTCTCCAGGGACAGAGGAGGCAGGCAGGAGAGGGCTGTTCTCCCCAGACACTACAGAAGATGATTTACTTTTAGAATGTGAACATAGAATTACTCATATAAAATTTAATTTGAAAAGATAAATTTTGCTATAGCAAAAATAATTCAAGTCAAAACCACAGTTTTCTAAATCCTTACTAATTGAATATTAAATATGTACGAGGCAAAAGAATAATTGATAAGTCAAATGATCATAAACTAATTCTATAAACAGTAAAACTATAATGATTTGTTTTGAAAGAGCTGTGGTGGAGTTGGTAACAAGGTGGGGGGGAATGCCTGTAACTTTACCTCCCCAATATACACCTTCATACACAAAAGCAATTGTGTTGTTTTTGAGAACAGAAAGTTAAATCATTAGTAAAGAAGTACATCAAGGGCTGGTGCCGTGGCATCATCCCATATGGGCGCCGGTTCTAGTCCCAGCTGCTTCACTTTCAATCCAGCTCTCTGCTGTGGCCTGGGAAAATGTCCTTGGGCCCCTGTACCCACATGGGAGACCCGGAAGAAACTCCTGGCTCCTGGCTTCAGATTGGTGCAGCTCTGGCCGTTGCGGCCATCTGGGGAATGAACCAGCAGATGAAGACCTCTCTGTCTCTGCCTCTGTCTCTCTGTAATTCTGCCTTTCAAATAAAATAAATACATCTTTTTTTAAAAAAAGTTTATCCTCAATTATTGAAATATTCTCAGTTTTTTTAAAAAAAGATTATTTTATTTATTAAAAATGCAGAGTGAGAGAGAGCCAGAGAGTGCTCTTTCATCTGCTGGTTCACTCCCCAGATGACCATAAAAGCCAAGTCTGGGCCACACCAAAGTCACGAGCCAGGACTTTTATCGGGTCTCACCCACATGCGTGGCAGGGGCCCAAGCACTTGGATCATCCTCTGCTGCTTTCCTAGGAGCATTAGCAGGAAGCTGGACTGGAAGTGGCGCAGCCAGGACTTGAACTGGTGCTCATATGGATGCCAGTGTTGCAAATGGCGGCTTAACCTGTTGCACCACAAAGCTAACCCCTAAATATTCTCGGTTCCAAATGCCCGTTGTATGCCTGGAATACGGAAGTCCAATAATCATTAATGAATTTTGGGACGGCATCTGGCCTAGCGGTCAGGATGCTGGTTTAGACGTCTGTGTCTCACATCAGAGTGCTCGGCTTGAGCCCCTGGTCCTGTCCCGATTTCAGATTCCTGAGAGTGGGCACCCTGGGAGGCAGCAGCAGTGGCAAGCAGTTGGGTCCCTGCCTACCCCACAGAGGAAACCCGGATCGAGGTTCTGGCTCCTGGCTTTGGTCTAGCTCAGCTCCAGCTACTGTGTGCACATTTGGGCAATGAAGTAGTGAATGGGAGCTCGCTCGCTCTCTCTCTCCCTCCCTTGTCTTTCTACCTCTAAAATAAATACATACATATACTTCTACTGTACGTTTATCTGTACTTCCTAAAGCCAGTGGATTGGAAGAGCTCAAGTTTAAAACTGGCAACTTTAGGGAAACCAAAACGCTGGACCTGTGGGAGTTCGGCTTGTTAAGAGTCAGGAGGTGGCGGGTGTAGCTACTACCATCCTGCCTGTGTTGCTGGGCTCAGCCTGTAAGTCTAGTGAACCAGTAAGCATAAGCCTCTGTCCACTCTGGCATTCCTCATGGAGGCTGGTTACAGTGGTCCCTAGCCAGGATTCTTGTACCCCTACTCCTGAAAATGAGAGGTGCGGTGTTGCTCCAACTCCCCTGGGATTTTATGATATACTTGGGTCACCGCCGCCGTTATTGATGTCTGAAGTATGTTTTGGGAAAATCTACTAGGAGCTGTCTGTGGTGTTAACACAGAACAACTGCCTCATAAAAATGACTTTCCATCAGGAGTTCAAAGGAGCATATCCAAATATTGTGGGCTTATCCCATTCTACCAACTTTGCTAGGACAGAATGCAAGCAAACTGAGACAGACACATGGCCTCCACTCCCTGTAAGAGTCAGGACGGCAGTGACACAAGCCTTTTGGCAAGATGGACTTTGGACTTCTGTTGTGCTGAAGGTAAGATTTGTTAGGATGGGAGGTTACGCTGAAGGACCAAGTTAGGTAAATTCTCATCAGGTCTTTCTGATGTGTAATCAGAAATCTTTCCAATCCTCACTTCAGTAAACCCAGCAAAAGTGAGGAGCAAACCAGGCAGGCTGGCAACTGTGGGCAGGAAGCTGAGCGAAGTGTGACGTTGCAGTGGTCCCACAGCTCAGCCTGCCACTGCCCATCGGTGTTAACCACAGGAAGAGGAGCGGTCATCACCATGTCTGCAAACAGAACAGCTTGCTCAGAAGTTAACCAGGTGCTGGTGTATTTGTCAGCTGGCAGAGCGCAGCAAAGTCAGAGAAGGTGAGCAGAGCGGCACAGTTATGAATTTGCACAAATCTCTTTAGTTTTGCTTAACAACAAACAGCTGTATTCTCATTGCTCTTCTGCATTCAGTGTGTTGCGATGTCACACACACTGCAGAGCTCCTGGAAAACCCCACCGCACACAGACTGGGGAACAGTATTCTAAAAACTGTTACATGCCTATAGATAAATAGATGCATTAAAATATAAAAACAGGCTGACTATGGATTTAGAGTCCTCAGCAGTCCCTGGGTTATGTTTTGATATCCCCTGCTCTAAAAGAACCTCTATGTAGAAATTTTGTAGGAATTAGAAATCAGTGTCCTTGGGGCCGGCGCTGTGGTGTAGCGGGTAAAGCCGCCGCCTACATTGTTAGCATCCTATATGGGCGCTGGTTCGAGACCCAGCTGCTTCACTTCCAATCCAGCTCTCTGCTGTGGCCTGGGGAAGCAGAAGATGGCCCAAGTCCTGGGGCCCCTGCACCCATGTAGGAGACCCAGAAGAAGCTCCTGGATTCGGACTGGCCCAGCTCCGGCCGTTTCAGCCAACTGGGGAGTGAACCAGTGGATGGAAGACCTCTCTCTCTCTCTCTGCCTCCCCTTCTCTCTGTGTGTAACTCTTTCAAGTAAAATAAATAAATCTTAAAAAAAAGAAAAAGGAAACCAGCATCCTCTATGTATTAAAGTAACTCCACTAAAGATGTGGTCACACTGTCTATCTCATTTGCATTATATAAGCTCAAAATAAAAAAAAAAACACTTGTTCCTTTTAGAGTAGATTGTGATAAAAATGTTTTAGCAGATTCAACCTTATTTTGCTCTATCTGACAAATTAGTGAGGAACTGAGCAAGAATCTGCGGAGACAAAGGTATCAGGGCAAGCAAACTCAGGGTGAGTGACCACACCCAAACCTTCCTTTCCAGCCCTCCAGGCCCACAACCTGGACCTGTACCACCACAGCACGTCTTTAACCCCCTGCTAGCTCACGGCAGCGCGGTGCATCTCAGAATTAGAATCTAAAGCTCCCGGGGAGCAGGGGGTTTGAACTCAGATCTCGATCTTCTTTTTAAAGATTCCAATTGCATCTCTCAGCAGAGATGGATGATTCTGTAATGGAAAACTAAGAAAAACAGAGGATAATCATCAAAGCAGAAAAATAAGCAAATCCAATGCCTTGGCAGAGAAGTTCCACCGATAGTAAGTGGCTCTTCACTCTTCTAATGCACAAAACACAAATATCTCTCAGGAAAAAATAAGGAAAATTTTCTGTTTTTCTTGAAGTTCAAAACAAAAATCTTCAAATGCACACATTATATATTATAATTAGGTGTTACCCTAGAGTTTTAAAAATGAAAATAACTGAACCATGGATTTATAATGATTTATGATGACTGGGCTATTTAATGTTCCAAACAGAAGAAGCCCAAATCAGAAAGCAACTGCAGTTTGCACTCTGTTTTCTTTGCACAAGGACCAGCTAGATAGGACTTTAAAGATGAACATGCTCAGGGCTGGCACCGTGGCACAGTAGGTTAATCCTCCACCTGCAGTGCCAGCATCCCATATGGGCACCGGTTCTAATCCCAGCCGCTCCTCTTCCAATCCAGCTCTCTGCTAGGGCCTGGGAAAGCAGTGGAGCCTGGGAAGAAGCTCCTGGCTCCTGGCTTTGGATCGGCGCAGCTCTAGCCATTGCGGACATTTGGGGAGTGAACCAGCAGATGGAAGACCCTTCTCTCTGTCTCTTCCTCTCACCGTCTGCAACTCTACCTCTCAAATAAATAAATTAAAAAATCTAAGAAAAAAAAAAGATGTACATGCTCAAATCCAGTTTCTTTTACATGGGAAGAAGGGCTGTGCCATTTCCATGAAGTCAGTCGTCTATGCATGGCAAAAATTAGATGATTAGATGCTCTCCTTTCTAGAAATGACTATAACTACCATGACCAAAAAAGTGGTTTCTTCCCCCTAACAGACAATTTTGCATAAAAATGAGTCACAGGATTTCAGAAACGAGAAGGCTTTTCTCAAATATGCGTGTGCATGAACACATGGACTTTGCTTTGCCCAGCAGATCTGCGCTTTCCACAGTCAGGTTACAGTGAAGATGGCAATGGTGGGGGCTTTGAGGGAAGAGCAGTGCTGTGCTCGGTGTTCAGCAGGAAGGAGGAGGTCTGCTCAGAAGAGGAAGTTTCTGGGAGGGAAATTTTAATGTATAAGGCATGAAGACTGTTTCTTCAAAATCTTGTCCCACAATTTCAGAGACAGCAGATATTGCTAACATGGATCTACATGCTGCTTCTCCTTCTGGGCTTGCTCAGATAGTAGGACGAGCTGCTCCTCTGCTGTCAAGGACTCTCCGGGGAGACCAGGAAGTCGGAGGACACACGGCTCACCCTATCCATGCCCGCTCTAGGGGAGCAGATGAAAGTGGCTGCCAACACGTCCAGTGTCACCCTCGGACAACGGAAGACATGGACAGCCCCTTCCCTTCAGGGGCACGGCAGTCACTTCTCAGTTTAACTGAAACCCAGTTCTTTCTCATGATGAAACTGACACATCAACTCACACCCCCAGAGACGGATTTGCCTAAGAGGTAGAGCCTCAGTCAGACCTGTGCTGACCTCCAGCTCCTCACCGTGTCTGGAGGCCGATGCCCTAAAGGAGTGTGTCTGAGGAGCTCACGCGATGCGAGGAAACAGCAGTAAAACAGGACATTATTTAGAGAACCACAGGGTGACATGGCACATTTTTCTGAAGGGTTCGTTTTATGGGTAGCATTTAAAATGGTTTATTAAAACAAATATGGAGAATCAAGAGTCATAGTATAACAAGAAAAAAACACCACAGTGAAGAAACCAATATGCCAAACAACAAACGCAAAAACCGAGGTAATAAGAACAAGGAAGACACTATGGCGTCCCCAAATGAAAAAGACACCCCAATTCAAGATTACGAAGATGATAAGATAGAAGAGATGCAAGAAGCAGATCTCAAAAAATTGATAAGAACACTAAGAAGTACTCAAAAACAAATTCTTGAACTACAGAAATCCTTAATGGACAAGGTAGAAAATCTCTCTTGTGAAAATGAAATATTAAGGAGAAATCAAGCTGAAATGAAACAACTAGTAGAACATGAAACTGTGATAGTGACGAGAAATCATAATGAAGTGAAGAATTCAATAGATCAAATGAAAAACACATTAGAGAGCCTTACAAAAAGAATGGGTGAGGCAGAAGAGAGAATATCGGACTTAGAAGACAGAGAACAGGAAACTATACAGTCAAACCAAAGAAAAGAAGAGGAAATTAGAAATCTAAAAAACATTGTTGGGAATCTACAGGATACTATTAAAAAACCCAACATTCGAGTTCTAGGAGTTCCTGAAGGCATGGAGAGGGAGAAAGGATTAGAATGCCTTTTTAGTGAGATAATAGCAGAAAATTTCCCAGTTTTGGAGAAAGACAGAGACATCCTAGTACAGGAAGCTCATAGAACCCCTAGGAAACATGACCAAAAGAGGTCCTCACCACGACACGTTGTAATTAAACTCACCACAGTGAAACAGAAAGAAAAGATCCTAAATTGCGCAAGAGAGAAACGTCAAATTACACTCAGAGGATCTCCAATTAGACTCACAGCAGACTTCTCATCAGAAACCCTACAAGCTAGAAGGGAATGGCGAGACATAGCCCAGGTACTTAGAGAAAAAAACTGCCAGCCCAGAATATTATATCCTGCCAAGCTCTCATTTGTGAATGAAGGTGAAATAAAGACCTTTCATAACAAACAAAAATTGAAAGAATTTGTTGCCACTCGTCCAGCCCTGCAAAAGATACTTAAAGATGTGTTACACACAGAAACACAGAAACACGGCCATCAACATGAAAGAAGGTAAATGAAGGGAACCTCACGGCAAAAGATCACAGGGAATTCAAAGCATACATTTGGATAAAGAAATTATGGGACATGTACTCTATAGAATACTATACAGCAGTCAAAAACAATGAAATCCGGTCATTTGCAATAAGATGGAGGAATCTGGAAAACATCATTCTGAGTGAATTAAGCCAGTCCCAAAGGGACAAATATCATATGTTCTCCCTGATCGGTGACAACTAATTGAGCACCAAAGGGGAAACCTATTGAAGTGAAATGGACACTATGAGAAACAGTAACTTGATCAACTCTTGTGCTGACTGTTGTTGTACAATGTAATACTTTATCCATTTTAGTAATTTTTTTATTCTAGTACTATTGGTTGAACTCTGTAATTAACAAACAATTATTCTTAGGTGTTTAAATTTTAACTGAAAAGTGATCCCTGTGAAATATAAGAGTGGGAATAAGAGAGGGAGGAGATGTACAATTTGGGACATGCTCAATCAGAACTGCCCCAAATGATGGAGTTAGAAACAGGCCAGGGAATTCCAATACAATCCCATCAAGGTGGCATGTACCAAGGCCATCTCACTAGTCCAAGTGATCAATTTCAGGTCACAATTGATCACACTGATAGGTCTAAGAGTCAAAGGGATCACACAAACAAGACTAGTGTCTGCTAATACTAACTGATAGAATCAAAAAGGGAGAGAATGATCCAACATGGGAAGCGAGATACACAGCAGACTCATAGAATGGCAGATGTCCTAAATAACACTCTGGCCTCAGAATCAGCCCTTAAAGCATTTGGATCTGGCTCAAGAGCCCATGAGAATATTCTAGGCATGGAAAGCCAAGACACTCTGGAAAAAAAAGAAGACCTAAATGAAAGATCTCTGTGAGTGAGATCCCAGTGGAACGAATGGGGCCATCAAAGAAGGAGGTACCTTTCTCTGAAGTGAGGAGAGAACCTCCACTTTGACTATGACCCTGTCGGAATAAGATTGAAGTCAGCGAACCCTAAAGGCTTCCATAGCCTTGGCAACTCATGACTAGAGCCTAGGGAGATTACTGAGGCCATAAACAAGAGTGTCAAATTGTTAAATCAACTTCAGGAGTCACTGTGTACTTACGTCTCATGTGGGATCTGTCCTTAATGTGTTGTCCAATGTGAAGTAATGCTATAACTAGCACTGAAACAGTATTTTACACTTTGTGTTTCTGTGTGGGTGCAAACTGATGAAATCTTTACTTAGTATATACTGAATCAATCTTCTGTATATAGATAATTAAAAATGAAAAAAAAAATCTTGGTGTTAAATTGGAAATTGCCTAGAAAATTAATCAATTTTTTAAAAAAATATATCATGTAGGATCTCTGTTCTTAATGTGCTATACATTGTGAATTAATACTATAACTAGTACTCCAACAGTATTTTTCACTTTGTGTTGCTATGTGAGGGCAAACTGTTGAAATCTTTACTTAATATATAGTAAACTGATCTTCTGTATATAAAGAGAATTGAAAATGAATCTTGATGTGAAGCAAGGGGAGAGGGAGTGGGAAAGGGGAGGGTTGCGGGTGGGGGGGAAGTTATGGGGGGGAAGCCATTGTAATCTATAAACTGTATTTTGGAAATTTATATTCTTTAAATAAAAGCGTTATAAAAAAAAGACTATCAAAAAAAACAAATATGGAATAAAATATAAAAATCATTTACAGTTTTAAGACAAAACAGGAAGTTTCAAAGACATGTTGGACTTGCTCTGCTCTCAGATACGAGGCTGTCAGATGCTCTGCTGAGCGTGGAACACTGGCAGGACAATCTCGACAGCACTGCTGTGTTCTAACAGCACTCGCACTTGCATTGGTTTTCTTTTCTTTCTTTTATTCTTCTTTTACCTTTTAGAAGTTCCCTGAGAACTCAGTTCAGCAGTTCTGCTTGATGTGCTGTGTATGATACCAAATGTAACAAATGGCTGCTTTCAGGGCACAATTAAAGGCAGTATTGCCACACCAGAAAGAAGGGGCTAATGGAGCTACTTCCTCAGCTCTCTCTGCTGGCTTTTCTCTGCCCGGGCCAACCTGACCACACTCGGGTCAGGAGGGTCTTAACCCTTTTATCCCCGAGAGTCACGGGTAAGGTGCAAACACTCTAACAAAAAAGGGCTTTCCCTTAAGAAAATCCATTTCAATTTCACACCTAAAAGGTCATTAATGGAAAAGTGTCTTTAACAAACTTGGGGTGGTATCTTGGGAGCGTTTTTACTGAAAAAGTCAAATATGCCCACCATAAATCTTTTCTAAGTGAAACCAACCCAACGGTTACTAAAAGCTCTCAGAGCAACTGGAATTCCCATCCACATGTACAATACAAGGGCTCTGGGATTCCAGAACATTATCAGTCCTGACCGCCATATTCTTAAACACTGATCTATCATTATCCTTCAAATTCCCCCTTCCTTCTTATCTAACTTAAATAATGAGATAAGCTCCTACACTCCGGGGCTTTGGTAAATTAGTTTAAATATTTCAAGTTCTGCCAACTCCCACTTCTCCCTGCCTTTTTGGTCTTGCCTAAAAAGTCGAAGAAATATTTTGGAAGAAACCTCGGGGCCCAGCTTCATAAATCTCCATCTGCTACTTCCCTAGAATGTCATGTACCCCAAAGTCTACGGGGGATGGCACTCAGGGGAGCAAGCGCACGCCAGAATGTCATGTACCCCAAAGTCTACGGGGGATGGTGCTCAGGGGAGCAAGCGCACGCCAGAATGTCATGTACCCCAAAGTCTACGGGGAATGGCGCTCAGGGGAGCAAGCGCACGCCAGAATGTCATGTACCCCAAAGTCTACGGGGGATGGCGCTCAGGGGAGCAAGCGCACGCCAGAATGTCATGTACCCCAAAGTCTACGGGGGATGGCGCTCAGGGGAGCAAGCGCACGCCAGAATGTCATGTACCCCAAAGTCTACGGGGGATGGCGCTCAGGGGAGCAAGCGCACGCCAGAATGTCATGTACCCCAAAGTCTATGGGGGATGGCGCTCAGGGGAGCAAGCGCACGCCAGAATGTCATGTACCCCAAAGTCTATGGGGGATGGCGCTCAGGGGAGCAAGCGCACGCCAGAATGTCATGTACCCCAAAGTCTACGGGGGATGGCGCTCAGGGGAGCAAGCGCACGCCAGAATGTCATGTACCACAAAGTCTACGGGGGATGGTGCTCAGGGGAGCAAGCGCACGCCAGCCACGGCCAGATTCGCCTCTCTTTTCAAAGGCCTCATTGTCTCCTCTTGGGAAATGGCTGCTCCTGCGTCTCTTCTCAAATAGCGCCACTGGGACCACCACACTCGCAGGGAACTGGGCTTGCCCATGGCTGGGTGCCCAGCTGAGGCCTGATCTGGCTCAGGGGCAGCAGGCTTCTCCCCGTGGCTTCAGTGGCACCCTGAGCATGACTGCATCTGTGCCATTTTCATAAACTGTACTTGGGAACGACACATGTGGCCCAATACACGTAGACCAGAAGATGCAGCCCGAGCCAGCAGAACGCTGCCTTGGAAAAGCTTCCGATTTCAGTTCCAAACCACACATACTTGTGCAGTTAACAAATGCAGCAGGGGAGATTGGTCCACGACATCCATGCTGAGGCCAAAGGCTCTGCTGTCCTCCGCCCTCTCTGTCCCCTCCCCCACCTGCCTTCTCAAGAACTACTGGACTGTGTGGACATGTCGGCGGAGACTCAGGTGGCTGTCCTACTGGAATGTCCACGTGCGCCAACGAGGGAGGAATTTGGAAGTATTTTACTCCAAAAGAACAGGAGAGGGGGGTTCCCTATAAATAAAACCATGTTCAAACAAACACAGAAAAGAGCCAGTGTTTCCTGTAAGGCCCCTTCTCAGATGGATTACTGGAAGGAGTACTCTTTCACAGTTTTATGGCTCACTTTGCTATCATCTGCTTAAAATTTGGGTCATTTAAAACATAGACTCTAAGATCTAAGCCTTCGCTTGGATGAAATATTACAAAGGAAGCAGAAAGTCTCTCCAAGTGCAGACTCAGAGGCAGGACTCGTGGGCCCATTCCTGGCTCGGTCCCTGGGCTCAGGTCAGTCCCCGGTCAGAACCTCACTTCTAATCCCTTCAAATCATTTGTTAGTCCCTGTTGTCTAAACAGTGGGGAAAAACCCTGAGTAACACCCCTGGATCCTGTTCAATCAACTGGGATGGCTGGAGATGGCTATAACTCACTTCCGAGAAGCCAGAGTGATTTCTCCCTTGGGTAGAACCAGTGTGGCCCTAAGAGATCGCAGTGTCATCAACATCAACCCTGGGGCCACTGAAGCCCTTCACCTGCAAGGGTCTCTGTGCTCTTCTGTATGACTGGAAAACAGCATCACCCTCTATGTTGACAGTTTTCCATAGCTCCTATATTAAAATCACTCTGGTTGGGCTTCAAACCACAGAGAGGCACAAAAAATGAAAAAATGGACAGGTGTATTTAGCCCCAGTTTATAAATGAAAAACCGAGGCTTAGATAGAATAAGATTATCACAGACTCAAAGCTGATCAGAAGTATTTTCCAAGTCAGGTGCTCCTTTCTCACTAACACATGGCTGCTCACTTTACACCTAGACAAATGGACTGAGGGAGATGGTGTGAGGGCTACCCCGCCCCTTTCAGAAGAATCTGTAACGTTGTCTCAGGGCAATGAGGGACACTGGGCTCTACTGAGGTCCCCAGTTAGCACGGGTCTGGCACGTGCCTCACAGGCGTCTGGTAACTTCTTCATGGCACTCCCAGCAATGGCGAGATGACATGGAAGCTTCGCAACGCCTCCTTTGAGCTTCTATGTCCAGAACCATGACTACCTGGCTCTTCCTCATTTACCAGTGTTGATTTTTTAAAATAGATTTGTTTATTTGAAAGGCGGAGTTACAGAAAGAGAGGCAGAGGTAGAGAGAGAAAGCCTTCCATTTGTTGGTTCATTGCCCAAATGGCTCCAACAGCCAGTGCTGGGACAGACCAAAGCCAGGAGCCAGGAGCTTCCTCTGGGTCTCTCGTGTGGGTGCAGGGACCTAGGCACTTGGACTATCTTCTGCTGCTTTCCCAGGTACACCAGCAAAGTACTGGATTGGAAGTGGAGGAGCCGCGACTTGAACCGGCACCCATATGGGACGCCGGCACTGCAAGCAGCAGCTTAACCCAGTGTGCCACAGCACCGGCCCCTCCACTGCAGATTTTGCTTCTAGGAAGTGTGAATGGTTAGGCAGAAATCTGCAGTTAAAGTTCAACTTGACTGCCTAACTGCTATTTGCTTTTCTGTGAGCCACACAGCTCTGCATCTTGAGTGCCTTGTCTATACGGACATGTTGAGACTCAGGTGGGCTGTGCAGAACGACCAGTGACTCCACAGTGTCTCCACGGGATACGGTGGAAGAAAAGCCCCTCCAAAGCGGCCAGGTCTCTGCTGCTGAGGTTCCCACGATGCTATGGGAACAAGTGGGAGGAGTCACGGCAGCTGAATGTCAGGGGTCAGCGTCCCGAGTAAAGTGGCCACAACAGCAGTAGATCCCGTGGTCAGAGGGAAGGAACTGGGTAGACTGCCACACCTTGGCACTAACTGAATCTGACACAAGGGCTAGTGTAGCCCAGGGCTGCTGGGCTGAGTCAGGAAGTGGGCTGGGTCTGAGTCTGTCTCTACTACTTCTGGCCATCTGTGTGGCCATGCAATTTCTTTTTATTTATTTATTTGCAAGGCAAAGAGAGAAAGAGACAAAGAAAAGATCTTTCATCTACTCGTTCACTTCCCAAATACCTGTAATAGTCAGGGCTAGACCAGGCTGCAGCCAGGAGCCTGGAATTCAGTCTGGGTCTCCCACATGTGTGGAATGATCCAAGTACTTGAGCCATCACCTGCTGCCTTGCAGGGTGCATATCAGAAGTTAGAATCAGAGGCAGAGGCACACTCAAACCCAGGCGCTCCCATATGGGAAGCGGGCACCCCAAGTGGCATATGATTTGCTGCACCAAACACCCACTCTGAGCCACGCCATTTCCCCGAACTCTTCTGCCCTCATCGGTGATAAAGCAGGGGGATCAGAGACTGTACATGTGAAGGCCCCTAGACAGTGCCCGGCCCTCATCCAGGAACTCCATTCTCATCACTCCCTTTTACCCAGAACGCGATGTTCTCTTCCCGTAGCCAACCCTTCCTTGTATGTCAGGCTTCATCTGAACTATCGCTTGCCTAGAAAAGCCTGTCCAGACTCCAGTGACCCCTAGGTTAGCCCAACTCCCTCTCCTCTTCACCTCCTCTAACTACACCATCTGACAGCACCCCATGAATCTCGTTACTTGCCACCGTTTTAGGAACAACTATTTCCGTGAGTATTTATGCCTGTGGCCCTGCTTGGTCACATGGTCTCTGAAGTTAGGGAGAGTCTCGCTTTCTTACATTCCTAACCCTGAGCCCATAGGGAAGTTTCAGTCAAGATTTACTGCCTGGAAATGAATGAATGGCAAATATGTACTTGCTGACAACCAAACCTTCTATGGCAATACTGGACAACTGATAAAGATGATCAGAACAACTTTCCTTCCCTAGCAGCCATCACTACCTCACTTGAGTTGTTAAAAAGAATGTAAAACTCATCAAGACCTCCAAACCCAATGTACAACATTCAAGTGATTTCTTTTTCACCAATATTAAACTGTACAGCAAAAATCATCATAAAAATTTGTAATTATATGCTTTACCCCCTTTTGTAACAAATCAACCAATCCCTGGACCATCTGGGGACTTTAGGAGGAGGCATGGTCCTGGAGGGATTCTTGTGGAGTCTCTGGCTTTACTAGTAGTTAGCAGGGTCTTACTGTCTTAACACTGGAGGTGAACTTCTGGCACTGGGAGCAGCAGAGGACAACCTAATCAAAATCCTCTGAAGCCTCCCTACTGGCTGCCCCTCCTCACAACTTCATAAATGCTTCAAAATATACTCCAGGGCTGCTTCAGCGTCACGGCTGAGAGCAGAAGGCAACTCAAGCAAATGTGAAGGTCCTTTCCCAACAGCAGCTGCTTCCAGATGGAGGACATTCTGGCGGAACACTGCGCATGACTCCAGGGGCAGATGCACGCCTTCCCCTACTGCGATAACGTCTCACGAGGAGGATGTCCTGGTGACAGACAAGTGACGTCATTTTAACTGGGGACAGTTTACTCCAGATCTTAACCGAGGGAGTGACAGGAGTGGTCATGGCCCAGCTCTGGGTACTCGACTCGCTCAGGAGACATCTGCTATGCAGGCAGCAGCAGAGGCCTGCTGGGCTTAAGTGGAGTCCAGCATGCCTGGGAACTGTAGCACTCACTCTACCTTTTGTTGATAGGGATCCCCCGGTTAGTCACTCTGGATATGAGAGGTTAAACAAGCCACTAGCATGAACGGCTGAGCTGAAGTGGCTGGTTCTGGGGGATTTCGAGCCACAAAGGTTGTCTCTGATTTCCCATCTCATGGGCACTGCCTGTAGCAGAAGCGCAGACCTGCTGCGGGGTGGGGTCTGTCTGTCTTTCATGGGGTTGGGACTCGCTGGCACTTTCAAGTGGAAGGAAAACTAAGGAAACAGTTCTGCGGAGTGAATCTCAACTGCAGAGATTACAGAACTAACGTCCAGCCTACAAACTGACTGTTGTTTTTTTTTCATGGGCATCCGGGGTCCAATTAACTTGGTGAACAGGGGAAGCTTGCCATGCTGTAATTCTATTTCTGACCTCTCCAACAAAGAAAAGCAACACAGTATGACAATCCCTACAAACACACATACATCTTTGAAACAACTCATGACACGTTCTTGTGCTTCACTTCCCTGTATTTGTAGAAGGTAAGTCAGAATTACAAGTATTCAAATGAAAAGTCATACACCCACGGCAGAAAGTGTAGGATTAAACACATCAGTACAGCTTAGGAGAAGCAGACTTGGCTGGAAACTGCAAAAGCTCATCCCCCCATGACCACTGACCTGGGGCCACTGAGCGTGGCTGTGTCTCTCACCGCCTGGGCTGTTTCGGATGCAAAGTCGAGGGCGCCTGCCACTGGTTTGGTGACAGTGCCAACGAGCCCTTTCCCAAAGCCAGATATGAAGCCACTGACACCTCCTTCTGTTTTCACACCTTCCACTGTTGAGGTTATAACACTGGTCAATCCACCAATGATACCTGGTGAAAAAGACAAGGGCAAAGCAAAGGCATTTACAGTCAAACCCCTCAATGCCATGCTCCTGGAATGATAACGTAAGGGTATTCTGTTACCCTGTACCACACAGGTCACAGACAGGCCAATTCACAGACAGCGGACCCAGCTTATTAGGTCCAGAGTCAGAGGATATATATAGTCTATGGTGGTCAGAAGTAAAGTGTGTTCCATTAAAAAAAAATCAGAGAATCAAAAGTTGGGAGGGAGGTTAGCGGAGGCCATGTTTCAACTCCAGAGCTTGGGCAGCATATGGACAACTGGGAGAGGAGGCAGACAGCAGGATCCAATCAACAGGAGACTAAAAACAGGGCTCCTGGGCAAGCCTAAAGAGGTTGAGAGCCGCACGAGGCAGGGCGATGACTAAACATACACTTGCAGTTTTCAAAGAACGTGACTGGTCAAGACACCAAGTGTCTGAAATAGGGTAAAAGTCACCGCATTCTTGGCTTAAATCAGAGATGGGCAGCAACAGTAAACAAGGAGCCCTCATGAAGGGCACCCCCTAAAGCCACCAGTGTTAGCCAGGACCCTCCATGGAGTCAGTTCAAAAGACCAGCCTAGGTCAAAGCCACATTCCAACATTCTGAAAGCTGACAGCAACAGCTGGAAGCATCGGCAGTGCCAGAAGCTGGCAGACTCGAGAGGCCACAGGCACCGCAGGAAGAAGGCAGGCCCTGTCCAGGGAGCGTTTCCAGGACCTGTGCCAGGGACACTCACAGGACGTTCACCCTCTGACAGTGGGGGTGAGAGGAAGCTCTCTAGACTCTTCAGCTCTAGTGAGACAAATTGGTAGAGGAAGCGCGCTGGGCGAGAACGCACTAACAATTCACAGTGTTTCTTTTGGATTCTGGGCTGATGTGCTCCAGCGAGGCAAAGCTCCTTTCCCAATCTTTTGAACAAAGTGCCTGCACAGCACAGCAGTTCGAACTGGGACCCGAGAGCTGGAACATCAGTGAACCCGCCTCAGACCGGAGCCCCCAGGAGAACGAAGCACCACTCCCAGGTTGTTGTTTTTAAAGATTTATTTACTTATTTGAAAGGCAGAGTTACACAGAGAGAGGAAAGGCAGAGAGAGAGAGAGAGAGAGAGAGAGAGGAGTCTTCCATCTGCTGGCTCACTCCCCAATTGGCCACAATGGCAGGAGCTGTGCCAATCTGAAGCCAGGAGCTTCTTCTGGGTCTCCCACGGGGTGCAGGGGCCCAAGGACTTGAGCCATCTCCCACAGCTTTCCCAGGCCACAGCAGAGAGCTGGATCGGAAGTGGAGCAGCTGGGTCTCAAACCGGCGCCCATATGGGATGCCAGCACCGTAGACAGCGGCTTAACCCACTACACCACAGCGCTGGCCTGACTCCCAGTTTTTAAACCAAGAACTGAGTAGCCTATAGTAATTCTATCTTTTAAAGACCTTTTCATCTTGAAGGGAGAATCTCACTCTGGGCTACTAGTTTGATATAATCCAGGGTTCAATGGATACTGTTTGGATGAGACCACTAGTTTCTTTCTTTCTTTTTTTTTTTTTTTTGACAGGCAGAGTGGACAGTGAGAGACAGAGAGAAAGGTCTTCCTTTGCTGTTGGTTCACCCTCCAATGGCCATCACACTCCAGCCGGCGCACCGCGCTGATCCGAAGGCAGGAGCCAGGTGCTTCTCCTGGTCTCCCATGGGGTGCAGGGCCCAAGCACTTAGGCCATCCTCCACTGCACTCCTGGGCCACAGCAGAGAGCTGGCCTGGAAGAGGGGCAACCGGGACAGAATCCCGCGCCCCAACTGGAACTAGAACCCGGTGTGCCGGCGCCGCAAGGCGGAGGATTAGCCTGTTGAGCCACGGCGCCGGCCTGAGACCACTAGTTTCTGTCTCAGATTGGCCTACCTGGCTCTTGGAGAGGCTGTGTGTATTATCTGAGTGATCCTTGACTGGACATGATTTTGTAATCTCGAACATCACCCATTTTCTTAGCACGCTGGTGTGCTGAACTAAAGAGTGGGGACAACTACACCCTAAAGGTCTGGTTCAGATAGCTCATGGCTAAGACGGCTATCATGGCTAAGCCTGAGCCAAATGCTGGGTGTCATCAGTACAAATGAACACGAAAGGGTCTCTGTTTCATGGCACGCACAATCTCTTTGAGAATAAGACATAACAAGCTGGCTGCATACACAGCACAGAACTATCACACAAGCTCTAACTGTCATGAATTCCACCTCGAGGAGCTGGCATTGTGGTACAGTGGATTAAGCCGCCACATGTGATGCTGGCCCTCTCATATGAGTACTGGTTCGAGTCCCGTCTACCCCACTTCCAATCAAGTTTCCTGCTAATGTGCCTGGGAAAAGCAGCAAAAGATGGCTCAAATTCTTGGGATCCTGCCATTCACATGGAGACATAGATGAAGTTCCAAGTTCCTGGCTTTGGCCTGGCCCAGTGTCAGCTGTTGCGGCCATGTGGGGAACAAACCGGTGATGGACAATCTCTCTCTCTAACTCTGCCTTTCAAATAAATAAAATAAATCTTAAAACAAAAATTCTAACTGCGACAGTAGAGCCAGGGGAATGTCATGAGTAGGATTTTGATAGAAGAAGAAGTGTGGCAGAGGGGAGGGCAGAAGAACAGTAAGTAAGCAAGGACTTGGGGGCCGGTCTTGGGGGGCAGTACACAGCTCAACATGGTTGGGTACAGTGCTTGGATTATTCTCTGTTTATGGCCTGGGAAAGCAGTGGAAGATGGCCCAAGTGCTTGGGCCCCTGCACTCATGTTGGGGACTCTGAAGCAGCTCCTGGCTCCTGGCTTCTGATTGGCCTAGCTCCTGCTGTTGCGGCCATTTAGGGTGTAAACCAGCAAATGGAAGACCTTTCTTTCTGTCTCTCTGTCTGTAACTCTGCCTCTCTTAAATAAATAAAATCTTTGTAAAAAATTTATTTATTTAAAAAAATTGGCTGTGTTTCTATTTCCAAGGGCCTTTGATATCTCATCAAAAATTTGCTGAGAAAAATGCAAGGCAGAATTAAAACATTAAAAGTTGGAATTCAAACAGATCCAGAGACTACGTTCACGCCATCACCTCTATCTCTTGGGCCCACGGTTTTATAATCTGGTGAAGGCACATTTATAGACGAATCAAAAACATCTGGGCCACAAAAAACTTGGAAGTCAATTTCACATTTCAGTTTCTTTGGAAGGAATGAGAAGTAGGCAGAAGGCAGTCTTGAATCCCAGAATCTCAGATGGAGTCCTGGTGATCGCACCTTATGTTACTTCACCAACAAAAGCCAGAGAACAGGAAGGGATTGCAATGTGCACAGCATTCTGAAAATGAACAACGAGTTCCCCCAAGCTGACACATGTCAATTGTAGAGCAGATACAATGAGAGATTGGGAGGTTCCCAGGTACACCAAGATACCAAGCTGGGATTCCACCATTGTCAGCTTTCTTCTTTCTTTTTTTTTTTTTTTTTTTCTTTTTTGACAGGCAGAGTTAGACAGTGAGAGAGAGACAGAGAGAAAGGTCTTCCTTTTCTGTTGGTTCACCCCCCAAATGGCTGCTACGGCTGGCACGTTGCACTGATCCAAAGCCAGGAGCCAGGTGCTTCTCCTGGTCTCCCATCTGGGTGCAGGGGCCCAAGCACTTGGGCCATCCTCCACTGCACTCCCGGGCCACAGCAGAGAGCTGAACTGGAAGAGGAGCAATCATGACAGAATCTGGCACCCTGTTGGGACTAGAACCTGGGGTGCCAGTGCCGCAGGTGGAGGATTAGCTTAGTGAGCCACGGTGCCGGCCAGCTTTCTTCTTTCTAATCACATTCAGATGGGTGCAAAGAAGCCGATGAGGGTCTGTGGCAGAGAAGCCACTCTTTCTTGACCTGATATCAGGTGACTTACCATGAGCCAGGCCATGGATGCCAGCTACAAGGTGCTCCCCACTTGTGGCTGCGTGGTATCTGATGTACTCCCGCTCTGACTGGTGCCGATTGTCCATTGTCTTCCCTAAGCCATCTGATAATGTCCCTGCAAACTGGAGTGAATTAAAAACAGAAGAATTTTAAAATCCAGCACCATTTTTACTAGTTTAATTATTTTAAATAAATATCTTCTCTTGCTAGCTTAAATTCAGTAAATATCACTTAATCAGATTAATTGCAGAATTACACCTTGTCTGCCCCAGAAGACAGATGCCCAAAGACAAATACATTCAAACTGTGGGATGCTTACCCTGGGGGACGTGAGGCTTATCAAACAACCACTAAAAATCCTTAACTTTGCACAATAAAGGCTGAACATCCCAAATCTGAAACGCTCCAAAACAAGAAACTTTTTGAGCACCAATAAGATTCCACAAGTGGAGAATTCCACTCCAGGCTTCATGTGACAGGTCATGGTCAAAAGTGGGTACACTGAAGCAATACATAAAATTACCTTCAGGTCATGTGTACATGAAGCATAAATGAATTTCATGTTTAGACTGCAGTCCCCAGCCCAAAGCATCTTACTGTAGCTATGCAAATACTCCAAAACCTCAAACACTTACTTCCAGCAAGGGGTACTCAATCTGTACCTCTGAAAATTTAGTGAAAAATCAGTCATGACGAAACGGCCTGGGAAGGGGAGGGGAACTTTAGGAGTCTATGATGTAAGGACACAGGGTGCTTGCTTGAAGGACAGTGGGAGTCAAACAGGAAATGTGTCAGAAACGTCTGGAGACATTAACCTTCCTCAAGTAATGCCTCCTTCACTTATTCAACAGTTACCAAGTACCTGGTAGAGGCCTAGGCCCATGTGTCAAAAACCAAAAAGGAAATGAATGGAAAGATTTACAGATTAGGTCACCTTTCACAGGAAGTGGCAGACCTGAACTCAAGACATCCAGTGCAAACCCATCTTTCCCCGCAAATCAGAGATCTTATTTACCCTGGCATACGTCAACCAGGGAAGCCGTCTCATTTATCAGAGTCAGAGGAAGAGGATATAAAACTCTGTTTTGTCATCTGACAACCTGAGAAGTTTTAAGGTGACAGTTAATAAACCACAAGGTACTTATCCACATCATTCAGGCATAAAGGGGAAGGATATCAGATATATAATTAGCCTCCACAGGAAGGTTCTACCAAAACAAGTGGTTTAAATGCCAATGACCCAGAACTAACCTTTCAGAAACCTCATAGGAATGTTATTTAGATATAAAACCCAGTGGAAAGATCCGAGGCAAACAGCCTGCCTGGAAGACCCAGCACACTGCGTAGCAATCTGGGGGCCTGTTTCATTTTGATTTGGCAGGGAGAGGGTATGTGTTACACAATCAGATCCCTCCTGGGACCCATCAGTCCTGAGGCTTCTTGACACAAGTGACAGGTGCGTTCTGGGCATGGAAGGGAAACCAGAGGAAGGAGACAGCACCCTCAAGTCAAGCAATGGTCTCTGGGGCAAGCCACAGGACCACTCAATCCCTTCACCACGGCCAAATGCTTTTACAATCAAGGCAGGGATTTCTGATCCTCTGGAGACACAACTCCTGTCATTTGTCTGCTTTTTGCCTTACCTTCCTCATCACTGCCTGTTCAGTTACAGTTAATGAAAATTAATTTGCAACTCCTTTCAGGAGAACTGGAGACATCGTGGTATGTCACAAAACCAGCACAGTGAATTACTCAGTAGGGCCTTTGACGGAGACCCCTTTTAGAGCCACTCCTGTATTTGAAGAAGGACCATGGGCTAGGCAATCAACTAACCCACATTCTAGTCCTCTCCTCAGCCATTCCAGGAACTCCTTGACTCCAAGCAAGACACTTGCCTCTGAGCCTCCCTCTGCATCAGCAGAATGGTGACAGTATCTACTCTGTCATGTGGCCGGGAGGACCAGTGACAATGGCTCAGGGTCTGGCATTTAGTTAGCATTTTTATTGCTATCATCACCCAAAAAGTTTAGAATTAGTGGTCATTTGTATTAGGGTTTAACATTAGAGAACAAACAAACCCTCTCTTCCTAAGAAATAAACACCAGGCTCAAGGGCGAGCTTTGGGGTGTTAGCCTTGATGTCCCCACAGTCCTCTCCGCCCGGCAGTGTGTGAACTGTGACCCAAGGCTGGGCCTCCTCAGGGAGCACCGACTCCCGGCCCAGCAGAGGTCTGGTTCTGCTGAGGCTGTCAGCAGGTCACAGCTTTGGACCCTCTTCCCCAGGAGCTGACAGTCTCACTGGAAAGGCAACAATTATGTACACGAGACGCCAGCAATGAGGACACAGAACACAAGCTGCAAGCCTGCAGGGATCCAGGGAGAGGAGCACACCTTTGGGGAAGGGCCACAAGAGTCCCTGCTGATTTCCTAACTACGGAAGTTGCCAGCTCTCCTCACTCAGGGTCTGCACAAACACATCACTCCCTGCTACGTCACAAGTGGTAGAACTGAGGTCACGCTTCCCCGCCTCTGCTTTACGGGATCTACAGCAAGCCGGATGACAGGTACAGTGGTCAGAAGTTCTGGGTATGGAATCCAGGCTACCACGAAGCGTGTGGCCTCCTTGCACTGAGGAGCACTTCCTTAGTCATCCCTAATTCCACCTCTCATTCCATCCATCAGTGGGCAGGTAAACCACGCCCCACCCCTGCCTTCCCCCAGGCAGCTGAGAACAGGGGTGCGGAAGGAGGGTACTCTCTGGCCTGGAGGGTTGGAAGTGTTCTCACCCAAGTCCTCACATTAAAGATGATCACCAGGATAGGGCAGAGACACCAGGAGAACTATAGCAATGCACTACCACCTCAGCGGTCTGATGACAAACCCAGCCTGGAGGCGGCTACACAGGTTGTCCACACAGAAGAGAAATGCATCCCAGAAGCCTGGGGGAGAGAGGTAAACAAGAGGCGCTGAGCAAGTACAATTCAGCTCTGTCTCCAATCAACCAAGCAACCTGACGAAGAGGGATCCCCTCCTGCCAGGCCAGAGACTGAGATCAGCAACCAGAGATGGCTTCTGCCTCCTGCCTCGGGCCATGCATCAGGAGGTGTGCTGGGGCCTATTGGGAACAAGCACAGCTGAGCTGCAACACTTAACAGCTGTGAGATCACGGGCGAGCAGCTGCCTCTCTGTGGACCTTCCTCTCCTCCTCTTCAAGCTGGGATAAGAATGAAATCCCACAAGGAGGCTGCAAGGATTAGACAATACCTGTAAGGACGTGGCACAGAGCCTCCTACACAATAGACGTTCAGTACAAACAGTCTCGAGGCATCTGAACTTCGGCTTCTTCCTATGCAAATTGGGAATGATCCGATTCCGTGGGCAGGAAAGTGCCTGGCACGGCGAAGCCCCTGTGAAGTGGAAGCTGCCCACGGGGCGGGAAACGCACGGGAGCAGGCAGTGTGTGCCAGGCTCCTGAACCGGAAAAGCCACTGGCAACTGGAAGGTAATTTGTGGATAATTTGTAACTTTGCTCATTATGAACACTACCTCAGCATCAAAAGAAGAATTTGTAGAGACTTAAGTCAACCTAGTTCATCTTGTAGCAATTTCAAGTGCACAAATGCTCAGTTTCCAGTGAGGCTTGTTCTAGCTAAGATGAAAGGTTCTGAGGAACAGAACAGAACGTCCTGCAGAAAAGCTGCTGACACTCTCGCGAGGATGAAACGCCCCCTTCTCTTCCCAGAGGAGGCTTCAGCAAGCCATGCTGGGCGAATGCGGGCCACAGTCCATTTACTCTCCATAAAGCAACATTTTCAGCAAAGGGGTAAAAAGCTCAGAAGTACTTGAAGATGCCAGTTCTACCACACCGTCCACATAAATGGAGACATGGCAATTTAGCCTGGGTTTTGAACTAGGCTCTTAAACAGTGGATCTAACAAAACCAAAATTCAAGTAGATGCAGGGATCGTGCAAGGGAAAAAAAAAAAACCTCATACTGTGTCTCTCTGTTGTGTCCTCTCAGTTTTTCTAACCCGTGTGTGATATTCAGCAAGTATAGGATGCCAAAGGTATTTGGCCAGTGTAACAGGAACCCGGGCTCAAATTTCTCTTCCTTCTCTTGGGTCTTCTTTCACAGTTATTTACTTAATGGAAATTTCCTCTTAATATCCTGAGTAGTTGCTGGTGACAGTATCTTCCTTGTCCCCAGGGCAGATGGTGACCACATAAAGCAGGAAAAGAAAGAGGTGAGAGGACCATGTAGGGTGAGGAACATTCTATATTCTTCTAAGTACAAGGCTGGCAACTGCCCAAATCTGTTTCTAATTCCAGTCAGCACGGGCTACAACAAGCTGTGCTTGGACATGCAGATCTGGGATGCCCAACCCTGTCTCATGCCCGTAAGTAAGGCTGCCATGAACTCTGGGGGCTGCCATGATGGTGTCAACTAGGCAGGAGCAAAGGAGTCAAATCTTTCTTTGTTATTAAATATGCAGTGTGGTGGAAGCTGCTTAACTTCCCAGAAACTCACTTTATTATCTGCAAAAGATACTTTCTACTACAAAGGGTTACTTTGAAGGGACAGGGAGATATTTTATGCAAAATCCTTGGCACAGTGTCTGGCCATCAATGTCATACATTTCTTACAAGTAGTTTGAAACCTTACTTCCAAATCATCTTATTTTACTTAAGAAACTTTCTTGGGGGCTGGAACTGTGGCACAGCACATTAAAGCCCCGGCCTACAGCACCAGCATCCCATATGGGTGACAGTTCCAGTACCAGCTGCTCCATTTCTGATCCAGCTCTCTGCTATGGCCTGGGAAAGCAGTGGAGGATGGCCCAAGTCCTTGGGCCCCTGCACCCACGTGGGAGACCCGGAAGAAGCTCCTGGCTCCTGGCTTCAGATCAGCTCAGCTCTGGCAGTGGCGGCCAATTGGGGAGTGAACCAGCTTATGGAAGACCTCTCTCTCTCCCTTTCTCTCTCTAACTCTTTCAAATAAATAAAATAATTTTTTTTTAAAGGAAAAACCTTTCTTTTGTCTTCTGTCTTATTTCAGTTATTTTCAACTTTGCTTGTATACTGGGAGGAAAATCTCCTTTAAATCACGCAAGACCTGAGTCACTTGGAAACTAAGGTCTTCACCACCCACTCCTTCAGTCCGACACCACTAAAACACTCCAGGTTAAGAACTACTCTGAGCACAAGGTCTGCCTTGGTGTCGAAGAGCCCTGTGGTGACATTTGTGAGCAGAGAAGAGTTTGTGGAAAATGTGACTCAAAAAGCAGTCAATCTCTGGAATCAACAAAAGACAAACCAGCCAGTCCTCATTCAGTCCAAAGGTAAATGGTGAAGGCGCTGGGGAGGGGCATTAAAAAAAATAAAAAGAGCATGGAACAAGCTGAGGTTTGGCAAGAAAGAGGCATTTTTGAATCCCAGATTTCTACCCAGCAGAAGTACAGCAGGTTTTTCTGTTTTCAGTCCTACTTGGTTAATGATTATGTAGAGCCCTATAGGCAAAGAGAAAAGGAGGAAAGAATCCAGAAATGGATCCTTAATAAGAACAACACGACTCCTGAAGGCTGGACGGCATCCTCCTCCTGCCACATGCTCAGTCCAGTGACCTTGCTTGTCTTTCAGTCTCCGGAGATCCAGTCTTCCACCCCATACACTGTGTTGCTATTTCACGGATAAACACTTATCATGGAACACACACTCCTTTTCAGTTACCAAACCAAGTTATCCAAAGCCACCTGGAATTAGCACACAAGGTCTAACCACATGCAACAACGCCAGATCTCAGGGCTGTCCTGGTATCTCATCACCCAAGACACACGCCTGCTGCACTGCAACTCTGACCCAGGGATGAACTCAGATGTGGTTTCAGATTAATCTGGAAGCTCTGGGTGGTTTGAAGCACTCTCCTGATATAGGACTTTGCTCTCCCTTTTAGAAGGTTGGGTAGTGTTTGCTCTAAGGCCAAATGCACAGACACACGCAGGATATGCAGAAGTAGAAGCAGAGTCAGGGCTTAGTCAAGTCCTCTTCCCTGTGTGGTTTCTGACATCAGTTATAAAGATCTAAGTAGGCCAGATGAATCTGGACAAAGACGAATGGAATTGTTTCCCACCTTTAGCTCTTAATCAGCCAGGACTTGTATTACGCTATTTTGGCAGAGGGGGCAAGTGACTGCGGAGGGTGGGTGCCGGGTTCCCACTTTCCCACTGCTCAAAACCCCATGAGGCATGCCCAGGGAAGCCGGTAGGTGCGTGTCTGCACAGTGAGCGCTGGCCAAGGCGAGGCAAGCCTTCTGATGCCACTACAGAGTTCTAGTTTTGCCATCCTAACATGCTTTTTCAATATATCTGAACGGCCTATGCCTCACAACTCTGCCAGGACAGAGATTATCATGTGGGGAGTAACTCCCTCTGGGGTGGTCATGCCATAACGCCTGACTTGGCGGATACGCTATTTCAGCTCTAGGAAAAGGACGCCGGCTTTGGAAGGTGGAACGTCCTGACACCAGCCCCGTCACTGCTGTCAGCTGGGCAAGCATGAGCGAAATGCATACTTCATCTATAATCCAGAACACCACCCCAAGCTCCCAGGGAGAGCGCACTCGAAAAAGACACAAAGTCATGCGTAAATGCAAAATGTTATCGCTGCAAACCCTGCCCTTTCATCTGTCCCCAGCTGAATCCTGCATGTCTCATTTGAAATACAGCAATCATCTTGTGCCTGTTCTAGAACAAAGGGAAGCACAAATAATTATACATAGAGTAAAATGTCAAAAACAGGAATTCTGAAATGACACAGAACATTCCTCAATAGAAATGATGCTCAAGTTTATCTCCTTCCCACTCCCAAGGACTCCACTCCTGTAAAGCATTCTGTGTCTCAGATGAATGGATGGATCCTCTCGAATGCCACAGCCTGGGAAGAAAGGAGGTGGTGACGTCACAGGGCGAGGCTTCCTAGAGCTGCAGAAGAAGTCACACTCACACTGGTCTCAAAGGTTTGAAATACGTTGATCAGGTTTTAGAAATGAATATATTTCCAACTACTTCTTTAAATAAATGAAGTTTATGTGTGTATACAGCAGAACAGGTAGGGGAAAATTTTCCGACTGCTAAAGACCATATGGTAATCCCTGAGATCATAAACACTGGCCCGAAGTTCACCCCGTACACCAGCCCCTGTTCCAGGAGTCTGTAATCCAGGAAACCGTTCCATTAGTTTAGTCTTCCCACCAGCCCTATGAGGTAGATTCTATTATTGTTCTCATTTTACAGACAAAATGAGAACAACCATGATCACCTGCAAGAAAAGCCTGCTGAGGTGCCACCCGCACCTGACACGGGGTAAGAGAAACAAGGAACCTGTCCCTGACTTTTAATTATTGTTATCTGTGGATGAGTTCCATCCTAAGTACAAGCGGGGCCGCACAGACACTAGGCAGCCATCTTTGCTTTCTATCAGTGAGGCTGACAGAGGCAGGCAGCTGACAGAAGCATACGAATGACAAAATTTTGAAAGCTCTATGCAAATCCTGGATAACTAAACAGGAGTGAGGCTCCAATCCCCTTCTTTGTTCAGATCCACAACTCAGACACAGTGCCCATCTCCATCACCTAGGCCACGCCCTGGGCTATGCAGCCACGAACTCACATGGTCCTTTCCTAAAGCTGTGAGTCTCACCGTCTGACACAAGCGGCCTCAAAATCGTGCATTCCGTGACCACGTGACACCCCAGCAGACGACAGGCAAGCGTGCACCGTGTATGCTGCAGGGAAAAATGGAGGCCAAGCTGGACTGGAGAGTGGGGCAGTGACACAGGAGCGCCTGCCTGTGATGGAGACCCCAGCTGCCTACAGGAGAATTCTCGATGGAGGTTAGCATCAAAGCTAAAAGATTCGCTTGTTCAGAGCTGGGCTGGCCAAGCAACTATAGCTCCAGAAAGAAGCAACCGCCCTGCCGAGGCTGTTCCATGAACAAGTGACTGAGACACAGGGGTGCAAACACAAATATTTCCTTTATCCAGTCATCAGCTGATGGACTGATTCCATATCTTAGCTATCATGAATTTAACTGCTATAAACAGACAGAGTACAGGTAACTCTTTGATATGCTGATTTCATTTCCTTTGGGTATATTCCCAGGAGTGGGATAGCTGGGTCATATGTAAATCTGTTTTTAGATTTCTTAGCAATCTCCATACTGTCTTCCATAATGGCTATACCAGTATTAGTGATCTATTTTCACTTTATTTGGAAAGCAGAGTGAGAAAGAGAGAGAGGAAGGAGGGAGGGAGGGAGGGAGGGAGAGAGAGAGAGAGAGAGAGAGAGAGAGATGAGAGATATGAGAGGGAGAGAGGGAGAGAGAGAGAGAGAGATATGAATGAATCTTCTATTTGCTGGTTCACTCTTTAAATGTCTACAATAGCCAGGGATGGGCAGGCTGAAGCCAGGTGAATGGAACTCAACCTGGATCTCCCACTTGGGTGGCAGAGAATCAAGTACTGGAGCTGTCACCTGCTGCCTCCCAGATATCAAATTATCAGGAAGCTGAATTGGAAGTGGAGGAGCTGGGACTCAAACCAGGCATGCCAGTTATGGGATGTGGGCATCCCAAGCAGCATTGTAACCACTGTGCTAAATGCCCACCCCTCTTTTTACTTTTCTAAGGTGAGGAGAGGATTTTTAATTACATATGCGGCTCACATTATAGTTTTATCAGACAGTGCCAGTGTAGACGCTGGACTCTAATCTTTAAGGATACAGCTAATTGAGTTAAGCTAAGAAGCTGCAACTCTTGAATTTCAGTTAACTTTTTAAAAAGATTTTATTTTTTGAAAGGCAGAATGAGAGAGAGACAGACAGAGACAGACAGGGAGGTCTTCCATCCACTAGCTCACTCCCCCAGTGGCCATAATGGCCAGGGCTGGGCCAGAACGAAGCCAGGATCTTCTTCCAGGTCCCACATGGGTGCAGGGCCCCAAGCACTTGGACCACCTTCCTCTAGTTTCCGAGGTGCATTAGCAGAGAGCTGGATCAGAAGTGGAGCCACCAGACCTCAAATCGGGGCCCATGTGGGATGCCGGTGCTGCAGGCAGTGGCTTAACCCACCACACCACAGGGCCAGTCCCAAATTTCAGTTAATTTTTTAAGATACAATTTATCTCTATATGAACAATAATATCTTGTAAATCAGTACTATTCTTTTGAACCAAGAACAATGGGTGAAATGCATTGGTTTGGATATGAGAAGAAAGGCCTTTGTTAGGATGGAAACATCGAGTAGGCAGGTGGCTGGCTAGGTGGTTAACTACAGAGCCAACTCTGTGTCAGCCGCTTCCCTTACTGTTTCTTCAACCAGCAGGAACCCTTCAGACCGGACTGCTCAGTGTCAGTTCCACCCTCGCCAATGCCTCTCCCTGCACGGTTAATCCCTCCTTCTGTACTACTCTGCACGTGGGTGTCCAACTGCTGTGTGACTTTCTATCTTTTCCTCACAAGGTCAGACAGGCTGCTGCACACCATGCTAAAAAAATACCTCAGGGTTCCTGCTCTACTGATAGGGAGTCTCTTTGGTCGTCTCCGCATGGCTGCCACCTAAGCATAATGCCAGGAGCACTGTTAGAGTGTGACTGCCGCTCTGTGTGCCATTCAACTCTTTAGCATCTGGCCCTTGCCCCACTTCACTAAGGAAAACAAAATCTTTTCGGGGCCAGCACTGTGGCATAGAGGCTTAGGCTGCAGCCTTTGACATCGACATCCCATACTGGAGTGACCATTCAAGTCCTGAATATTCTGCTTCTGATCCAGCTCCTTGTTAATGCACCTAGGAAAGCAGCAGAAGATAGTCTGAGTACTTAGACCCCTGCCACCCATGTGGGAGACCCAGATGGAGTTTCAGGCTCCTAGTTTTGGCATGGCCCAGCCCAGACCAATGTGGTCAACTGGGGAGTGATCCAGCCAATGAAAGATATCTCTGTCTATCAGATAAAAAAAAAATCCTTAAAAACCCCATATTTTCTTCCCCTCCACTTTAAAATGAATGAATGAGTGACTCTCTTGAACCCAGGCCCTTCTTCAGTGGCTGTAATATCCTGTCCTGGGCATGGCTCCATTCACTGCTTTCTCTCAGATTTCAATCTTGGACCTCTCCTCTCAGACTCACAAACCTGCAATACGCTCAATCCTAAAAATGTCTTCCTTTCTCTCTCCCCTCCACTCAAGGCCACTCTCTTTCTTGTGCTACTGTGCCTTTAAAGAGCATCCTTACATAAATAAGACCAAATATCTGCTAATAACGATAGAATTAAAAAGGAGAGAATGATCCAACATGGGAAGCAGGCCACAGCAGACTCATAGAATGACAAACACCCTAAACAGCACTCTGGCCTCAGAATCAACCCTTAAGGCATTCAGATCTGGGTGAAAAGACCATGAAAGCATTCAGGCATGGAAAGCCAAGACATTGTGGCAAAAAATGATCTACACAAAGGATCTCTGTGAGTGAGATCACAGTGGAAAGAAGGGGCCATCAAAGAAGGATGTACTCTCTGAAGGGAGGAGAGAACTTCCACTTTGCTTATGGCCCTGTTTAAATACTGACAGTTTGTGGACTCAAAAGGCTTCCATAGCCTTGGCAGCTCATGACAAGAACCTCAGGTGATTACTGATGTCATAAGTAAGAGTGTCAATTTCTAAATCAACAACAGGAGTCACTGTGCACTTGCTCCCCATGTAGGACTTCTGAGCTTAATGTGTTGTACTATGACAATTAATGGTAAAACTAGTCCTCAAACAGTACTCTATACTTTGTGTGTCTGTATGGGTGCAAACAGTTGAAATCTTTACTTGGTATAGGGTTGGTCTTCTGTATATAAAGATAATTAAAAATGAATCTTAATGAAGAATGGGATGGGAGAGGGAGTGGGAGATGGGATGGTTTGGGAGTGGGAGGACGGGTATTGGGGGGGGGGGGAGAACTGCTATATTCCAAAAGTTGTACCTATGAAATTTATATTTATTAAATAACAGCTTTCTAAAAAACAATTAAAAATAAAAAAAGAGCATCCTACACTTCCTGCCACTTCCCATGTTTGCCTTCACTGAAGGTCCTGACCAAGACATGAAATGGTGCCCTCCCTCCCTGTGAGTCTAGAGGTCACTATTCTCAGTGACTGTCATCAGACACCTCAGTACCTCCCGCAGAGAAGGAGCCCAGGCATCGCTGTTCTGGGCTGCAGAGCAGGAATCAGCATCTCAGGAGGACAAGAGAACCACCCAGGTCCTGAGGCAGAAGGCAGAGTCCCTGGGCTGAGAAAGTCTTTCTAGAGGAAGTTTGTGCCTCTCAGAACCTTGAGCCTTGATAACAGCTGTTAAGACTACGGAGGGGTCAGAGAAGACAGTCAAACAGACATTCACTGCCCTGGATGTCTTTTAACCTTTGGATAAGTACAACAACCTTTCTTAGTTAGCAAACAGAGAGCGAGCACAAAATGAATTTCAGATCAAAAATACTAAGAGAAAACAAAATTAAGAGGCTGCTCCTTTTTCAAGATCCTTTTGAAAAAAATAAGATCAACTTGGCGTAGAGACTCACTGATGGCAATGCTTTCAGTTCAAAGGAGTGCCAGCTGTTGATGGCAGACTTAGCACCAGGACTGGCTTGCCCACCACTGCATCCCCAGTGCTAGGAACAGGCCCTAGCACAGGTCTGGCGTGTGTATCTAGCAGTGCCAACTCTGAGATTGATGATGGTTCTGACAGGTCTGAGTCTCCCTAGCGAGCCCCCACAATGAACTCAGAGCAGCTCTGGGAATAAGTGACCAGAAAGAACGTTCAGTGATTTGAACTTGAAATGTGCTTCCCCCGCCAATGCCATCTCTTTAGCTACGTGTACCCAAAATTTTTCTTCTGTTGAGGGGCACCTGCCTTAGGACTTTGTTGATAATTATTTATCTGTTCTAAGTAGAAAGTACTGAATGGGGGCTGGTGCTGTGGCATAGAGGGTAAAGCCGCTGCCTGCAGTGCCAACATCCCATATGGGCACTGGTTCCAGTGCCGGCTCCTCCACTTCTGATCTAGCTCTCTGCTACGGCCTGGGAAAGCAGTAGAAGATGGCCCAAGTCGTTGGGGCCCTGCACCCGCATGGAAGACCCAGAGGAAGCTCCTGGCTCCTGGCTCGGTGCAGCTCCAGCTATTGCGGCCAACTGGGGAGTGAACCAGTGGATGGAAGATCTCTCTCTCTCTCTCTCTCTCTGTCCCTCTCTGTGTAACTCTGACTTTCAAATAAATCAATCTTAAAAAACAAATAGCCATCCTAATGGATGTGAAGGATAATCTTTTTTTTTTTTTTTTTTTTAAGAGAGAACTGGATGTATTGCTACAGAGGAGACTAAGGGCCTCGGGAAGAGTTGCTCCCATGTCCTCACATTCCATTATATACACAAACACGAATCTGCAGAGTACCTACTGTAGACATGAGAGCAAGGCGTTCACAGGCCGGCAGCACAGTACATGGGAATCAGTTTGGGTTCACATTTTGCCTTCACTTATTAGCTGTGACCCTGGGTAGCTTCTTAGAGCCTCCGTGTCTTCACCATAACCCGAGGAACTGCCTACCTCGGGCCCGGTGTGCCCCCTCTACGTGCCTTTCCTCCTCCTCCTCAACACACGCTTACCTAGCACTAGGAGCCAGATGCTGTCCTGGGGGCTGGGGATGCAGCACTGAACATAACTGACACAACTCCCAGCCCTCACAGAATTTATATTCTAGTTGCATAGGCAATAAACAACATCCGTGAATAAAATGAAAGCAGTTAAGTAAACAAGTCAAGTGAGCAAGGAGGACATGAGGTGTCACTGGAGGGACACCGCAACTTCAGGTGGGGGGGGGGGGGGACACCAGGAAGATCCTCACTGAGAAAATGACATTTGGACTAAAAAAAAATCAGACAGTTGAGAAACAGTGAGAAGAGTAGGAGGGGAATGAGTGGGTAGAGCCTAAGAGGAGAGCAAAGGGCAAGGGACAAGGCTGGCAATGTACGGGCAGAGATCAATGTTTTGGTAAGCTCTCTCTAGTTGCCATGCTCGGATGAGAGTGGAGGTTCTTAGAATAATCCAGGCGGAAGGACCACGTGGACCAACAAGGCAGCCCTGGGGGCAAGGACAGGCCCATGTTCAAATGCTGGTACAATGTCAGTGGGGCTGGACATGACAGAAAGGTGTCAAGCATGACTCTGAGGGTCCAAGGAGAACGGAGGAGAAGAGTTTAAAAGGCTGGAAATGCCTTGTACTGTGTCTGGCATGCAGGAAGTTACCAAACATCAGTTTTTCTTTACACATCAGAATGTAGGTTCTGATTTGGACCACAGGCAGCATAGAACATAGAACACACATTCCATTTTTCATCTGTCAGAGAGGAAGAGATGTGACATCAGCTTCACACGGTCAGCAAATGTGGTGCCGAGCTGTGCTTGCCCCACTGAGCAGAGGACCACGGAAAAGAGAAACGAGCTGCGTGGGAGAGTTCACGACAAGCTGTTAAAAATGTTTATTTTCATCTTTTTGAAAAACAGAGAGAAACAGAGATTCATCTTCTGTTGGCCGGTTCATTCCCCAAATGCCCAGAACAGGCAGGGCTCAGCTAGGCCAAGGTCGGGCGTCAGCAGCTCCATCTAGGTCTCTCATGGACTCGGGTCCTCATAAGCTGCCTCGCAGGGTGCATTAGGAGGAAGCTGGATCAGAAGGGGAGTAGCCAGGACGCAAACCAGCACTCTAACGTGGGATGTGGCATTCTAGGCAGCAGCCAACCCACAACACCAGCCCAGCACAATTTTAAAGAAACATTAATCTATTTGGGCTGTTGCCATGACAAAAGACCATTAACTGGATGCTTTATAAAGAACAGAAATTTGTTTCCCACAGTCCTGGAGGCTGAGAAGTTCAAGGTCAAGGGGACAGCAGATTTGGCATTACCTCACATGGTGGGAGGGATGAGGCAGCTCTGGGACCCTTTCTCCAAAACACTAATCTAATCACCACCCAAAGGTCCCACGCCTCCTAACACTACATGACCTTGGGGGTTGGGATTTCAACATACGAATGTTGGGGAACACAAACAGCAAATCCACAGCATAAGCAAATTTCTCCAAGTGTGTAACAGCAGCTCAGTCCACTGAGTTCAGGACACAGTCAGTTTTACAGAGCACACAAGAGCTCAGTCCACTGGGTTCAGGACACAGTCAGTTTTACAGAGCACACAAGAGCTCAGTCCACTGGGTTCAGGACACAGTCAGTTTTACAGAGCACACAAGAGCTCAGTCCACTGGGTTCAGGACACAGTCAGTTTTACAGAGCACATAAGAGCTCAGTCCACTGGGTTCAGGACACAGTCAGTTTTACAGAGCACACAAGAGCTCAGTCCACTGGGTTCAGGACACAGTCAGTTTTACAGAGCACACAAGAGCTCAGTCCACTGAGTTCAGGACACAGTCAGTTTTAGGCAACAGGAAGCATCCACAGAGCACACAAGAGAAAGCCAGGATCGGGAGACTCCATCCCGACTGACGCTTTGTCAGGTTCTGCTCAAGGAGGGAACCCTTTATTCGACCACATTTGCCATGTAGCTCAACCCAAGTTCAATTCTGAGAATCAAAGGACCCAGCCTGTGCCCCATCCCAAGAGCACAGCAGGACGAGAAGCCATCTGGCACTATGCTACCGAGTTCAGAGAAATCTCTAAAGCTCACAGGCTACAGAAACGCAACAAGAAACCTACCTAGCTCTCACCTAAACACTGCAGATAAACAGTAGTCATTCCTTCTTCAAGATAAATACCTACTTTCTGTTTTAAAAAATGTATTTATTTATTTGAAAGGCAGAGTTAGAGAGAGAAAGTGTGTAAACGCACTTCCATTTGCTAGTTTACTCCTAACACAGCCCAAAAAGCCAGGGCTGCAGAAGGCAGGAGCTTAGAATCCCATCTGGGTCTCTGGGGGCAGAGGCTCAAGTTTTTGGTTCATCATCTGCTACTTTCCAAGGCACATTAGCAGAGAGCTAGATTGGAAGTCGAGCAGCCAGGACCCAAACCAGCTTCCATATGGGACGCGGGCATTGCAGGAAGAAGTTTAACCTGTGTGCCACAATGCTGGCCCCTAAATACCAACATATTTTTTTTAAAGATTTATTTTTTCTTTATTTGAAAGGCAGAATTAGAGTGAGATCGTCCACCCATTGGTTCACTTGCCAAATGGCCAGGGCTGTGCCAGGTCAAAGCCAGGAGTCCAGAGCTGCTTCTGAGTCTCCCTTGTGAGTGCAGGGGCCTAAGCACTTGGGCCACCCTCCACTGATTTCCCAGGTGCATTAGCACAGAATTGGGTTGGAAGTGGAACAGCTGGGACTAGAACCAGTGCCCATATGGGATGCTGGTGTTGTAGGTCGCAGCTTAACCCACTATGCCACAATGCTGTCCCTTAAATACCTATCTTTAATCCACAAATGACAAAAATAAAATTTCCAATCAAAATGTGGCCACTGCCAGCTGCCTTGATTGGAAACAAGAAAGGATGGATCTTCAGAGGAAAAATCTACTGAGTGGACCAAATGGGGAGGAATGGTGGCAGAAGACCATACCACACGATGAGCTCTTCCCTCTCAAATTCAGCTCCTAGCTAGTTTAGCTTCGTGCAGAGAAAATGGTGAAACAGTGTAATGGCTGGTCAAATGGGGTCAAATCATTTCTGAAAATGTGGTTTGGGGGCCAGTGGCAAACACCTCCTCTGTTGAGCTCCAAATTACACAGAAGAGCACCGTTCTTTCCAGTGAGGCCCAAAGGCCTTCTCTCCTCTCATAGGAACCCTGGTGTATGTGATTTTCTGCCATGGCGGATGGGCACGTTGGGCTAATGAGTTTATGCTGGAGGTGGTCCATGATCGAGCACTACATTGATCCAGTCACTCTGGCCAGAAAGGATGGTGTGGGGAACTTGCTGTCTACCTACTGCAAACAGGACTCAGTTTGGTTTGGCTTTACCTCTAATTATATACAAAGTGAATCAGGGTGTTTTAGCTTTTTATCCTTCCTCAGGGTGTGGGAGGTTGTTGGAATTGCTGGCTTTGGTTCTCTCTATGAGAAGTGTAACTGTTCCACCAACACACATAAAAATACTTGCAAAAATATAACAGTGATCATTGTATATATGCAGATCATGGTTATACCATGACAAGAACAGTAAGCTCAAACAGTGAACAGGAAGATGCATTTACATTCACATATTTGGTGAAAGACTGTGGGGGTCGGGGACAGGAACAAAGGGCTGTAAAATGGAAATGGCTGATGGAGTGGCCATCTTTCCTCGTCCTAGGAGCCCACGCCCACGCTCTGGTGCTACTGCACCCCCTTCCCCACTCCTGGGCTACCCTCTGCTTGGGCTGCTCCTGAGTGTTTCCACCTGTCTCTCGTTCACCTGGCAAACACCTCTTCAGCTTTAGGATGCAACACAGCTCCTCCTCTGTGCAGGCCCTCGCTGCCCTGGGAGAAAAGTACGCCCCTTCTTTGGGGCCCCCATCCGAAACCACAGACTTTACTCTCAACGTGGGCCAGGCCATTTTCCTGCATGTATTTACTGGCCAGTGACCCTCGGGGAGAAGGCTTTGTTTCATTCACGTTTGTTCCCCTGTGCTTAGCACAGAGCCTGATATTTCTAGATGTCCAATAATACAGTTATGCACTTGCTGAAAAGCCACAATAAGTACATTTGTTATTATGAGGTTGTTTTTTGCACATAAAATCTATGCATGGTGTGGTGTTAGAGCAAAGTCAAAAAACGGGGGTAGAACAATTCCTGGCTCTTAGTCACATGCTTTTGCAGCATCTAAAAAGCATTAACTATATACAGAGGGTATTACAGGAAATGACTTTAAACTGTGACGCAAATTCTCAGTACTCCCTTGAGAATACAACTTTACATGGTTAATTCCTGCAAAAAGACAATGCAGAGAGATCCAAGAATAAAGTCTAGTAGCTAGAGTGCAACCCCTTGCACCAGGACAAAGAACATGGGTTCTGAACCAGAGAATCCAGGTTCTTGGTCTGGCTGTCTTGGTAACCTTAGGTAAGCTACTTAGTTTCTGAGCATCAGTGTCCTCACTGATAAACCACCATTTCACAGGGTGAACATGCCAATTCACACGAGGACTTCTCGGAATAGGACCTGCACTCTGGGCAGTAATGAATAAATTAGAGATACCCATTCAGCTACTGCTTTAAATTCAAAACTCACTTCTATTGTGTAATGACTACCTGTGTCCATCCCATGTTTTCTATAGAGCAATAGTGAGGGATAAAGATAAGTATAATTAACAGTTTAAACACTCACAGTAAGAATACACTAACACATTTCACACAGTCAAGCAAATTACACCATTGTAACAACACATTTCACCACTTGTATAACTGTGGACGAGCCTCCTAGTCAGCTCTGACAAAAGATTATGTGAGATGACAGGCAAGGAAATACAAAATTCACATTGTTGGTACTCCTTATCAGAACACAGACAAAGCCAGACACAATGGTTAGAAAGAAGGAAACAGGCTGTTGGCTTCTGATTGGAATTTCCTAGCATTGTTACCATGTAGCACAAGATTGATCCAAATGTTTCTTTGTGCATAGACAGGCTATGTGAAATGTAGCAAGATGATACAATCAAAGTTCAGCTTCCTGTGAACAAAACCGCTTCAGAAAATCTATCATTCCCAGGCAGATTAAGAAAATGCCAGATTTAAAAGTACCCTAAGCCTAGTTTACCATTCAATGGGGGGTAGGGGAAGTGGTATACAGACTAAATAAATAAAACAGTAGGTAAATTCAACTTTTTCAAGTGACTTTTTCCCCCCTCAAAGTGGGTGTGAATGTAAAAGACAGCATTATGTTGGCACTACCCGGTTTCCAAGACACTGCCTGCTCTGACATTTCCCACCCAGTGTCAGGCTGCCCCTGTGGCACCTCCACCGTGAAAACTGAACTCTAAGCACACACACTGCATTAACTTGCTTAACACCCCCTCCCCCGCAGTTCCCGCTACCACTGCCAAGTGGATGTTCCGAGCGAAAGGGGAAAACCTAGAACAATCCCGGAGTCGACATTTATTGCCCAGATGTGTCAGAGTTGGGGAAAAGTGCAAAATTCAAGCTGTTTACCTACAGCATTTCAAGAACAGGATGCTTCCAGGGAAAATGGAGCAAAATATGTCCTTGATGATACATGTAATTCTATAAGAATGGCAGTTAAAACTAACATAGTACTAGGCAGAGTGAACTGTAGTGTAACTTTAAAAATAACCAAGTGCTCAGAGTTGTTAGCTGGCTTTATTTTGAAAGCCAAGACAGGAATAAAGAATATGCTGGAAACTTGGGGACTGCACTCCAAACCCTTCTTCCCTTCTCTCTCTCTCTCCCCTTTCCTCCTCCTCCTCTTTGTCAAAGGCCTTTAATTAGCTCGCAGCCTGTCCTGCTGGGGCTCCCTAACACATCCTGACACCAGTCTGCTGGCTGCAGTGGCTCTCAGGGCAGGGTCCTAGCTGTCACGTCGCCACAGAAGCCTGAGGAGTTTGGTATCTTCCCTTCCAGCCCTCCTGGGGAGCTGCCCCGGCAGGTGCCCACTGGCAATAGTTTTGTGTTACAGGCCTGAATGAATGATCCCCGCAGGAGCTGCCGACTGTTTCCACAGACACAGAAGGCAGTCAAAAGTCCACCGCGTGAACTTGGAGTGACCCCGGCTGCAGAGTCACTGGCGGGTTCATCGGGAGGGCAGGCACGCTTATTAAACAGCTAATACTCTTCACAGATAACTTTCGGAGAGAGCCAAAGTGTTAACTCTTTGCAATCTTGCTCTGACAAATGCCGCAGCTGCAGGAAGGGCTCCCCTGGGTGGCTCAGGGTTGGAACCCAGAAGAGGATGGTGAGACAGAGATGGTGCAGCCGGGGCATCCGATCTCATCTGGCCAGGAGAGGGGTCAGGTCTCAGTCACCATTTGGTCTGAGGACTGTTAAAGTGTTCCAGATTCACAAGAAAAGCCAGGCAAGGGTTTGAAGGCCCTGCTCCAGTGACAACAGAGTGGGCCGGTAACAGCCCTTGGGCAATGCCAGATAAAGAGAACCTGGCCTTTCACTTCCCTCTGTCCCACATCCACACCTGCCCAGGCCTGTGGGCGTTTCCTGAGCCTTCTGCTCCAAAGGGGAGCTGAGCTGTGACTGCTGGGCTCAGCTGCAAGCTACTTGGTTGGCAGCAGCCACAGCAGTACAGTGAGTTCCTTTTTGAAGGAGACTCAGAAGAGGCCCAAGATTCAGATCAAAGTATGCTTATGATCAGGCACACAGCCTTTCAGGCTTGCTAGGCAGTGGGCAACCGAGCACAGCCATGTCTGTAGGAATCACTAGGAGGAGAGGCAAACAGCCATTTCTCCCCAGGGCTAGACTCAGTACCAAAGATTCTTTCTTTTCTTTTTCACAGAGACTTTAGAAGGAATCCCATGAAACAATTAAAATAATGAAATACAGATGAACCATCAACATTTAGAGAAATTTTAAAAATTCATTTTAGTTCCAACAAAGTTATATTAATTTCCGTATCAACCAATGTTTATGCGTCTATCAAAGTTTTATCTCTATCTCATCTCATCAACAGTCCTCTAAATCTAATTATGGATGGCTTCACTGTTTTTTTTTTTTTTTGGGGGGGGGGCGGTGGTCTTGTTTTGGTTGCAGGAAAGATGCAATTTTGCAGGAGTTTCCTGGCTGGATGAGGTCCTGCTGAAAAGACCAGCGGACATGAGGTCCATCAGAAGGGCTCTGCTTCCTTCCCCACACAAGTGAGCTGGCCTCTACATGAAGCAGATTGGTTGAGCCAACCAACCTGAGGGCTTTCTACATACCATGCACAGTGCTTGGGGTTAAAAACACCATGAATATGACTTGATCCTTTGTCCTCAAGGAGCTCCATCTAGAGTGGGAGACAGCCACATAAAAAGATAAAAATCTGCATAAAGAATGTCAGGGCTCTGGCCCTCTACCTTTCTCTCTCTCCTTCACTGTTTTAAAAATGTTTTTGTTTCTTTAAAGATTTATTTTATGTATTTGAAAGGCAGACAGAAAGAGAGGGACACGGAACTTCCATCTGCTGTTCACTCCCCAAAAAAAACTGTGTCAAAAGTCCAGGCGGGCTTTGCCATGCTCAGTCGTAGCAAGGGTTAGAGCCTTGGCCTTGAGACACATCTCCAGAACACACGTCACTCAGACGGGAAGGAAAAGGTTGGAGTTTGCTACCACAGGAAATATTAAAGCTAGGTTTCCCACCTAACCTAACTTCTTTTTATTATTTTTTAAGATGTATTTATTTATTTGAAAGGTAGAGTTACAGAGAGAGGGAGAGACAGAGAGAACCATCCGCTGGTTCACTCCCCAAATAGCCACAATGGTCAGAGCTGAACCAATCTGAAGCCAGGAGCCAGGACCTTCTGAGTCTCCCACGCGGGTGCAGGGGCCCAAACACTTTGGCTATCTTCCACTGCTTTCCCAGGCCATAAGCAGAGAGTTGGATAGAAGAGGTACAGCCAGGACACAAACTGGAGCCTATATGGAATGTCAGCACCCCAGGTGGAGGATTCACCTACTGTACCAAAGCACTGGCCCCCTGTGGTGGAATGAGAGGCCATGCCAAGATGGCCGCTGGCAACAGAAACTGCCTGGCAACAGGCTGTAATTGGATGGCTTCAGAAACCGCACGACAATGGAGCCTGCCTGGCAACAGGCTGTGATTGGTTAGGACACAGACCGCCCCTTGATCGGATTGGCTGCCTTGGCTATTTAAGCTGTTATACCAATTGAAATAAACGAGTCTGTGGGTTGCTCGCCTCTGGCCTGCTTTCACCAGACTCCCAGGGTCTGTGTGGTGACTCCGTGCCTCTTGCCCCCACTGTGCTCCTCCTCTCAGAATGAATCCACAGCAACAGCCCCCAACCTATCTTTTTAAATAAAACTAAAGTTAGACACTGTTCACTGCTGTATTTTATTATTTACAGAGAAACAAGTGGAAGATTATTCCCGTATAGTTCCAGGAACTATATAACTTAATCCATTAACTTAATCATTGAGGCACTTCGATTTGTCTTATTAATTGATGACTAAGCAATTGTGTAGCAGTCCACAAATTTCACTGCTGATACTGCTAGACACAAAATTGAAACAGGTAGGCAACACTCCTAGGAACGGCTGATAAATTCTATTTGGCTTTGACACTCTTGCTTTGTTTCTCAGTGACTATAGGGCCAGAGATTTGTGTGCCCAACTAAGATTTTAGATAGCATATTCACACAGCCCAGCAAGGGTATGTGCAACATGAGGGCCTCCTGGGAGCACAGGTTTTCACAGCTATATGCTCATGTCAGAGCTATGCTGGCTCCCTAAGCAGACTTATTTTGGCGGGAAAAGGAGTAAGCTTGGAACTCAGGTAACTTATTTCTCATCTCTAAAAGGAAGGTGGTAATCGCGCCTACTCTGCTGGCCCCACAGGGACACTGCAGGGTTAAGTGACCTCAGAGCCTAGAAAGATGACAGCCTGCTCTCTAGAGCAGCAGGCAGCCCACAGAAGCCGCCCAAGGCCACAAAGCATCCCTGGTCCTTGTCCTGCTTGACAAGCTCCCTGATTGATCCTTCTGAAGCCAGTAATTTTTGCTGTGACTCAATTTCTTCATCCGTCAAATGGAGATTATACTTGCTTCTTCAACGTGTAAATCTGTGCTGATCAAACGGTAACAGGAGTGTGCCACAAAGGTTCACTTCCTACAGAATTACAAGGAGCACTTAGCACATCTTTCATAACTGACTTCGGCATGATCCTTACCCATTTCCAAGTTACCAATAGGGAGACAAGAAACTCAAGGTCACAGTATCCTGCTTTGAGTATTTACACAGGCAACAAAAATGAAACAATGGGTTGTTTCTGGAAGGACATTCTGCTTAATTTTCGTTTTGTGGAAACACAGAAAGCAAATGCTTCCAAGCCAGTGCTTCATTACATAAATTCAACAGCTTGTAGGAAAGGTTCACTTAAACGTGTTCCTCTAATAAAGCTCACAGATATTCCCATAAATATTATTTTAACTCATTAGATGAAGGGGGACTGGGTTTTCCCTTCCTTTCCTCATAACAGTTGCCCAAGGCTTCCTACTGTTTTACGCGGAGCCTGGGCTGGATGCAACAGTGTGTGCCAGCCCCCATCGCATAAGCACACGCTGCGTCCTATGCTGAGCCAGACCTGATGACAGCGCAAAGAAGAAACAGGATGCTGTGAGGCAATGTCCTTTTCACGTCCAGCCACGATTGTGGTAGCTCCATCAGCTTGCAAATGTTTGAGGGGAAAGTTGTAAACAAACTTCCTTAGAAAGTTTCCATTTCATATAAGAGCGAAAAAAAATAGTTAAACAAAAAAATCAAGTAGACAAAATTCTTATTCATTGAACGTATACCACGAGGAAAATTTTAGGAGGGGTAAAAGATGGCCTGCATGCATACAACTTGGATCACTTCCAGCTTTGTTTCTGGCCAGTGCTGACAGTGAGTCCCAGACAAAGCTGGGAGAAAGCACCCGCAGGTAAGTCGCCCTCCAGCAGCTCTCCAGCTGCCGGGAACAAGGGCTCCTGCCGTGGCCCGGGCGTCTCTCAGGTAACAGCCTGCAGATCCCCAGTGCAACATTCACTCCTCTGGATTAGAGCTGTGAGCTGCCTTGCTTGTTCCATATCCCAGACTAAATAAAAATAAAAGAGTTAAAGTCTTTCTCTCCCACTGCAGCCAGTACCCAGCTGCCGCGAAGTGGTTACTGCTGTAATGGAAGCACAAAATGCCACGGGAACTCAGAGTGGGGAAGAGAACACTTTCTTCCGTGGTGACCAAAACGGACCTTACCAATGTGGAGCCTCTAGCCGGAGCTGGAGCCCAAGTGCAAGGTGGGGGAGAGAACAAGCACAGGCCACTTCTGCCACGTTCTCATCACACTGTGAGCCCAACCTCCTCAGTGCAATACACGGTTTTCAAGCTCATCTCCAGCTTCCTCCTGTGCCCAGCTGAAATACTTCCTTTGTTTCCAGAGCTAGCACAGGAGGTCCCTCCCCTCGCACGACAACGTTGAACACAAAAGAGATGGGATGCCAGATTTCCCTTTTGCCTGTATAGGCTAAGTATGCTGGGCCTCAAGTCAGGACATGCTGGGCCTCCCCTGCCAGCTGGGCCTGGACATGCCATCAACTGGCAGGGAGCAAAGTCAAGGAAAATGCAGATTCTCGCCCCCTCCTGCAAGTATCCTCCCACCATCTCTGAAGAGGGATTCCCCTAGCCCCAACACTGTCACTTAAGGCAATGTCCTGATGCATGCTTCCATTTCCTCACCACCCTTCCTCCCTCAAGAATTCTGCTCCAAGAAGTCTTTGCATCATCTGCTCTTTTTCTTTGTGATTCTCAAATACCCTAATGCTATAGCACCCCGGCTAGTCAACAATTCAATCAGCCGCTACAGAGGAAAACCGCTCTGTCTTTAGAGGCTCACACACAACACTGGTGATGGAAAACACAAACCTAACATGGCGACAATGTCTGCTTACAGAACAGGGGTGGGGAAGGTCTGGCCCACAGGACATAGGAAGTCTGTGAAATCACTGGGTCTGGTCCTGCCAAGGCAATCTCACCAGGACTCAAAATTCAGTAAATCCAGAGCAGGCTAATTTTTAAGTTGATAACTTCATGTGGCTTGTAAATGATGTTATAAATATCCAGCCCTTGGTAGAAAAAAGGTTCCGTACCACTGCTGTAGTATCAGATATGAGTGAAGAAGTACTGCCTAGGCCGGCGCCGCAGCTCACTAGGCTAATCCTCCGCCTGCGGCACCGGCACACCAAGTTCTAGTCCCGGTCGGGGCGCCAGATTCTGTCCCGGTTGCCCCTCTTCCAGGCCAGCTCTCTGCTGTGGCCCGGGAGTACAGTGGAGGGTGGCCTGGGTCCTTGGGCCCTGCACCCGCATGGGAGACCAGGAGAAACACCTGGCTCCTGGCGTGCTGACTGCAACGCACCAGCCTTAGTGGCCACTTGGGGAATGAACCAACGGAAAAAGGAAGACCTTTCTCTCTGTCTCTCTTTGTCTAACTCTGCCTGTCAAAAAAAAAAAAAATTAAAAAGCCAATGCTGATATGACTTCCACAGTGTAGAGAGGGGATGTGTCATTGCACACTTGGCAGGTGACCAGGCCGCTGAAGCAGGTCACTCGGTTCTTTTCCTGACCACGCTTATACTTGCATAGGAAACCAACACTCTCTGGGAAACAAAGATTTTTCTGTCTTTTTCAACCCAGCAACTAAATACACTTTCTACCACAGACTGCGGCTTCTGAAGATAAAGTAAATTCCTCGGAAACACGACGTGTCCAGGTCTGAGTACATAATTCAGCAACCTCAAACTTAACTGAAAGAGGAAATCAAGACAAGTTTTGAATTTTTTCTATTTTTCTGTTTCAGTGGTGGTGCTGTCCCCTGCTGCTTTTCTCCTGGCTACTGAACAGGGTGACTGGGGAGGAAGGAGGGAGCTAAACCCCGCTCGCCTGGGGCTTCCCAAGCAAGGCTGCCACACAGGTAGGAGAGCACTGCCGAGACCTTTTTGGTCACTCGGAATTTTCCCGCCATCACGTCGCCCCTTCCCATGAAACACACTTCTGATGCACCCAGATAGTTCAGATTTTCCCAAGTTAGGATGGCTCAACCAGCTTCTAAAATTTGCCTCCTAAGACTAAAGGAACCATTGTAGTAATTAAGGTTATTGGAAAAAAATACAACCAAAAAAATCCTGAGTCATTTCTCTGTGTACAATAACTTGAATGAATAACTTGGCTGGAAAAGAAACCCCTCAGGTGACTTATTCAGGATCAAAGTCCTTTTGAAAACAGAAAACACTGCACTCCCTAAGGGATGGATCACTGTCTGAGGTGCATTTCAGTTACCCCAAACTTTTGTGCCAACTTAAAATATACTAAGACCCCATTGCTTATGAGAAGGCAGAACCTACACCTGCTTAGAGGTACATGGAAAAGCTATTATGGGGATAATCAGCTGAACTATAAAATGGCGTAGTCCTCCATAATGACAAAAACAGACACAAGTCATAAGTGGCCTTCTTTTCTCCAGAATCCAGGCAGGCACTCAACTCTGCAGTCTGTTGTGCAGAGATACAACTTCTGCCCTAAGTAAGCTGAGCTTTTAATCTTGTTTGAGCCTTATAAATATGCTGCCTACAAAACAAACAGAAACACACAGTGTTCATTACACAAAAGGCAGGTAGCCCCTCAGCCCCCACAGGACCCCAGCCCCCAGGACAGACTGGCTAAGAGCTCTGCATGCAGCGACACAGTCGGGCTCCTCAGGGTCACCGCTGCGCCCAGCTCTGCTCCCCAGGGACGGCGCTGGTGACAGGTTCACTTGGATGGAATGAGGCTTATCTGCACACTTCTGCCCCAGCGGAGAACGAAGAAACAGAACAAAATACGATGCAAAGTCCCAGCTAGATTTTCTTCTGAACAATCTAAACAGTCTAAATTCCCCTCTGTTTGCTTGGATCCTCCGTTTTCCTAAAATCTAGAAAAGTTCATTCTGAGACTAGTAGGGCTTTTGGTTTTCCTGATGTTTTTATTTGCTAACACACAGAGGTATGCTTAGAATAACCCTCTGAAGTATACTGAAAGCTTAGAGTACAGGAGGGTCAGGGGCTGGCTCTGCAGTTGCCTGGCTGACTGTAAGCAAGTCCCCTGACCGCTCTGGACCTCAGTTTCCTCATTTATATAACAAGGTTAACAACGCCTATCCCAGCCACCAACACTTATCTGAAGGCCAAATGCTATCATCTGAGTAAAACTGTATTTACCATGAGGCACCTGAGGGCTCTCTGTGACAAGGATGATGCAACAGTACCAACCACCAGCGAGCAAAAGGATCAAAATAACAAGCTTCTAGTGGGAATTTACAGAAACTGATGGTTTATATTCTCCGCGACCTGGAAGAAAGCCTTACACATACAATGGAAAAGTATCATGTAAGAAAACAGAAACAAGTCTCTCGGAATATTATCTGAACTTGAATTTAAATCCATCTCTGTTGTTTATAGTTGTGTGACCTTGAAAACGTTATTAACTTCTCTGTTTCCTGATTTGCAGAACAGAAATTAACACACACAAGACAATGTATGTATAGGGTCTACCAACAGGTCTGGCAAGCAGAAGGTATTCAATAAACACATGAATTAGGAGGCACAGTGTTTTGATCTCATTCTTATGCTTTTTCCTATGAAGAATGTTTTCACCAAGAAATAACACAAAACATGATTAGGTCTTTACCCAATTCTTTTTTTTTTTTTTTTTTTTTTTTTTTTACAGGCAGAGTGGACAGTGAGAGAGAGAGACAGAGAGAAAGGTCTTCCTTTGCCGTTGGTTCACCCTCCAATGGCCGCCGCGGACGGCGCGCTGCGACCGGCGCACCGCGCTCGTCCGATGGCAGGAGCCAGGAGCCAGGTGCTTTTCCTGGTCTCCCCATGGGGTGCAGGGCCCAAGCACCTGGGCCATCCTCCACTGCACTCCTGGGCCACAGCAGAGGGCTGGCCTGGAAGAGGGGCAACCGGGACAGAATCGGTGCCCCGACCGGGACTAGAACCCGGTGTGCCGGCGCCGCAAGGTGGAGGATTAGCCTGTTGAGCCACGGCGCCGGCCCTACCCAATTCTTAAGAAACAAAACTGGTTGAAGACAACAGAACCATGGCTTGGGGCCGGCACTGTGGCTCACTTGGTTTATCCTCCACCTGCGGCGCCGGCATCCCATATGGGTGCTGCTGGGTTCTGGTCCCGGATGCTTCTCTTCCAGTCCAGCTCTCTGCTGTGGCCCAGGAAGGCAGTGGAGAATGGCCCAAGTGCTTGGGCCCTGCACCCCCATGGGAGACCAGGAGGAAGCACCTGGCTCCTGGCTTCGGATCGGCACAGCTCTGGCCATGGTGGCCATTTGGGGAGAGAACCAACAGAAGGAAGACCTTTCTCTCTGTCTCTCTCTCTCTCACTGTCTATAGCTCTACCTGTCAAATAAATAAATAAATAAATAAATAGAAATGGCTAATACAACATAGAAAATATATATTAACTAAAGACCAGTAGAAAATTCACACCTCTTTGACAAAAAATTTAGGTATGCAGAATTTGGGCTAAAAAACTGGGGCTTGGGGCCGGCGCCGTGGCTCAACAGGCTAATCCTCCACCTTGCGGCGCCGGCACACCGGGTTCTAGTCCCGGTCGGGGCACCGGATTCTGTCCCGGTTGCCCCTCTTCCAGGCCAGCCCTCTGCTGTGGCCCGGGAGTGCAGTGGAGGATGGCCCAAGTGCTTGGGCCCTGCACCCCATGGGAGACCAGGAAAAGCACCTGGCTCCTGGCTCCTGCCATCGGACGAGCGAGGTGCGCCGGCCGCAGAGCGCGGCGGCGGCCATTGGAGGGTGAACCAACGGCAAAAAGGAAGACCTTTCTCTCTGTCTCTCTCTCTCACTGTCAACTCTGCCTGTAAAAAAAAAAAAAAAAAAAAAAAAAACTGGGGCTTGGAGGAAATACTCAAAAACACTACAAAGCAAAAGAGGAAGACATAAGCCTACTCTACAAATGTAAAAGTTATCAGTAAAATTAACTGTAGCAAATAATGAATAAGGAATTCTAATTCCTGTGAACAACAACTGACCATGATGAAAATAATTTCAGCCCAAAGCAGGGGAAATTATTAAAATATTTGTATTCATAAACATAGAATCAAAACATACCTGGGATCAAAAAGGTGCCCAGGATCAAAAGCATCCTATACTGACTTGATAAAGGCACAAAGAGATGGATGGAAAGTAGGACAGAGCAGAGCAGAGGCTCCACTAGTGATGATCAGAAGAGCTCCTCTCCTTTGCTGGAGGAAATGCAGTATGCTGCTGGCTCTCTTCCCTTAGGAGGGGCAGATGACAGCTGTGCAGAGAAACACGGAGTGTCTACAGGGCAGCAAACAGAATGGAATCACTTGCTCTATTGTCAACATCTGAGACTGTCTTAATTTAAAAAGAAGCCTTACTTCTGTGAACGTGTCACACATAACTGCAGATATCAGCAGAGCTAGAATCCGCATAAGCAAGGGAATCTGTTCAGCAGGACGCCTCCCCAGTTCTCCAGCTTCGAAGGAGGTTAGAGGGCTTCCAGCGAGCACCTTGTGCAGATCACACTCAGAAACCCCTCTGACAAAAGTGTGAAACTTGCTGTACTGTCCTTTCAAAGCAATCACATTCCTGTAAAGAATTCAAGAACCCACTCTTGCCTGGGCCTCAGGAGTGGCATCAGCTCTCTGAGGTTCCGCTGAGGCAAGATCCAGCAGGAGGGTCATGGGACATATGCTCACAGAGCGGCAGCCAACCCCCAATTCTATCACCCCAGACCTGGAATCAACAGGCTGGTTTCTGGGGGTTGGGTATGAGAAGGAAAGCAAAGAGACAGAGGGGTCAGAAAGGCACAGGCTATTTCCTAGTTATATTTCCTCAAGGCTAATATTAAATAACAGTTCAAAATTTAAAGAGAAATTCTAGAAGTGGATATGTTATAGATCTCACATTAAAAATTTGCTGTGAATAATTCAAAACATCAATCCATAGATGACTATGACTTCTTATGTCACAGAATGAACTCTAACTTGCCACTGGATTTTCACATACTTCATGGTTTTCACTTCTCACCTCAGTGGGATGGTGAGAACTGCCACCACTCACCTTTCCATACATGCAAAAAACAAAATGCGCAAGACAAATGGAGGAAAAGACTATTTTAAGGAAGGAACAGGATCATAGGCCTGATGCCCTAATTAGCAGTGCAAGGTCCTCTCGATGCACAATCTCTATGCCTGTAATCACGGTTTACGATCACTTGGAGGAATGAACCCGAGAATCCAAAAACAGAACTCACCCCACATTTATAATTAATTTAAGAGGTTTACAGAGCCCCTCTACTCTGCTCAAAGCCCATGGAGCAAGGTTAAACCCTATGGTGTCTGCAGCAAAAGTGGGGCTGCTAGCCAGGGCTCAGTGAGTGCAGTTCTACCTTCTTGGGCCCTTTTTAAATCACTCAGACTCAGACACTTGAAAGGAACACTTCCCACAGGCCAAGAGTTGATTACTGTGGTCATTTGCACTTCCTTAAACTCCACTTGTGTGCACAGAGAAGCAAACAAAACATTCCCCCAAAACAACATTAAAGGTCTGATTTCAACCCACAGAACTTGAAGAACATGGAGACTTATTAGCCCAACCACACATGCAGAATCATGAATGACCTTCTGAGTGGGGTGTCAGTCGACAGTCTCTGCTTTGGGATTGACCACTTCCCTTTCAAATGGCACTTTTACGTCTCTTTGCTTTATCACCTTAGAGATAATATGGATTAATTTTTATAATACATCTGGAGTTCTTTGCATCAAATCAATCATAGAACTACCGCTCTCAAAGCAGCCTGTAAGTCCAATATTGATTAGCTCACTCAAAGCAATACAAACACATGAAGAAGGACCCCAACAACCCTGGGAGCCAGGTTCTCATTTGAGATGACTTGGGCCCTGGAAAGCAATATCCTTATGCAAATCCAAAGACAATATACAGCATGATATCCAATAATATGCATGATCACTGTCACCAGGCCTTCATACGGAACCCAGAGTGAGGAGGATGCGGGCAGTTTTCCCACCCGACTTGTATACGTATGCTGACCCTCCAGCTTAAAAAATTCCTGTGTTCCAGGAATCCAGGGAGGTTTTGCAAACAAAGAAGAAAAGGCCAATCATTTTAAACCAGTGCGTTACAGGGAGACCCAGGAGAAACCCATAAAGGTCTCTCACAGCCGAGAAATGAGAAGCTAACTCAGAGTTAACAGCTTCTTCATTCTCCGCCGGAAGGTTAACTTCGGAGGCTTCCTAACAGCCAGAGTGGCCCACGTGGGAGATTTCACTCTCAGTGCCCACGACACTCCTCCTCGGTAGTGTGAAGTGTGCTGGCTTCATTTCAAGGGCCCTAACAGTTTCCGCTGCTCAAATCTTAATGCAAATATTACAAAGTTATAACCCATTTCTCTTATTACTTTGTATTCTGCAAAATGTCCACAATGTCTTATATCATTTTCTCCCACTTCTACTCCAGGTTGAGGGAGGCCTCTGAACAAAGCACAGGCATATTCACTTTTCAAATTACAGTAAAGCCTAGTGGTACAAAAACAAATAAATCATCAACCAAGGAGACTTTCCTATGTTGATTAGAATCTAATAAAGCTAAGATTTACTGGGCATCTATAGCTAAATGTTTAATCACATCTGTTTACATCAAGTGCAGCGGCAGCAGAGTCTATGCCACCAAAGTGATGGTTTCTGTTGCACCAGGGGTAAAGGTCAAGGGCAGCATAAGAAGTGAGTCGAGGCAGAAATGTGTGCATTTCACCAACTTAGAAACCATGTGTTTCCAAACTGTGATTTAAAGTCTCTTTTATCTCTACTCTTCACTCACTTTCTAAAAGTGAGTTTTGCCTATTTTTTTAAAGATTTATTTTGTATTTATCTGAATGATAGATGGGGAGAGAGAGAGAGAGAGAGATCAATCTTCCGTGTGCTGGTTCACTCCCCAGACGGTCACAAAGGCCAGGGCTGTGCCAGGCTGACGCTGGAGCCAGGTCTCCCACATGGGCAAGCACTTGGGCCATCTTTCAGTGCTTTCCCAGGCACATTAGAAGGGAGCTGGACCAGAAGTGGAGCAGCCAGGTCTTAAAATGGCACCCACATGGGATGCTGGTACCACAGGCAGTGGCTTAACCCACTATGCCACAACACCGGCCCCAGCTTTGCCTATTTTAAACCACAAAGCCAAATAGCACATTTTTGTTCTGTTTCACTAACACCACAGTATTGGGGAAAAAAAATGATCTGACAAGAGAACTAGCATCTCTAGAAAATATTTAGAAAAAAGGAATGGATCCAGGCTTCCATGCCTGACCAGTGATGCCACACGATGTGCATGCACCATTCAACTCCACTCTCTACCCACTCTTCAGCATGATGCCTACAGAGCACACTTCACCAAACTTCAAGCTTTTCAGACTTTATCAAGCCACTCTCACCTTCCACAGTCCCACAAATCAATGCTCTGTGGTCTCACCACACAGACGCTGCAGGAGCTCTCGCATCCAGCATCAATCTCTCTGAGACAAGTCTGCTGAGTTGTCAGGAGGAAGAAGGTGGAGCTCTCTAAGCCCCATCACAGATTATCAAAGAGCAGACACCTCCAACTACCGCTGCCTTTTCCAGCTTCACATATAAAATTGGCTTCTACCGGGAAATAAATGAACGCCATGAAAAAGAGACAGGGAACAGGAAGTCCACCGGCTGCAAGTCCTCACGCTGCTGGATCCAGACGACCTGAAGAACAGTGATTCCACAGAAGACTGCACTGCCTTGTGCACAGTCCACGGGAACTGTGGGGAGGAACTGGGAGGTTTCAGGTGGGATAAGGCCCATGATGCACCTTTGTTCTGGAAAGGGAGTTCACTTTGGAGGCACTGCGGAAGATGCCACCAGGTCCAAGGGGTCAGGAAGCTACTGCACTGATCAAGTAAGAGACGAGCACAGCCTGGATGGAGGCAAAGGGAACGTAAAGTAAGAAATGCTTTAGGGGCCAGCATCGTGGCACAGTGGGTAAAGCCACCATCTGCAATGCTGGCATCCCACATGGGTACTGGTTCATGGCCCAGCAGCTCCACTTCCGATCCAGCTCCCTGCTAATGGCCTGGGGAAAAGCAGTGGAAAGTGGTGCAAGAGCTTGGGCTCCTGTACCCATGTGGGGGACCTGGATGAAGCTCCTGGCTTCAGGCTGGCCCAGCCCTGGTTGAGGAGTGAACCAGCAGATGGAAGAATTCTCTGTCTCTCCCTCTCTCTGTCTATAACTCTGCCTTTCAAATAAATAAATACATCTTAAAATAAAGAAGAAAAGAAGTGCTTTAGTGGAGTGCTCAGTACCCTGGTGACAGATTTCTGGAGGTGAGGAAGCAGCAAGGCAGGGGACAGTAAAACAAAGGCCGTGACCGCCGCCTCTCACAGCCTCGGCACCGCCAGATCTTGGTGATGGAGCAGGCTCATGCGGCCACGTCGGACTGCACTTTCTTACCTTGGCTGCAGAGTTTGACACTCCGTGTGTAACGTTTCTGATAAGGCCTCCAACATTCCCATACTTGATCAGTCCAGTAACACCTTCAGATACATCATTCAATAGCCCCATGGGATTGCCAAGAAAATCCACTGATCCCAGGATACGAGCTGCCTGGCTGAGGAGTTCCTGTCAAATTGAGAAGGGAGAGGAAAATCCAATCAGCAACCATGTACACTGGCAGCTACCAGTGTCCCCAGCAAAATGGTTCAAACTGTCCTTCACTCCCATTACTACCAACAGCTGCCGTTCCGACTGTAGCAACTGCAAAATCATCCCGTCCTTCTGCCCCACCCCACACTCTTCCAACTACACACATCCCAGAGATTGCCTCAAATGCCTTAGAAATGCCTTTCAAAGCCAATTAAAAGAATAAAAACAGAGATGAAATAAGAGGAATTCTTCATGAGTATTTATGAGAACATACATCACACTCTCCATCACTCCCACAAAGAGAGGATTACTCAGGTGCAGGGAGAATTTTGAAAGGACAATGAGGGAGGAGGCTAGCCTTGGCGCTCCTCTCAGACAGGAGGGCTGGGGACCTCGAGAGAGCCTGGTCACACGTGTCAAGCAGCAGGCCACTTTCCTTGATCCCAGCCTCCGCTCACAGCCCAGAGGAAACCTCACCAGCTAAGACAGTCAAGGAAAGAAACGAGGAAGGGAAGAGCAAACAGGAATAGAACATATTTGCATTCCAAAAGCTAGTATATTTGATACAAGCATCACACTTATCTATTAATCAAAGAATACGTTGTGGCCTACATTCTGGTCTTTACAATCACTCATAAATACAAAACAGAAAATGATTAAAAGAAAAATTCGAGTTTGGAGCTGGCATTATGGCAGAGTGGGTAAAGCCGACATCCGCAGCACTAACATCCCATATGGGTGCCAGTGTGAGTCCCGGCTGCTCCACTTCAGATCCAGCTCCCTGCTAATGTGCCTGGGAAAGCAGGAGAAAATGGCTCAAGTGTTTGGGTCCCTGCAGCCACGTGGGAGACCAGGATGGAGTTCCTGGCTCCTGGCTCCAGTGTGGCACAGCTCCAGCCATTGTGGCCATTCGGGGGGTGAAGCAGCAGATGAAGAGCTCTCTCTCTCTCTCTGTAACTCTGCCTTTCAAATTAAATAAATAAATCTTTAAAAAAAAAAAAAAAAAAAACCTTGAGTCCAAGAGCAGGATTGGACTGGAGAACACTGTGCAGATGTTGAAAGCAGGCTTTATAAATGAGGAGCTCCCGTGTTTTGAGTTGTTACTAAAGCATCAAGTAAACCACCAAGAGTTGTGACCCACCTAGCAGAAGCCCCCAAGACCAGCTCTGAGGCACAAGACAAATGCACTGTCTCAGGACTTTCATGGTCTGCGTGAGCAGCACGGGAAGGGACCTGACCCGGAACAGCAGCACTAAGTGTAACTCTCTCAGGAGCAATGTCTCGGTCACCAAGATTGCCAAACAGCCAACACCCACATTCCAGCTGTGCACCAGTCACAAAATCCTCCTTCAAAGCTCACCTCCTGAAAGTGTTTGAGAATATCATTGATGATGAACTCCTTAGTCTCATAGGGATGTACTCGAGTGAATGGATCCAGGTTAATTACAGCATCTTCAAACCGAATCAATGGAAATCCCAAGGTGCTTTTTAAGGCCTAGTTAGGGAAGAAAGAAAATGACATTCTTTAGTCATACAATGTTTTTCCATGGTACTGTGATTCTGGATTCCATTATAAGTCATGTTAAGTTTCCAATGAGGGTCAAGGTTTTGATATTTATAAATATTTCCCCTATAATTACAAAAGTAAAATAGTAGGAATGCATGCATATATACCACATAATACCCAAAGTCATAGATATGACATAGAAAAAAGAGTGGGACCAGAGCTGTGGCAGAGTAGGCTAAGCCTTCACATGTGGCACCAGGTTCCAATACAGGCACCAGTTCATGTCCCATCTGCTCCTCTTCCCTTCCAGCTCTTGGGTTATGGACTGGGAAAGCAGTAGAAGATGGCCCAAGTGCTTGGGCCCCTGCACCCGCGTGGGAGACCCAGAAAATGCTTCTGGCTCCTGGCTTCGGATCAGCCCAGCTCCAATAGCTGTGGCCATTTTGGAAATGAACCAGCAAATGGAAGACCTTTCTCTCTGTCTCTCCCTCTCTCTGAAACTAACTCTACCTCTCAAATAACTAAAAAAACTTATAAAAAAAAAACTTCATAGCATAATTCCTTTTGATCTGTGTTTCTCATTTTTTTTTTTATTTTTTAAAAAGCTTTATTTATTTATTTGACAGCTAGAACTACAGAGGGAAAGGGAAAGACAGGGAGGGAGGTCCTCTCATTTGTTGGTTCACTCCCCAAATGACCAGATCAGCCAAGGCTGGGCCAGGCCGAAGCCAGGAGTTCCATCCAGGTCTCCCATGTGGCAGGTAGGGGCCCAAGCACTTGGGCTCTCTTTTGCTGCTTTCCCAGGTGCATTAGCAGAGAGCTGGATTGGAAGTGGAACACAAATTGGCACCCCTATGGGATGCCACGCCACAGTGCAGGCCCCGTTCCTGTTTTACTCTTTGATCAATGGACACCCTAGTGTGGACAACAGTGTGACCACCAGCAGATCAGAGAACAGAGGGTAAGGCAGTCCTTCCCAACATGCAGGCTCTAGTTACTGCCCCTAACCTTCTTGCAATAACCACTATTATGACTTCTATCACAGCAGATCAGTTTTTCTTGCTTTGAATTTTGTATAAATGATAACTATGTACTTCGTTGTATGTGATTTCTTTTTTAAAGATTTATTTATTTATTTGAAAGGCAGAGTTACAGAGAGGCAGAGGCAGAGAGAGAGAGAGGTCTTCTATACACTGGTTTACTCCCCAAATGATCACAATAGCCAGAACTGAGCTGATTTGAAGCCAGGAGCCAGGAGCTTCTTCTGGGTCTCCCATGTGGGTGCAGGTGCCCAGGTACTTCAGCCATCTTATACTGCTTTTCTAGGCCATAGCAGAGAGCTGGATTGGAAGTGGAGCAGCTGGGACTAGAACCGGTGCCCATATGGGATGCTGGCACTGCAGGCGGCAGCTTTACCCGCTACACCACAGCGCTGGCCTCTGTATGTGATTTCTTATAGACAACATTATATATGTGAGTCACTAGGTTGTTGAATATAGCTGAATGCTATTCATTTTCATTTGTGCATTGTACAAAGAAAGCACAATATACTATTACTGTTGATGAAAAGTTGGGCTGTTTCAAATTTTTGACATTGATAATGCTGCTAGGAATATTCTTAGGCTGTCTTTTGGGGCACATTTATATGCATTTTTTTGGACAACTACCCAGCGGTGGAATTGCTGGGTCATAAAAAAGACACTCAACCTTAGCATATACTACTAGACAGTCTAACAAAGTGGCTGAAACAATTTACCCTCCCGTGAGCAATCTACACACTTTGCTGTTATTGTACATCCTCATCAATACTTGGTACAGATAATTTTTAAAGCATATATTCTGATGTGTGCATAATAGTATCTCACTATAGTTTTAATGTTCATTTGCCTGTTGAAAGATGGGATTAAGGACATTTTAACATGCATACTGGTCATCTGATGTTTTTGTGTGTGTGATGTGCCAATTCAAATCTTTCTGCAGCTTTTTGTCTTTTTTTTCCTCATTGTTTTACAGGAGATTTTCCTTATGTATTCTGTCTACAAGTCCTCTGTTGAATAGACATGCTGCAAAATTATTCTGCCATTTGTGTCTCGTCTTCCTACTCTTTAAATGATGTCTTTATGATCAGACATTATTAGTGTTAAGAAAATCCACTCTATCAATCATTTTCTTTATCAGAAGAGTCTTCTGTGTCCTAGTTAAGAAACTGCTACCTAAATCAAGGTCATGAAAAGATTTTCATATATTTACTTACAGAAATTTTACAGTTTTTCTCTTCACACTTCAATTTATAACCTACTTAGACTTTCTATTTAGGTGCCATGCGAATAAGTGATCAAAATTCATTTTCTCGTCCGGCGCCTCGGCTCACTAGGCTAATCCTCCGCCTGCGGCGCCGGCACCCCGGGTTCCAGTCCCAGTTGCTCCTCTTCCTGTCCAGCACTCTGCTGTGGCCCAGGAAGGCAGTGGAGGATGGTCCAAGTCCTTGGGCCCTGCACCCACATGGGAGACCAGGAGGAAGCACCTGGCTCCTGGCTTCAGATCAGTGCAGCGCGCCGGCCGTAGGGGCCACTTGGGGGGTGAACCAACAGAAAAGGAAAACCTTTCTCTCTGTCTCTAACTCTGTCAAAAAAAAATAATTAAAAAAAATTTTTAAAAAAGATTCATTTTCTCCTGATCAATATCTAATTGACAAAGTCATACTGACTGAAAGACCATCCTCTCCTTTCGCAGTACAATGTAAATTCTGTCATATCAAGTAACTGTTTTTGTCTGTTTCTCGATGCATCTTTCCATTTCATTTTGTTCTTCTTTGTAACAATAACATGCTGCTTAATTACTGTTAGTTTTGCAGTAATTCTTGAAATCTTATAGTGTAAATTTTCCAACATTGTTATTTTTCTTCTTTGCATTTTTTAACTGGATATAAATTTTTAGAAAAAGTCTATCAACTGCCATAAAAATTGCTGGAATTTTTATCAGGATTGTATTGAATCCATAGTTAATTGGAGGAATAAGTCAACTACTTTACAACACTAAATTTCCCTATGCATTAGCATGGTTTAATCCCTTTGTCTACTGATGTCTCTTATTGCTCTGAACAATGTTTAGTTGTTTTCTACATCTTTTGTGGTCTATACTCCTGAATTAAAAATGGTCACAAATTCCTTGCATCCTCTACCAAGAGGTGAAGTTTATTTCCCCTTCACGTGGACCTTCACTGGCCTTGTGACTGGCTTCAGCTAGCAGAACACAGGAGAAGTTAACACTGTGCAACTGCCGAGCCTAAGCCTCAAGAGACTTTGGAGCTTCTGTTCTACTCTTGTTGATGTTTCCACCACGTCAAGATGCTGGGACTAGTTTCCTCATGAGAACCACAGGGAAAGACATTCTGCAGACAGCTGGCACCAACCACCGTGAGTGAGGCTGTCTTACGCCACTCATCTCAGTCACACTGCAACCACAGAGTAACCACAGCCAAGGCCAGCGGAAGAACCACCCAGCTAAGTCCAGCCCAAACTGAGGACTCCCAGAACTGGAACAAACAGAATGGTGTTCTTTTAAACCATTAAGTTTGGGGGTGGCTATTACATAGTAATAGATAATGATACAGTCTATATCATGTTTTCTTAAAGGTATAATAAAGGATATTCTTCAAATGCCCTAAACAGCACTCTGGCCTCAGAATCAGCCCTTAAGGCATTCAGATCTGACTAAAAAGACCATCAAAGCATTCTGGCATGGAAAACCAAGACATTGGCAAAAAATGACCTAAATGAAAGATCTCTGTGACTGAGATCCCGGTTGAAAGAAGGGGCCATCAAAGAAGGAGGTACCTCTCTCTGAAGGGAGGAAAGAATTTCCACTTTGCTTATGGTCCTGTCTAAATACTGACAGAGTTTGTAGACTCAAAAGGCTTCCATAGCCTTGGCAGCTCATGACAAGAGCCTTGGGTGATTACTGACATGATAAGTAAGAGTATCAATTTCGGCCTGCACTGCAGCTCACTTGGCTAATCCTCTGCCTGCCGCACTGGCACTCTGGGTTCTAGTCCCGGCTGGGGCGCCGGATTCTGTCCCGGTTGCTCCTCTCCCAGTCCAGTTCTCTGCTGTGGCCCGGGAAGGCAGTGGAGGATGGCCCAAGTGCTTGGGCCCTGCACCCGCATGGGAGACCAGGAGGAAGCACCTGGCTCCTGGCTTCGGATCAGTGCAGCGCGCCGGCCGTAGCAGCCATTTGGGGGGTGAACCAATGGAAGGAAGACCTTTCTCTCTGTCTCTTTCTCACTGTCTAACTCTGCCTGTCAAAAAAAAAAAAGTGTCAATTTCTAAATCAACAACAGGAGTCACTGTGTACTTGCTCCCCTCGTAGGACTTCGTCTTTAATGTGTTACATCATGAAAATTAACAGTAAAATTACTTTTCAAACAGAACTCTACACATTGTGTATCTGTGTGGGTGCAAACTGTTGAAATCTTAACTTAGTATAGAATTGATCTTCTGTATATAAAGATAATTAAAAATGAATCTTAATGAATAATGGGATAGGAGTGGGAGTAGGATATGGGATGGTTTGGGGGTGTGAAGGTGGTTACGGGGGGAAACCACTATAATCCATAAGTTGTACTTTCAAAATTATATTAAATAAAGTTTTCTATAAAATTAAATAAAGGATATCCTCAAATGTTACTTTTCTCTATAATTGTTACTGACACATAGAAACACAATTGATTTTTGTTTACCGTGTTCAGCGACCTTACTATATTTACCTAATCATTCTAGTAATTTATTTGTACATTCTTTTAAGTTTCTGGTTACACAATCAAGTTCCCTACAAATAATAATGTTTTCAGTTTCCTTCCCAATTCTTTCTTTTCTTTCTTTCTCTCTCCCCTCCCTCCTCTCCCTCTCTCCCTCCTCTAAATTTGGGGCTGGCATTGTGGCATAATGGGGTACAGTTACTATCTACAACACTGGCATCCCATATGAACGCTGGTTCATGTCCCGGCTGCTCCACTTTCAATCCAGCTCTCTGCTAATGGCCTGGGAAAAGCAGCAGAAGAGGGCCCAAGTGCTTGGGTCCCTGCCACCACATGGGAGACCTGGAAGAAGCTTCTGGTTCCTGACTTCAGACTGGTTCCACCCTGGCCATTGCGGCCATTTAGGAAGTAAACAAGCAGATGGAAGACCTCTCATTCTCTCTTTAATTCTGATTTTCAAATAAATACATAAATAAATCTATTTTTCTTGTTAAAGATTTATTTATATATTTATTTGAAAGTCAGAGTCACACAGAGTGAGAAGGAGAGGCAGAGAGAGAGAGAGGTCTTCCATCCACTGATTCACTCCCCAATTGGCCACAAAGGCTGGAGCTGTGCCAATCCAAAGTCAGGAACCAGGAACGTCTTCCAGGTCTCCCCTGTGGGAGTAGGGGCCCAAGAAAGTAGGACATCTTCTACTGCTCTCCCAGGCCAAATCAGAGAGCTGGATTGGAACTGGAGCAGCTGGGACTTAAACCGGTGCCATGCCCATCCGGGATGCCAGCACTTCAGGTGGCAGCTTTACCCACTATGCCAGGGCACTGGCCCCATAAATACACCTTTCAATCTTGCTGCACTGGCTGGGATTTCCAGCTAACAGTGAACAACAGTGGTGGGAATGGGCACCTTCCCCTTACCTCAACATTGGGTACGATGCTTCCTGTTGCTTTTTTATAGGTACACCTCATCAAATTTGGCAATTTTTAAAATATTCTTAGCTTGCTGAACATTAATCTTAAATGGATGTTGAATTTTTCAATGGTTTTTCTATATTTATTAAAATAATCATATTTTTCTTCTCATTATGCTGATAAAGTGAATTATTCAATTTATTTGCAAATGGTAAACTACACTTGTATTCTGAGAATAAATCATATCTGGTTATGACATATCTTTGTTATAGATTTCTATTTTGATTTACTAATATTTTGTTCAATTTCATTTTTCTAAGTTCATGAAAAAGTATTGGTCTGTAAGTTTACTTTATTATTTGGTTATTTTACATGAGAATTTTCTGGTAAACTTGAATACATTGTTATTTTAAATTTTGCATCTGAAAAAACCAACATCCTATTTATCTGTGGGAATGTTTCCACTGTCTGTTTTTTCTCTTTGTTCTCTCTCTCTTAGTACGTTTATTAATTTGTGATTGAATACGATATTTTATACGAAAACTTATACAGATGGGTCTTTAGCCTCTGGTAAGTCAATTAGATTAAGAAGCATAATGCCTTAATCCAAATGAATTTGGATTTTCTAAAAGATGGGCTTCAATCTTTGTAAGTCTTAGTCTATTTCCATTATTGTAAGGCCTGGTATAGCCGTTTAGGTATCTCAACTGAAAACCAATGCTATCTCTCTACTTTCAATTTCCCCAGCACCAAAAAATTAACTGAAGTTCTTTTGCCACATCTTGTGTGGCTTCCCTTAGACCAGATCATTTAGAAACTGACAAATGCCTCAAGAAAAACTGAAGCTAATACTATTGAAATCTATTCTGTGGGGCTGCAGGTTAAAGACCAGGACTGAAGCACCGACATCCTCTACAGGCACCAGTACTAGTCCCGGCTGCTCCTCTTCCGATCCAGCTCTCTGCTATGGCCTCGGATAGCAGTAGAGGATGGCCCAAGTCCTTTGGCCCCTGCACCCACGTGGGAGACCCGGAAGAAGCTCCTGGCTTCGGATGGGTGCAGCTCTGGCCGTTGCAGCCATCTGGGGAGTGAACTAGCGGATGGAAGACCTCTCTCTCTCTCTGTCTCTACCTCTCTCTGTAACTCTTTCAAATAAAAAAATAAATCTTTTAAAAAAAAAAAGAAATCTATTTTGTGCCTGTCCCTTCTCTCCATCACCACCTGTCTTACTAACAAAGTCTAACTTTTCCTTTGCTGGCTCCATGAGATTGCCAAAAACTTCACTTGGATTTTCTGCCTTTTAGCATCTACTTTCTGTTTGTCATCTTTATCTTTCTCCCCCAAACACTTACAGAGCTGAAAAAGTCTCAAAAATAAAAACAGTTTAAATTTGAGGCTCACCTTACCAAGTTCCTCTGTTCTCACCAATCTCCCTCAAGTCCTGCCTGTCTTGGTAGCTTCCCAATGGCATCCAACAGACTTGCAGCCTTTCCCTGGCCTCCTACCTAGCTTTTCTTGAAGTTCTCATCTGGTTTGGGTCCACCATAAGTTGACAATTTCTATCTATAGATCTATTTTTTGATTTTTATTTAACATGATTGTTATTTCAAGGTGTTTAGAAGGCATGGAAAACACTCCTCTTTACTGCATGTGAAGTAAAAATTTATAAGCTATGATATCAGTAAATCTCTGATCCACCTGGAATATATCCTTATGTGCAGCATCAAGCATAAATATAATTTTATATTTTCTATACTGCTACCTAATCTAATAGCATTATTAAAAGTCTATATACTCCCCATTGAATTACAATATTTTTATTATAGATTAAAATTTCATGTAGAACTTAATGGAATTTCTATTGTTTCTCACTAATAATCAATATTTTTGTGTGTATTTTCAGAGGCTAATAGCCTGGGAAAAGCAGCAGAAAATGGCCCAAGTACCTGGACTCAGCCTGGCCAAGTCCTGGCTGTTGCAGCCACCTGGGGAGTAAACAGCAGATGAATGATATCTCTTTCTCCCCTCCCCCCCCCCCCCCGTAACTCTGACTTTCAAACAAATAAGTAAATTTTTTTTTAAGATTTTATTTACTAATTTACTAATTTTAGGGAGTTACAGACAGTGAGAGGGAGAGACAAAGCTCTTCCATCCATTAGTTCACTCCCCAATAGGCCACAATGGCTGGAGCTAGACTGATCTGAAGCCAGGAACGAGGTGCCAGGAGCCTCCTCTGGGGACCAAGACATCTTCTACTGCTTTCCAAGGCCATAGCAGAGAGCTGGATTAGAAGAAGAACAGCCAGGACTAGAACTGGTGCCCATATGGGCTGCTGGCACTGCAGGCGGAGGTTTAACCTACTGTGCCACATTGCCAGCCCCAGTAAATCCTTTTTAAAAAACAAAGAGTATGTTTATCTGAAATAAATCATAGAATGGATGAAATTTATTTTAGATTAATTTATTTATGGATTGATTTGAAAGTCAGAAAGAGCAAGGGAGACAGTGAGAGAGAGAGAGAGAGAGAGACAGCGAGAGAATAAGAGAGAGATTGATTTTCCATCCACTGGTTCACTCCCAAAACACTTGCAATGGCTGGGACTAGGCTGAGTCAAAGCCAGGAGCCAGGAGCTTCATCTAGCTTTCCTCTACAGGTGCAGGGGCCCAAGCACATGGCCCATCTTCCACTGCTTTCCCAGGCACACTAGCAGGGAGTTGGATTGGAAGCGGAGCAGCCAGGACTTGAATTGGTCCCCATACACTGGCACTCCAGACAGCGGCTAAAACCACTGTATCACAGAGATGGCCCCTAGATGAAATTTCTTTCAACCAAACAATAAAACTTTTTATGGCGCAAAATTCAGTTATAAAGAGTTCAACGGCCAGCACGATGGCTCACTAGGCTAATCCTCCGCCTGCGGTGCTAGCACACCGGGTTCTAGTCCTGGTTGGGGCGTCGGTTCTGTCCTGGTTGCTCCTCTTCCAGTCCAGCTCTCTGCTGTGGCCGGGAAGGCAGTGGAGGATGGCCCACGTCCTTGGGCCCTGCACCCCCCACGGGAGACCAGGAGGAAGCACCTGGCTCCTGGCTTTGGATCAGTGCAGCGCGCCAGCCGTAGTGGCCATTTGGGGGATGAACCAATGGTAGGAAGACCTTTCTCTCTTTCTCTCTCAGTCTAACTCTGCCTGTCAAAAAAAAAAAAAAAAGAGTTCGAGAAATGTGCTAACTAAAAAATTAATGTCTCTAATGATTTAACACAGACACACAGCAAATAAGCAAAGTAAAAAAAAAGAAAATGACAAACTGAAGAAAAAAAACTTGCAGCAACTCTCATTAAAGGCAAAACTTTTATAAAGAGCTTCTAAAATTAGAGAAAATAAAAGACCAATCATCTGCATGAACAACAGGCAAGTGACATGACCAGAAGGTTCAGAGAAAAAGCTGCCCTTAACATACGGGTTAGGAAAAGACAGAGCAACAAAGAAAGGGAAGACCAGAAAGGACAGACGTACAGAAAGGGAGGTCAGCAACACCGGAAATGCCAGGGGACTACAAAGACAGGGAACGAAAAACCCCACTGGGTTGGTGTCTGTGGAAGGCACCAATAATCTCTTGATAAATTTTTACAGAGCAAAACATTAGAGATGACAGCATCCTCAAAATAAATCAAGTTAACACCCGCGTCTTTTCCCCCTCCTTTCTTTCTGAGGATGGTCTGAAGCCGTGCAGCTCCCTAGCAGGAGACCCCGGTCTAGAACGCGCTCATTGTCACAACAGGATCCAGCTACCGGGCTGAAAGCGAGAACGACAGTGATTACACGATTTCCCCGTCCTCGTGACGAGTGATGATGATGTCGGCCCGTCGGCCTCACAGTCCTCATTTCACTGACAGAGACTGAAGCTCAGAAGCTGAGCGGCTCTTCTCCCAGCCAGGCAGGAAGTGCGCTGGGCAAGCTGGGCGCTGACACTTCAGCACTTTGTTTTGCCAAAACAGCTCTGAGCGCGACTTTTCTTCTCAGAGAGGAGGAAATGAGATCAAAACAAAGGCTTAAGGTGAAAAGCTTTTTTTACCCCAACTTCCTCATGGCAACCAAACACTGCAGAGCCAAACATGGTGCAAAGACTGAAACCTCTAGCAGTCGTCAGGATCTCCCTCCGAGACACCATCGTCTGCTGGACGGCTGAGAGGCGCTGTCCGAGTCAAGGACAGATTCTGGCCCCGAGGTAGAAGTTAGCCTCGCGCGCTCTGGGGCCTCCCACATTTGACAGGGCCAGCCGCAGCCCGTTGTTGGTATGCATTACTCTGCCACCTTCAGGTGGACCTGGTCATTAAAAGAGACAGGACAGAGAGCCAAGAGGGCCTTTGCTGGGGTAACTGAAGGACTAATCAAACAGAGTAGTATGCCACGGTGACGCTTATTTACTTAAGTAGCAGACAGTTTCCTGTTAGAAACGGATTCTGGAGAGAGCAATTCTGAGTTCTTAAGTTCCTCACAAAAATTAGAAAACCGTCTATTCCTAGCTCCTCCTCAAAGACCGCTGAAGTCGCCCAGAAGTTCGCAGAGTTGAAAGAAGCAATACCTGTCCACACGCCCTGCTCCTCCCGGGCCACGTCTTTGCTTCCTCGGTTTATCCTGCACTCAACACAACTGTCTGGAATTCATTCTGCAAAGGTTTATTTATGGTACACTGAGACTGTTTATGTGAAGCAGGGTATTTGCCTATTTCCCTCGTGGGACAGTGTTTAAAAACAGGGATATTTCCCTCTCTGGCACTTTCTGAAATACAATTAACAATACTGGATCTTTTTTCCTTTTAACAAATCTGGTTTTTATTTAGGGAGGGGAGGGAAAAAGTAAAGGGTCTGAAGTTTCCCAACAAATTATTTCAAGCCTTTGAGAAGACAGTTTGAGGCTTTTTAAATAGTGTCTTTGTTTGAAATCCCCCCTTGCCCCCACCTTCCTCTCACTCTCTGACCATTAAAATGTGGGTTTTCTTCCAAACTAGATTGCTCAATTAAAGCCCTTCTTTTGTAATACCCCAACGCTCTAAATGGGAAAAGGACTGCTGTAGGCCACCTTGTGAAACCTTTTAAAGGCTCCTGGCCCCTTTTGATCTTTCAGAAAACCCCAAACACACAGAAACTACCTGGCACTTAGACACTGCTTGCCAGCCTCTGGCGTGCACACTCGGGGGAGTAACGGAGCAGCGAAGGAGGGGGAATGGCGGCTCCGAGCTGTGACACGGAGCTGCTCTCCCCTCCTTCCATCGCCGGCTAAGGAATCCAATTGAGAAGGCAGATGTGGGGCTGCCCGAGGCCTTCCGCACAGGCACCGTATCTGGCACAACGTGCCCTCAGCGTAAACCTGCAGAGACTTCCCTCTGAGATTCCTGACAGCCTCCTCCTGCCAGGAGTCGGGAGAATCAAGACAATTATCCCTTCAGTCCCAGAGACTCGTTACCTTTTAGTCAGACTCCTGTGGCTCCTGTGCTTCCTCAGCACAGATTTTAGCTATTAGATATTCATCTAAAAGGCATATTGCCCTTTCTAAGAGCTACTAATAAAGGGATATTACTCTGTTAGAAAACTCTTTGAATAAGTGACATTATTTTATGAGTCCCAGACTCCACTCGATGCAGTAAAACAGCGACTTCGACAAGCTGAGAATTTCACTCTGCAGTCCCAATCCCCAGCGCCCTGCTGGAGGCATTAACTCATGGCACTCAGCGTGCCCCCCACACCTCATAACACGGCTGCTCCATTTAATTTGTTTAACAATGATTTGAAACTATTCCTCCAATACAGTGCTGGGTAGCACGTTGAATGTAAGTGCTTTGCAGCCACTGGATGCAGAGTGCACACACCAGCAGCAGTTCCAGAAAGCCGGGCAGGAGGGCTCCCCCCTGCAGTCACCCTGCCTTGTCAGTGTGGGCAAGCTTTCTGCAGAAGGCAATTTGAAAGAAACAGGGAGACCTCTCTGCTGCTTAGAAGGATGATTTTAAAAACAAGGAGCCCTCAACTTGCAGGAAATGCTTAACATTGGTCTGCTGGGTGAGTGCCAAGTGTTCTGGGGGAATACACACTTTATCAAACAAACCCATTCCAAAGGGTCACATAAGTCAAGTGGATACTTGTGGATATTAACAAGATAGTGGTTTTCTCATGGTTTTCCCCTCACTCCCATGCTAATTATAAGTATCTTCAATCTCCTGGGAAACATGAAATTAAAGCAAATTAAGCAGCCAGGGCAGCAAGTGGAGCACGGCACCCCACGCTGTTCTCAGGGGGGCTGCGGGAGCGGCGACACTGCCCCTGGCCTCACTGGCACTCCAGCTGCTCACGCCCCGTCTGCCACCTCAACGAAGCAGCCACCCTTGCCTCATCCTTATCCAAATATGACCTGATGCTGACCAGACTACTGTCTCAGTACCTAGAAGTCTATTTTAGAAATTGTGAGTTGGCAGACCACGGGCCACATGAGGCCCACATGTGTGTTTTGTTAGGCCCACAAGATTTAAGAGAAAACAAGAAACTTGAATTTGTTGCCAGTATTTAAAAACCAGGAGATTCCACATAAAAACCCAGATTTCCGGCTTCTCTTTAAAAATCTGAAGATCTGGTAACACCGGGTTCACATTCTGCCACAACAATTGGCCCCTTCTGCTGAAGTGCACGCACTGGGCAGGCGCTGGCCCCCACTGCACTGCGGGCACAGCCCCGGTGGCATCTGAATTATGACTCCAGATTTATTCCTTATTTGTTCCCATTCAGAGAGACCATCTTACGGCATCTCAGAGGAGGCGGCATGGGGCGGTGGCCAGTCTCAGACCGGTGGTTATAGAGGAGGTCTCGAACCAGCTTCGAAAACAACAGAGGAGAGAACGTGAACCCAGGGGGGCAAGCTGCCAGGCGCGGCCTTGGGTTCGAACTCAGAACGACCTTATAATCTCCTGGTTCCACATCTGCTCCAGAACTGCCTGGACAGGTCTGGACCTTCAGTTTCCCTGCACGGGCATCATTGAGGACTCCTAAGACTAAACCTCTCTGATTCCTTGTGTTCTAGGGGGCAGCAGAGTATAGCAAAACATACAAAGACTTAGAGTCAGACAGGCTTGGATTTGAATCCCAGCCTCTCCCTGCCTTAAAACACATCTTAGTGCTGAGATGAAGGTGGTGTGGAGACTCTACCAAGTGTGTATCAAGACGGTCTTCAGAAGCGTGGCACCCAGGCCCGGTGGCAGACATTCCCAGCGACAATTGTTCCAAAGAAACAGAAGAGAGGAAGCGAGAACTAGAGAGCAAGTAGGTCTTGAGCACGAAAGGAAGAAACACCATCTTGGTTTTGGTTTTTCCCTGGAGTTTGGAGCACCCCTAGGAACCACTGGCTTTTATCCTCCCCTGGGGAGACAGGAACGACACAAAAATAGACGGGTTTTACATAATCGCCTGTGTTTACTCTCTTCAGTTACTCACTTGATCTTTACCAAAGTCACACTCAAATATCCAATAAAAACACAGAAATACACAGGAGTCAATAAACCTTCTAAAAAAGGCAGCCTGTAAAAGGATCTGCAATGCATACTGAAGCCGGACGAGCAAGCACATGGCACACACACTCGCTCTTTCCAGGGACATCATGTGCACAGTCACCCAGACGCCAGCTCCGCTCACCTTGAGGTCCAGGGGCAGCTTGCTGGAGGTGAACACACTCAGCTTGATCTGGGGAATGCTGATCTTGAGATTTTCAAAGTAGTAGCGAACTGGTGTCCCACCTTGTTCTACTGTCTTTTCATGGAGGTTTTCATCATATTTTTCCACCTCTGGAGAAAGGCAATATTTTTAAAGCATGAAAAAAATTTCCTTAAACTCATGATTCAAATGTATTTCTGTTGAGAAAAACTGAAAATATTTCTCTAATTTGGTTTTAGAGAGTTCTGGAACATGTATAGCACCCCAATTCCATTCCTTCGTAAGCGCAGACGTTTTGTCTTATTTATACAAAATCACACCAGCCTGGTCTTTTAACTTGTGGCTTACACTATCTGGAAGGTAGCACCTTTGGTGACACAGGTGTGAAAGCCGAAGGTCCCAGGTGTGTTTCCCTGGCAAGGGGCTTTCTAGAAACTGTTGTTTCATCAAGGACTCAGATTATCTGAACTTATTTCATAAGATGATATCCAAATAAGGTTTTGAAATCCAGTATAACTGTTGAAATCTTTACTTAATATATACTAAATTGATCTTCTGTATATAAAGATAATTGAAAATGAAACGATGTGAATGGAATGGGAGAGGGAGCTGGAGTTTGGAGGGTTGTGGGTGGGAGGGAAGTTATTGTAATCTATAAACTGTACTTTGGAAATTTATATTTACTAAATAAAAGTTTAAAAAAAATAGAAATCCAGTATAACCGAATCATAACAAACACTATCACCAGTTAAATAACGAATCTGAATGGAACATAACAGCTGAAGAAGCACCAGGCTGCAGACTATAAAGAACTGACACCACTACACGCAGCAGCTCCTCTGCGAATGGTGGACATCCACTTACACAGGGCCCAAAGGTAGAGTTTTGACATGTTATCCCAAAAAAATAAAAAAGAAGGGCATGGGTTAAAACACAGCAACGTGCTGTTTGTTCTTTCATGGGACCACAACCACTTGGGCAGCATGTCTTCCCCTGGCTTCACATGTCTGTGAAATAAAGCCAGAGAGCTTGCACCTACCTGCTTCTCACACAGATTCACGGTGTAAGCGGTCATTAATCTACTTACAAAACAATGATGCTGCAACACGGACCTGCCTACCTCTGTTCAGAAAACAGAACAGCTATGGAAAGGAGAAGAGATGTTCCGATGAAAACTACCAAATTTACAAGAATATGTAAATCTTAGGGGGAAAAAGGAGTATATACGGGAAAAGCATATCCAGTCAAGTGTAAAGTGATACTTGCTAGGGAGCTACCTGGCAGCCATCTGAACACAAATAGACACCGGTGTTCCAACCCCAAGCTGACAGCACAGCACTAAACAGACGCGCTCTTACTCTTGATCCCAAATAGCCTTAAAGCTTAAATGCTAAGCCTGGTAAGAAGAACAAAAATATTTTTCTTGCAATTTTGTTTTATTTTTTCAAGCCAACATAGGTAGATAAATATAAAAAAGCCTCTTTCTCATCATTTCCTTAGGTTCAACATTTAGTTTAGGCTTCCAACAAGGCTGGGCATTCTTCACTCCCAAGCTGTAGAGAGCTCTGGAAAGCCCACCTGCAAGCTGGGCTACAAAATCAAGAGACACCAACCAAATTATCTCTGCAGCACTGCTGGGACAGCTGATCTTACTGCCCTCTCCAAAGAGGGTAAAGAGGATGTCTCTGTAATGGCACTAAGCCATAGGGGAATGAATGTCAAAAGTTAACAGACCGAGGCTAACCAGTTTTTTTCTCAACTAAACCCAAGAAGCCACCACAGGGATTTCTGATTCTTGGCCTTGAATCTGTTTAATAAACAAAGGTTGGGAAACAGAGTGGTTTCCTCAATGACGAACATCTCTGCACTCCTAGAGCAGAGGAACCAAACCACGCGAAGCAAAGGGGAAGTGTCCTACTCCCCGAAGGCTCACTCCTGGACACTGCAGGACACCCAAAGACCTACCGAGCAGCCTTAGTGCACAGGCATCCTTCAGACGACAAATGACGCAGAGAACTGCTGAATACAAGCCTTAGCTTCCCAGCTCAGGAGGGAGGCAGGAAGGGAACGTACAGGCACGCAGGACTACCTGTTTTTACAGACTGAAGAGCGCCACCCTTGAGCCGCTGCCCAGCACACACACAGGACACCCTCTTACCCGACTCGGCCTGATCGTAGCCAAAAAAACTGAGCAGCTTGAGGAGCAGCTTCTCTTCAATTTGTACTGTGAATCTTTGAGCTGTGATCATCAGATGCTAGAGAGAAAGACATTCCGATTTATAGCATAAACAGAGGTAACTTTCACCTGTGCCATTAAAAAGGTCCCAGTGAATGACGTGGGTCTCATGTGATTTTATAAGCACGTTGCCAACTTATTCCTGGCTTATCACTCTTTCCATTGTTACAATTCAAAAGAATTCCAGATGATGTTTAGCAGATGCTCACCGCCCTCCTCTGGCAGGGATGCACTTGGTGCATGAGCTGTATGGCCCTGCACTGAGATGAATGGCAGCTCTCCTACGGAGCAGTGAATCTCAGGGCTGCCACAGGTTCGGTCCCAGTAGCACTGGCGACCAAGGATCAGAAACAAGGGAGGCAACCTCCTACCTGGCTTCCACTTGTGTAGTCTGTAGCTGTAACAGCAGCCTGTGCAGGAGACTTCCCCAAGGAAGAGAATTTGCCACTTCTGAACTATCCGCTCTGAGTGAATACTATGGTAGCCAGATGTCTGCCCCACAGCCCTTTTCCCAAATCTCTGCATTACTCTATTTTTAATCCGAGATCTGGCTCCTGCCTAGTTCTGACTAATCTAGAAGACGCTGCACCTTCCACAAAGGTGTCGCTCTGATGGAGGAAGACTGCCCTGTGGACTCAGGACTAATTATCACCTGCAGGGTCACTGAAAACACAACTGGAAATGCAAGGCGCCAAAGGACGGAGTTCTGGTAAATCCCCTTAACAACCTAGTAAGTTGCATGTGCCTTAACCCTGTGTAACCATTCCATCCGCAACCAGCACTGCTGCTCTGACTTGGCTGCGAGAGAAGAAATCAGCCTTCTGGCACACAGCAGACCCACAGCCCACCTTGTAGATGTTGGTCAGTGCGCTCTTACTGGGGAACTTCACTGCGTTGACCTGCACGGCAGGGCCAGTCTCAATGGCCTCGTTCTCATTGCTCAGGGGAGTCACATACAGCATGAAGGGCTGAGTGGTACCAATGAGCTGATTGTCCACCTAGGACAGGAACACACAGCAAAGCAAGCTTAGTTCTCACTTTACCTTGAGTGGTGACTCATCACACAGGTTCTTCACATTTTACTCTAGCTCAACAGCAGCTGGAAGTACACAACCACAGTGAAGACTTGCAACAGTAACACTTTAGGTGGAAGAACAGTGTGACAACAGAAGTCACACTTGGCCAGTGAGCCCTTTACATTTCTCACCATGAAAAAGTATATGAGGTTATGTCTACGTTAACGGGTTTCATTTAGCCATTCCTTAACATATGCATATTTCAAACATCATGCTCCACTTGATAAACATACACAATCTGTACTTGCCAACTGAAAAGTTAATGGATGAGAATGGGCAGCTAGTCTAGCATTTAAGATACCCACATCCAATGTTGGAGTACTGAGCTGTGTCTCCTGATTCCAGCTTCCACTATAGTAGACCCTGGGAGACAGCAGTGATAGGTCATGGAATTTAGCTTTCCGCCACCCATGCAGAAGACCTAGATGGAGTTCCCGACTTTTGGGTTTGGCCCCTGCCCAGGCCTGGCCTTTCTGGGCATTTGGGGAGGAAATCAGTGAATAGGAGCCCTCTTGCTCTCTGCCTCTCAAATAATAAGCATTAATGAGGAGCGGGCACTGTGGCACAGCAGGTTAAGCTGCTGCCTACAATGCCAGCATCCCATATGGGCACTGTTCAAGTCCCAGCTAATCGACTCTCCATTCAACTTCTTGCTAATAGCCTGGGAAAAGTAGTGAAAGAAGGCCCAAGTGTTTGGGTGCCTGCCGTCCATGTGGCAGACTTGGAAGAAGCTCCTAACTCCTGGCTTTGGCCTGGCCCAGCCCTGGCTGTTGCGGTCATCTGGGAAATGAACCAGCAGATGCAAGATCTCTCCTCTCTATCTCTGTAACTTCCATATAAATAAATATATCTTTAAAAATAAAATGATTTACTTAAAAAAGCATTAATGAATCAAAACTTTAACAATGTAGTATTTTTAACATTTAGCTGAGTACTGTGTATGGGTACTACACTGGTCACCTCATATGCACTAGCTCGTCAAGTCAGCAACCACTCATGACACTTGCTCTTGCACTATGGGGTCTGCTGCAATCCTTATGACAGCCAAATGTGCACTGACCTCACTTTACAGATGCTGAAGCTAAGGAGTGAGGTCCTTGCTGAAGGTCATACAGTTACGTCAATGATAGAACAGGGCTTCAGTCCAGGGCTATCTGACCTAAAGCCAGTGTTCTTAACCACATGTTACCAATGTTCTCTCTTGCTCCAAATTCCCTGAAGGCAATTAAAACTAGAGAATCAGTAGCTCAACTGGCTAACAAATGGGAACAGTTTCATGTTCAAAGCTCAACTCCCTTCTCAGGAATACAAGGGTGAAGTGAGTGGCATTAGGACCTACCCTACCCTCCAAGTCCCAGTCAGCAGCACAAGAGTGCACAGGCTGCACTCAAATGGTGAGACAAAGGGGACGCACTGCAGGGGGCAGCCACCCTCACATCCTGCTATACTCTGAAGGTCCCGGCATGGAAGAGACAAGAGGGGGCCATCTGCTGGGCACCCCTGCCGAGCCATTGATGGGTACTTCTTGCACATCACCCTCTAACATATTCCTTACTAGAACCCCAAAGACTGGGTTTGTATCAACAAATCAGCAGAAGTCTAGAGAAGTTAAATGAACTCGGTCACATTCACAGAGCTAGTAGGCGGAAAAGCAGGATTCAAATGCAGGTATTCTTGCACCAAATCCTCTGACCAGTCTGTCCGTCTGTCCGTGGTCTAGCCTGGATTTCCACACAGTCATCCTGGATGCTGGCTTTCCCTCTGCTGCCTCTCAAAGTGCACGGGAAGGCAGGAGACTCGGGGCACTTCTCCTTACTTCCACTCTTGCTCCCTACAGTGTACTCCAAAGCGATCTTTAAAAAACAGAAATGGAGGCTGGTGCTGCAGTATAGCTGGTTAAGACACCACTTACAATACAAACAACCCAAATCTAAGTGCTAGCCTGAGTCCAGGCTGCTCCACTTCCCATCCAGCCCCCTACTGATGCACCTGGGAAGGCAGCAGATGACGGCCCAAGTCCCTGGGCCCCTGCCACCCATGTGGGAGACCAGGTTGGAGGTCCTGGCTTCCGGCTTCAGCCAGGCCCAGACTTAGCTGTTGCAGACATTTAGGGAGCGAACCGGAGGATGGAATAAATCTGTCATTCTGCCTTTCAAATAAATAAATAAATAAACATTTACAAAAATACAAGAAGCCATGCCCTCTGCTCCTTTAGACCCTTTAGTGGCTTCTCTCTTAGGATAAAAACCAAACTTCTCGCCACAGCCTCCAAGTTCCCCAACTTAAGCACATGCCACACTCCTCCTAGTTTGCTCTAGTCTACACAGGAGCCTCCCCACTGTTATTTCAAATGGAGTCAAGTCCCTCTGTCCTCAAGGCTGTGAACTTCCCAGGGATGGCTTTCCTTCTCTGTGGTCTGCTCTTTTTCCACTCCCATGTTTCAGTTTAGCTCTCACTTCCTCAGGAAGATCTTCCCAGGCTACTTCAAGTGACAACGTCCCTCCTTTTATTTTTCAGAAGAAAAAGGTCAAAAATGTAGAAGAGGGGCTGGCACTGTGGTATAGCAAGTAAGGCCGCAGCCTGCAGTGCCGGCATCCTGTGTGAGCACCGGTTCGAGTCCCGGCTGCTCCACTTCTGATCCAGCTCTCTGCTGTGGCCTGGAAAAGCAGAAGACAGCCCAGGTCCTTGGGCCCCTGCACCTGTGAGGGAGACCCAGAAGAGGCTCCTGGCTCCTGGCTTCGGATGGGCGCACTTCTGGCCGTTGTGGCCATCTAGGGAGTGAACAAGCAGATGGAAGATTCTCTCTCTCTGCCTCTGCCTCTCAGTAACTCTGCCTTTCAAACAAACAAATAAATCTTTAAAAAAAAAAAAAAAAAGGAAAAGAAAGAAAAATACTAACTTTCTATCTGTCCACAGATGAGTTGTGATTATCCTAAATTAACTGCCATTTATGGCAAATGACTCCCCTGAAAAGAGGTCCGGCACGGACAGTCTGGAAGTGCTATGTCATGTTTTGGGGGACACAGCAGCCTTGTCCCAGGGATTTGCTGCACATGCCTGGCAGGAACACAGGCTGGTTGTTGGGAGAAAAGAACCATAGTCTGGGCTCTGGGTCCTTCTTTTGCAATGTTTACCAGCAACTAGTTTCCTAGACACAATTCAGCTTTGGCAGAGGTTATAAAGCAGAACGGTCCCAAGCATGATGTCACAGAGACACAGGAGTTGTTCTGATAGCAAGACAAAAGAACCCTGCCAAAAGTCATCAAAGTCAACTTTTCCAGAATTATGAATATTAATCAAAGGCTTGTAACAATCCAAAGAGTATTTACTCAAGAAAATAAGATGAAACTTGGTATGAACAGTGAGTTCTGTGGCAGCTTACCTGATCCTGTGCCCACCATTCCCACCCCAGCATACTGCAGCCATGACACAGCCCCACACTTATGGTGAGAACCCAGCAGCCTCACAAAGACTCACCACAGACAATGCCCTTCAAGAGCCCCAGCAGTCATTCACTTGGCTTTTCTGGCTCCTCTCACCCCTGATGTCGGTCATTTGTGTCTTCTCCATTTTCCTCTTGATCATACTTGTTGGAGGCCTATTAGCTTTTTTTTTCTTCTTAAAGAACCAACTTCTGATTATACTGATTTTTCTGTACTATGATTACTGATTTCCAGTTCAGAATTCCACTGTATTCTTTATTATTTACTTACTTCTGCTTATTTTGGGTTCACAACTTTTAATATTTTTTTAGATTATTTATTTAATTTATTTATTTAAGAGAATTTCAACAGAGAGAGGGACAGACAGAAAAGTATTGCATCTGCTGGTTCACTCCCCAGATGGTCATAACGGCTGGAGCTGGGCTGATCCAAAGCCAGGAGCCAGGGGCTTCTTCCAGGTCTCCTATGTGGGTGCAGTGATCCAAACACTTGGGCCATCACTGCTTTCCCAGGCTGTAATTAGAGAGCTGGATCAAAAAAAGAGCAGCTGGGGTACAAACCGGTGCCCATATCGATTGCAGGCATTGCAAGCAGAAGCTCAGCCTACTACACCACAGTTCCAGTCTCTAAAATCTCTTAAGATGACACCTGAATTCATTGCTTTGAGACCACTCTTCTTTTCCTTTTTTTTTTTTTTAAAGATCTATTTATTTATTTGAAAGTTAGAGTTACACAGAGAGAGAAGGAGAGGCAGAGAGAGAGAAGAGAGGTCTTCCATCCATTGGTTCACTCCCCAATTGGCCACAATGGCCAGAGCTGCACTGATCTGAAACCAGGAGCCAGGAGCCTCCTCCAGATCTGCCACTTGGGTGCAGGGGCCCAAGGACTTGGGTCATCATCTACTGCTTTCCCAGGCCACAGCAGAGAGCTGGATCAGAAGAGGAGCAGCTGGGACATGAACCCGTGCCTGTAGGGGATGCTGGCACCACAGGCAGAGGCTTAGCTTACTACGCCACAGCACTGGTCCCAATCACTTTTTTAATGATTTCATGTTATCTCCTTTGTTGGATTACTCTACCTCTTTGTCATGTTATTTTGGTGGCTGCTTTATGGTTTATAGTATATATGCTTAATTTTTAATTGATCGGTCTGTATTTAAGTGACATTACACCACTTCATGTTTAAGATTGTAACAATATATTTCCCTTTTGCCTTTATACTGTTGTCATTATTTTATTCTTCATTACAGCAGACCGCAGATACAGTGTTATTTTTGTCTATACAGTCAATTCTCTCTTAAGACATTTAAATACGAAGCAAATAATCATGTTTTCACTCGCCTGGTTATCATTTCAGGTGTTCTCCACTACACTTTCCAAACCCAAATTTCTATCTGGTGCCATTTTCCTTCTGTGTGAAGATGTCCTTTGACATTTTTTGTCGTGTGGGTCTACGGCAACAGTGAATTCTTTTAGCCTTCATGTATCTAAAGATAGCTTCACCTTTAGGGAACGTTGCTGATCCCCTTCAGCACTTTAAAGATGCTGCTTACTATGCTCACGTGTGCACTGTGCCCGGAAAGGGACTGGCACTCACGTGCATCTTTGTTCTTAAGAACATAGCATGGTTTTTGTCCTCTGGCTGCATCAATGGTTGGAGGAACGTGATTATGATGTACTTTGGGGCAACTTCCTGTAAGATAAGTTATATCCCACCTCCCTTCCCAGTCTGTGGCGGGGAACCTTCTAAGCTGGTAAGCATGGCAGCTGCAGGGCTCACCTCTTTTGCTTCACACCTCTCACAGGTCACTGCACTTCGCTATCTGATGTCCAGTGTCTTGTCCTTATTTTAATAAGGTTTGGGGGTTGCTCCAAGTGGAAAAGTCCTCATGACTCCATCTTAACCAAAACTGGAATGTCAGTCCCCTTACCTTCTCTCCTTGTGATGAACGCTAATTTCTCCAGATGATGGTTGGATGAATTCCTGTTGTCTTCCTTACCAACACCATAGAAAACCGTAGACCACCTTCCCCTACGTATGCTGCCCTGACTGTCTTATCTAACTTATTTATGGACCAGCTGTGATAGTCACAATTCTGCTGCACAGGAAAATCAGTAAGAAACAACTACTATTTAGAGTGATTTGTTTTGAAGGCATCGAGACACTGCCTTCAGAACACTGATGATTCTAGCACACCACCCATCAGCTCTAGGTGTGTTTTCAGAGATTAACAACTCCGACCTTTCACTCTTACCTGTACATCCTGTATGCTCAGTTCCAGCATGTGACTGGTTGCCAGCTGTGTATAGTGCACATTGATTCCTGTAAGACTTGCAAAAACCAGTTCCTCTGGGACTTTATTAATTAAGGACAACCCAATGCCGCCTTCTAGCCTCACAAGTACCTGAAAGAAAAGCAAAACATGGCACACTGACTGTTTAAAAGGTAGCTCATAGCCAGGAAGAGTATACAAAATAAATGGCATTAAATCTCTCTACGCTTTACCTCCAAGCAGTGGAAAACTGCTGAGCAAAGTTTCATCATCCACTGTGACGGTTCAAATGCTGTCATCTCACTGCGAGCCTCCTACACACACTCCCCACTCCAACCAGGACTTCAAGTGAGATAACAGAACCCCATCAGAGCCCTGGGATGGTCTGTACTTTATTTATAGGACTGCAACTCAGAATCCTTCTCTATATTTGGGACAAAACCTCTTCTTTTTTTTATAAAGATTTATTTATTTGAAAGTAGGAGTTACACACTGAGAAAAGGAGAGGGAGAGGGGGAGAGAGAGAGAGAGAGAGAAGAGAGAGAGAGGTCTTCCATCCACTGAGTCATTCCTCAGTTGGCCATAACGGCCAGAGCTGTGCAGACCAAAGCCAGGAGCCAGGAACTTCTTCTGGGTCTCCCACATGGGTGCAGGGGTCCAAGGACTTGGGCCATCTTCTACTGCTTTCCCAGGCCATAGCAGAGAGCTGGATCGGAAGAGGAGCAGCTGGGACTAGAACCGGCACCTATATGGGATGCCAGCAATGCAGGCAGCAGCTTTACCCGATACGCCACAGAGCCGGCCCCCAGGAGAGCTCTTAATAGGTTACTCACTGCACATCAATAACATCCAACACAGTGCTTTACACACAGGCATCCTTTTTTTAAAAACATTACTAAATAAATATCAAGAAAATGTGCTTTTCCATGTTCATCTCATCTTTTCAAACTTTTCATCCTCTTTCCAGTGGCCAAACAGAAACAGGAGAAGGAAAAGATCAGAGTCAACTGGAATGCAAAAGATAAAATAAACACAAAACAAACTAGTTTTTCAGTCTTTAAAATCTATTGAGAGAATGGCACTGTGGCATAGCAGGCCTGGAGTGCTGGCATCCCATGTGGGTACCAGTTCCTGTCCTGGCTGCTTCTCTTCCAATCAGATCTCTGCTAATGGTCTGGGAAAGCAGCAGAAGATGGCCCAAGTATTTGGGCCCTTGCACCCACATAGGAGACCTGGAAGAAGCTCTTGGCTCCTGGGTTCAGACTGCCCCAGCTCCAGCTGTTGTGGCCATTTGAGGAGTGGTCCAGTGTGTGGAAGACCTCTCTGTCTCTCTTTCTCTCTATCTGTAACTCTGCCTCTCAAATAAAAGACAAATCTTTAAAAGAAAAAAAACCCTACTGAAATTCAGATAGGTTAGCATGTTTTATTGTCATCTTATCAAAGTGACACTTATTATATCTAAGTTCACATAAATTTTAGCTGTCATTTACATAACACATTCATGTTGTGATAACAGTAAATATGAAAAGCAAAATCATATTTCAAATTCATACAGGGCAGAAAGAAAACATAAAGTCTAAACTCAGAAAACTACAGGGTAAAACGTAAACAAACTGATGATCAAAGAAATAAATTTACATTTAAAACTTACTTCCAATTCCTGTTCTGTTTCTGGATTCTTTAACTTCTGTAGCTCTTGTTCTGTAACAGGAAGTTCATCCACTTCATATGATGAACGGTCATTTTTCCGTTGGCAGAAATCTGTTATCTGAAGCCAATAAAACACTATACAGTGAGGGCCCACACTTCCATAGTGAAGCCCCGTCTAGCCCACGCCACTGTGTAGGTTAAAAGTCACTATATGCACTACATACGCGATATGCCCGTGGAAATTAATGGTTTCCAAAGCACTGCTAAGGTAAGATTTATAGAAGTAACAAAGCAAGCTTGGCTTTAAGTCTACTTGATAAACTCAAGCCACAAACGCTGTGAAACTAATATGATAGAGTTAGGTATCTGTAGGTGGTCAGAATTATAGCTCCAGTTAAAAGAGAAACACCCCGAGGTCACCGTATTTATTTTTCCCTTAAGACAGCTTTTGTACATGGTATTTCGATCATGATGTCCTGTGTTAGAGTTCACCATTACATGCCAACACCTTTATTTCCTTGGTTCTCTAACTGCACTATGATCTGATCAATTCCATGAGCATCAAACACATATGTACAGTAACTTTTGGACATCGTCACGTGGATGTCACACAGTTACCTTAACTCGGTGTCTCAAACGTGCTCCCTATATCCCCTCATGTCTGCGCTCCGCTCATCTCTAGTGATCTGGACTATCATCCTCCCGCCGCCCAGGTCAGAATCTTGGAGGCCATGGTTCACTCCTTCCTCTCCTCATCCCCAAAGCCAATCAACTACCTCTCCTCCTAAGTAAGCATTTCTGTCTACCCTCCAGGCCCCGCCCTGTCAGGCTGGACCATCATAATCTCAGCTCCACTGGCAGAACAGCCTCGAGTCATTTCTTCATCTCCATTTTACCCCTCCAATTCTGCAGGCAGGGCGAGTCATCCACACTAGCTATCTGATGATGCCATTCCCTCACTCCTTATTGCCTCAGAAAAAACACAGAATCTTTAGTCTGTATTTCCGGCTTAGAATGCTTGGGCCCTTGATTTTACCTCCAGTCTTATTTGTCACCATGTTAGGTGTGCCAGCCAGGCCCGGGAGCACTCTTACTTGTGGGTCTTCACGAATCAACTTCCCCAGGGCTACACAATGTATTTATTGTGTTGACTGTTCATTGTCTACCATCCCTAGAATGTACACTCCATGAAAGCGGGCAATCTCACTTGTTTATTCATTGATATATATGCTCAGTACCTAGAACTATGCTCAGTAAGTAACTATGGAATGAACATACTCATTATTGAGGGCACAGTCCCTCCCCCCTCCCTCCCTACCTGGCTATCTTCCTTCAGTTAACTGTTAGGTCTCAGCTGAAGGATTACGTTTCCTAGGAAGCTCCCCCAACCTCCAAATCCAGGCATACAAATCCTTTCTAAAAATCTCGCACTCTAACCCTCAAAGCACAACATTTTATTTGTCTGTTTAAAGAGCTTAGACCTACTTGTTATTTATATTATCAATATATCGAATATTGAAATTGTTAGCATGATTAATAAGATTGATAGTATGCAATAACAATATCTCCTTTAATTCTTATTTTTTAGGATTATCTTACATTTTACTTATACTTTGCATATACTTTATATTTAACATTTTACTTCTACTTCTTGAAGGAATTCTGCAAGGCAGATCCTATCTCTGTTTTCCAGATGAACAGACCATGTTTTCATACCCAGCACACATATGTTCAATGAATATGTGTTGAGGAACTAGCAGTGGAGAGGGTATGCTAAGTGCCATGTCAGTACTTATCATAAATGATTACCTGGAGTGCTCTAGTTGGTCCATCGGGGATGACTCTGATGGCTAATATTCCAGAACCAGGCCTCATTTTTTGGTTAATAAATTGTTGTTCAGGTGGCACTGGACCCAAAAGCTCTACAGAAGTGTCAGGACCAAGAACGACTTCAGCTCCATCAAACAGACCAGAAAGACCTCCTTTAGCCTAAAAGGTGTTGAGCAAAGACACATAAGAAAAGGTAAAAGTACCGACTGCCAGTTTATCATGCCATTGGAAAAGAGTTGTTGAGTTTCTCTCTTGAAGGGTCATGACCAACGTACAGCAAAGCATTTACTATTTGCTCAGCTTTGCAGATGATGAAGAATACTAGAGCAACTTGAGCAAGACAGAAAGTTATACTGCATTGGGCTGGCATCTGGGGTGGTGGGTTGGGCCTCCACCTACAGCACATCCCATGTGGGATCCCATACAGACACTGGTTTGAGTCCTGGCTACTCCACTTCCAAACCAGCTCCTTGCTAATGGCCTAGGGAAGCACTGGAAGATGGCCCAAGTGCGTGGGCCCCAGCAACCACGAGGGAGACCTGGGAAGAAGTTCCTGGCTTCTGGCTTCAGTTTGACCCAGCTTCAACCTTTGTGGGCATTTGGGGGGAGAATCAGTGGATGGAAGACCTCTCTCTCTCTCTCTCTCTAACTCTACCTCTCAAATAAATAAATAAAATCTTTAAAATAAAAAACGGAGGGGCCTGCACCGTGGCACAGCAGGTTAAAGCCCTGGCCTGAAGCATTGGCATCCCATATGGGTACCAGTTCGAGTTTCGGCTGCTCTATTTCTGATCCAGCTCCCTGCTAATGTGTCTGAGAAAGCAGGAGAAGATGGCACAAGTCCTTGGGTCCCTGGACTCACGTGGGAGATCTGGAAGCCCTTCCTGGCTCCTGGCTTCAGATAGGCTCAGCTCCGGCTATTGAAGCCATTTGGGGAGTGAACGAACAGATGAAAGACTCCCCTACTACCCCGTCTCTACCTCTCTCTCCAACTCTTTCAAATAGATAAAATAAATCTTAAAGCAAAAAAAAAAAAAGGAATTTATACTGTACCAACTGGTGGAATTATAAGGGATAACTCCATGAATAGAGTATGTTAGTTTTACTCTGTCTCAAAATAATCCTTTATAAAATAATTAACCAAAGCAGCTTTGTTTCTTATTTTCATTAAGGTTTACTAAAAATAAAAACAATTATTGTTATCAATCCGTTTATTAAAAAGAAACAAATTCTAAAGTTGAAAATTTCCCCAAATTTGCCTATGACTGGACAGCCCACTCAAATATCACAAAGTTGGTGCCTCTTCTGATACATGACTGGGAATGTCACCTGACACCCAGTGACCCAAGCCTTGGAGAAGAGCACCTTCCCACTATCTGTCCCAGTGCTACTAGGTGAGGCCTACAGGGGAGCAAACACAGGGCTAGAAAAGACAAAGCAAAGAGTTTAGAAACCTGCTTTGTAGATTTTTAATTAATGAGTAATGAAAAGGATACCGTGATCTGGGTTTCTAGGATAAGTTTCAACACAGAGAAGTTTTTTACGACTGTTGTTGAGAGAGAAAGTACACATTCAGCCTAATGAGCGCAGCGACAGACAATGTTTTAATGCCTTCAGATACTTCATTCAGCACAGCAAGACTAGAACAAACTTATTTCCCTAACCAAAGCACATTCTGCTCTGATGAATACTATTATTATGGTTCATTCGTAAGCAGAGAAATGACGAAATAGATTCAAGAAACAACAAACACCAGAAGGTGTTTGCTCCAAGAGAATGGGAAATACAAGTAAAGTCAGGGTTGGACGTGGAACCCACCAATTACAACTAGCCCTCTTTTGACTCTAGAAGTTCAAATTGTATTGCTAATTAAAAATCCCAAATCCATTCCAGATGTATGCTTCATTAAGTAAGCAGCTTGCTTTGATGAAAAAAAGCTTTGGTAGGGCAATAAAGAAAATATATCTCACCAAATAGCAGTCAGAGGCTCCTTGCAGTTTTTTTTTTTTAATTAAGATTTTATTCTATTTATTTATTTATTTGAGAGGCAGAGTTAGAGAGGGTGAGACAGAGAGAAAGGTCTTCCATCCCCAAATGGTTCACTCCCCAAATGGATGCAACAGCTGAAGCTGGGCCAATCAGAAGCCAGGAACCAGGAGCCAGGAGCTTCTTCCAGGTTTCCTGTGTGGGTGCAAGGGCCCAAGTACTTGGGCCATCTTCCACTGCTTTCCCAGGCCATTAGTAGAGAGCTTGATCAGCTGTGGAGTAGCCGGGACTGGAAAAAGAGCAGCCAGGACTACTACACCACAGCGCCAGTCCCTCCTTACAGCTTTGTGCGCTGCCTGAGTACAGTCTCCTATGTAAAAACACAGCCTAAGCTCTGCTAGAGCCTGATGTTCTACTATTTACCTTTTGTGACCTCAGACTGAGGGAGATCTGAACACACCACCACACATGCCAATCTTTCTCGAAACCTTCCTGCTTACTCACCTTGGATCATGGCCTCATTTTCAGCCTGATGCCATGAAGGACAGAAAAGTTCAAATTCTTGGTTATTTTCCAGACTCTATCTGCTTACAAAGTACCTGGGAGTTTATTACAGAGTAGACTGGCTGAGTTGAGGACAGAGAAAACTGCTCAGCAATCTCCTTTCTGACATCAGAAATAATAATTGCTTATTTAGGCACCACTAAGAATGCTGGAATGGGGGCCACCACTATGTAGTGGGTAAAGCAGCTGCCTGCCACACCAGCATCCCCTACGGGGGCCAGTTTAAATCCTGGCCACTCCACTTCTGATCCAGCTACCTGCTAATATGTCTGGGAAAGCAGTGGAAGATGGCCCAAGTATTTGGGCCCTGCACCAATAAGGAAGACCCAGAAGAAGCTCCTGGCTCCTGTTTCGGACCATCCAAGCTCTGGCCATTGTGACCATTTGGGAGTGAATTGGTGGATGGAGAATCAATCTCTCACTCTCTCTCTCTCTGTCTCTCTGTCTCTCCTTCTCTCTAACTCTCTTTTCAAATAAATAAGTAAGTCTCTTTGAAAAAAAAAAAAAAGAATGCTGGAATGCACAGAATGGGAACACACAGAGCCATGATTACTCAGCGACTCAGAGAACACTTTACAGAGACCGTCAGAGTTGTTCTTGCAACTTCACGGGTCTCAAACTAGAGAAACAACTAGAGAGGCAAGCACCTGCCTTCAACACATTTGTTATACATCACCTTCAACACACTCCCACGTGCTGACAGAGAAACAGACAACACAGGGGGTTCTGACATTTTTTTTAAAAATGGAGGAGACTATGTATTACTCATAAAGAATTTTCCTCATTTAACAATTTATGGTATACATCCTAGATGAGACACCATTTCTTTTTCTTTCTTTCTTTCTTTTTTTTTTAACAGGCAGAGTGGACAGTGAGAGAGAGAGACAGAGAGAAAGGTCTTCCTTTTCCATTGGTTCACCCTCCAATGGCGCCGTGGCATGTGCACCACGCTGATAAGAAGCCAGGAACCAGGTGCTTTTCCTGGTCTCCCATGGGGTGCAGGGCCCAAGCACTTGGGCCATCCTCCACTGCACTCCTGGGCCACAGCAGAGAGCTGGCCTGGAAGAGGAGCAACCGGGACAGAATCTGATGCCCCAACCGGAACTAGAACCCAGTGTGCCGGCGCCGCAGGCAGAGGATTAGCCTATTGAGCCGCGGCGCTGGCCGAGACACCATTTCAAAGAAGCCTAAGCCACTGCTGACTGCAACTAAGGGCACTGAAAATGACCGACCTGGACAACCAGCCCATGCAACCCACAGGTCAGCTTCCCCTCCCGGAAACTCCACGTCTGAGTAGTGCTTCGTCTGCGGTCCGGCTTCCTTAGCATCAGAGGCTCGTATCTGGACAAAAGGAAATACATGGGTTCTCAGAATCAACTGCTCAGGCCTGAAGAGAACATGGGAAATGTGGTTTTGCTCTTCTTCCGGCTACCACCCTCCAAAGGCAATAGGTAGTTAGCTTGAACGCTGTGATGGCAATCAGGCATCTCTTAATGAGGAAAGAAGAACAGAATAAAATAAAATGGGAAGTAACCAAAAAGGACCAGAAGTGACAAGAGCCTGCAGGTTCATAACACAATTTAATGACAGATGATCTCACATTCTCATAATGACAAATCATCATGCAGTACAGGAGGGGACACCCACTATCTATATTTCAAGTCTTTAACAGTCTTCTGTCTAAATACTTCTCTTTTTTAATAGAAAGCTTTTATTTAAGAATATAGATTTCATAAGTATAACTTTTGGATTATAGCAGTTCTTCTCCCCATACCCGCCCTCCCACCCGCAAACCATCCCACCTCCTACTCCCTCTCCTAACCCATTCTTCATTAAGATTCATTTTTAACTAGCTTTATAAATACTTCTTTATACTTTTATTTTTGTCTTTTACCTTGTTAAGTTATCTAAAGTCTCTTTGGAAGGAATTGAAGAATCTACTAAAAACAAATTCCCTGATTTTAGGGAGGAACTAGGAATAGCCAAAAAAGCAAATTCTTCACAATATCAAAGAACTGAACTATTCATACAAACGCATCTGGAAGCTGCCTCTTGCGAAGCTGGCACCCAGTATCACAGTGCCAGTTCCAGTCCTGTCTGCTCCATTTTCAATCCAGCTCCCTGCTAATGTGCCTGGGAAACCAGCAGATGATGGCCCAAGCACTTGGGTCCCTGCCTCCCACATGGGAGATGTGGATAGGGTTCATGGCTCCTAGTTTCAGCCTGGCCAAGACAGAGCTGTTGTAACCATTTGGGAAGCGACCCAGTGAAAGATCTCTCCCCCCTCTGCACCCCCAAATAAATACATAAATCTTTTCTAAAAATCTCACAGGGAAATCAGCAGGAAGCTCAGTTGGCGTCTTCCTGGTGGCCTCTCCATCATCATGCCTCACTTGGAAACAGTATAGTTTCAGAAAGCAATAGAAATTCACTGTTTTGTATTCTGCTAGCTTTGGTTTCATGTACCACTGCTTTGTCTTTCTGTAACATATACTGTTGTGTTATTTGATTTATTTACAATATGTGCTTTGATATTTTGATTTTTTGCTTTGTTTAGTCATCTTCTACTGCTTTCCCAAGCCATAGCTTGGGTCAGAAGAGGGCAGCCGGGACTAGAATCAGTGACCAAATGGGCTGCTGGCACTGCAGGCAGAGGATTAACCTACTGCACCATGTAGCCAGGCCTACCTCGACATTGTAGATAGTTGTTTAAGGGGAAGTAAATAACTATATAATAAAATAAATGTGTAACATCTATGAATAATACTGGCTCTCAACAAACTTTTTTTTTAAATTTCATTTATTTGAAAGGCAAAGTTACAGAAAAAAAGAGAGACAAAGAGAGGGCGAGAACTTCCATCCACTGGTTCACTCCTCAAATGGCCACAATGGCCAGGGCTGGGCCAAGCCAAAGCCAGGAGACTCTGCCTGCAGTGCCAAAGCTAGTATCCCACATAGGTGATGGAGGACCAAGCACCTGCCTCATATTTGGCTGCTTCCCAGGCACAGTAATGAAGAGAGCTGGATCAGAAGTAGAGCAGCCGGAACGTGAACCAGGGTTCATAATAAATGCCAGCATCACAGGCAGTGGTTTAAGCTGCTGTGCCAAAACGTTGGCTCCTGAACAAACTTTTGAAAATTTTAGTTCATAAAATTTTGGGGGGCCCGTGCTGTGGCGCAGGAGGTTAATGCCCTGGCCTGAAGCGCCAACATCCCATATGGATACCGGTTCTAGTCCCAGCTGCTCCTCTTCCAATTCAGCTCTGTGCTATGGACTGGGAGAGCAGTAGAAGATGGTCCAAGTCCTTGGGCCCCTGCACCCAAGTGGGAGACCAGAAGAAGCTCCTGGCTCCTGGCTTCAGATTGGCACAGCTCCGGCTGTTACGGCCAACTGGGTGGTGAACCAGCGGATGGAAGACCTCTCTCTGTGTCTCTACCTCTCTCTGTAACTCTGTCTTTCAAATAAATAAAGTAAATCTTAAAAAAAATTTTTTGATGCCGGAGCCGTAGCTCAATAGGCTAATCCTCCACCTTGCGGCACCAGCACACTGGATTCTGTCCCGGTTGCCCCTCTTCCAGGCCAGCTCTCTGCTGTGGCCCAGGAGTGAAATGGAGGATGGCCCAAGTGCTTGGGCCCTGCACCCCATGGGAGACCAGGAGAAGCACCTGGCTCCTGCCTTCGGATCAGCATGGTGCGCTGGCCACAGCGGCCATTGGAGGGGGAACCAATGGAAAAGGAAGACCTTTCTCTCTGTCTCTCTCTCTCACTGTCCACTCTGCTTGGAATAAAAAAAAAAACTTTTTTTGGATAAAATGAGAAAAAAAAATCATGACTTACAAAATCTCTGAATGCCTTAGTTGTCAATAGTATCCTTCTTTATTGAATTTATTTCTTACCAATACATAGTTTTTAACACTGTTTCTGATAGTACTATGTAATTTTTCAGTGTGGGTGGATCAAAGTGTCGCTTGTAGGTTACCATACAGCTGACATGCATTTTTGTCATTCTTTATTACCTTAGAAGTTTCATGCTCTATGTGTACCATAAATAACATACTGCCTATGAAAAACATGTAAGTTAATGTATTTATAGTCATTGTTACAAGTTTACAATGTACTTTTCTATATTATTTTACATGACATACCTTTTAAAAATAATTCATTTTTCTTGATTGAGAAAGGATACAAAATGCAAAATCCATAATTTTCATAGTTGGAAACTTCCAATTGTTTTGCAGTAATTTATTATATTGGCTATCTCATCTTTCTTGAAATTTTAGATAGCTAACAAATGAACACATTATATACTTTTGGCTTTTAGTTGAGATTTTACACAGCTTGCATTTCAACTCTTGGTTGGTTCTTTGTTGTTTCTATTAACCCATAGCATTATTTTAATAAATGTTATAATATCCTGAAAAATTTCATTATTTCCTTAATAATTTAATTTCTGTTTTTGAAAGATACAACAAAAACATTAGGGGGCCAGTGCTGTGGCACAGTCGGTTATCACCCTGGCCTGAAGAGCTGGCATCCCATATGGGCGCCAGTTCAAGACCTGGCTGCTCCACTTCCAATCCAGCTCTCTGCTGTGGCCTGGGAAAGCCGGGGAAGATGGCTCAAGTCCTTGGGCTCCTGCACCCGTGTGGGAGACCCAGAAGAAGCTCCTGGCTCCTGGCTTCGGATTGGCCAACCTCCGGCCGTTGCGGCCAAAGTGCAGTGAACTGTCAAATGGAAACCCCCACCACCTCTGCCTCTCCTCTCTCTGTGTAACCCTTGACTTTCAAGTAAATAAATAAATCTTTAAAAACCAAAAACATTAGAAATATTAAGAAGAGAAAAGGTTCACTTCTGGGGAGTAAGTGTCGGCTGTAGGTTTGGAAGAAACATTTACTCTCGTAGGAACTGTCCTAACAGCTTGAAAAATAAAGGGAAGGGCCTGGCGCCGTGGCGTAGTGGGTAAAGCTGCGCCTGAGAAGCCGGCATCCCACATGGCTGCAGGTTCAAGTCCTGGCTGCTCTTCTGATCCATCTCCCTGCTGACGTGCCTGGGACAGCAGCAGAGGACGGCCCATGTGCCTGCTACCCACAAAGCAGACCCAGAGGAAGCTCCTGCCTCCGGGCTTTGGCTTGGCCCAGCCCCAGTCATTGTAGCCATCTGGGGAGTGAACCGGTGGATGGAAGATCGATTGATCTCTCTTTCTCTGACTTTCAAAACAATAAATAAATAAAAAATAATAATAAGTCAAAGGTCCTAGAGTCCTATCTAGATTTCTGCCAATGAAGAACAGCACACATATAAAAATACAAATCCTTACACGTGTTTACAAAACCCTTGTTGTCTGGTGTAGATTTCCCCTGGTTCAACAGTTGAAATCCAAAGTTGTCAGGAAGATTACCTGTTGTCTGTCACTGCAGCAAGGCCAGCAATATCTAAGATGGCAGAGCCCTCGGTGGAGCGAGTGGCTGAGGGCTTATTAGGGTTGTGGGGAACTGAAGAGCCCTCGTGAGCCAGCATTCCTGTTCCTGTCATCCTCCACAGCTGGGAACGCTTTCCTGGCTCCTGTTGAGCAGATTTGCACAAAAACAGAGAAAGCCATCAGGTGCAGCCAGAGCCAGCTCCTAGCTCCAAGAGCTTCCTCTGAGGGCTGCCCTTTAGACACTTTGCCGAAGTAAACAAATGCTTAATTCAGACTTCCCTTGTTGTCAATCTCTAATTGCACTAACAGTGAAATATGCTAAACCAAACAACCAAAAACTACAAATAATGTATAATTTTTTAAAAAATTTCTTTCTGTACACTTAAGATTGTTGAAAAAATCAAAAACAAATGGTTCAGCAATGACCTGGACAAGGTATATTCCCATGACCACTACCGTTCTAGATGGTGACCCTTACCTTAAAGCAGGATCCAATTATATAAAGAACACAGGATACTCTCCAAATCTGCCATCTGACGTCTAAATCCTCATAACTCACAAACAACCAGAACTCACCAAAGATTTTCTGCCCTTTCCTCAATGTCTATAAAGGAAATATACTATACTGATGGTCTCTAATCAACACATCTTGATTATATTCAAAAGTTATACTAAGTCGATTGCTGTTAATTCCCAATATATTTTCTCCTCAGGAACACTCAACGCCCAGGTCAATCATGAAAGTGTATAAAATTCATCATATACAATAATAATAAGCATATGCCAAACTTCAGTCATGACATATATATACAGCAGTCCAGTAAGATCACATTGCCTGACAACATTATAATCACCTTACTTTAAGTGCACTTCATGTTATTCACACTGTGATGAAACTGACTAGTGACACATGTCTCCTGCATCCTTATCCTTGTTACTAAGCAATGCATGACTGCAAAGCTTACCAAGAATTCACCACAGGCCATGGGATTTGCATGCAATATCTCATTTAATTCCCACAACAATCGTATAGGCTCTCTGCTCTGACTATCCCTATTCACAGAGGAGCAAGTGAGGGCTCAGTGAGAGGAAGGAGCCTCTCCGTGGTCATGCAGGCAGAGGCAGAATGCTGAACCACTCTGCTACACTGCCTCTCTAACACAACCTGAGGACTTGTGAGTCAGGAACACCTATATTCTAGCCACACCTGTCAGGCTCACACACGAACTCACCAGGCAGAAGTTTGGCAAAAGCAATAACCACTTCTGGTTCGCACACATTCATTCACATGCTACTCTCGTGCTGGAAAGACACAGTCTCTGTGTTCTATAAAGTACATGACGTGAATGTTGGAATCACAATGTCAGGATTGAGAACCAGCTGTACTATTTATGAGCTGAGTAACCTTGGATAGGTTAATCTGTTAGAGTCTCTGTTTCCTGATCTGTCAAAACAGAAAATTAAGCTACCTCTTATGGTTCTCGTGGTAAGTGTGATGAATCCATGGTATTTAGCACACGCCTGGCATGTGGGCATGGCCTCAGTAAATGTGTGCTGTCAGTGTCACTACAACTCTTTACACCATAAGTAATGTACATTATCTTGTGCATCCTCTTAACACATCTTGAAGGTCAGTAGGAAAATGGAGTTCACAGAGGAATGGGGAATAATGGACATGGTGTGTATCTTGATGTGACAATGCTAGAACTCTAACCCAGGCATCATGCCCTTTCTGCTGTGTGCCGCTGCCTCCTGTGTCTGCAGAGATGAATCGGAGCCCATGGCTCCCTCTCAGATCCCCACACACTTGCTGCTCCGTTCACAGTAAGAGAATGCAGCATCCAGGCACCACACCAAAACAAGAAAGCAGCTTAACTACTCTGTGGATGCTACAGGTTAGGAATCAAAGCACAGAGGCCCAGTGAGATCAAGTTTTCACGTACGGACTCCACTACTGCCCGCCCATCTATACAGACTCAGTGCAAGCTGGAAACGATCAAAATTTCCTCTTAGAAGCCTGAGATGGACCATTCCCCCTTCCAGTTGGCTGCCTCTTCCCTAACAATTTAATCTAAGAGGATTAACGTATATAGGACTGAGGTAGACAGAAGTGCATGGAGACTATTTGTGTGGCCCGCTCACTGTGAATGTACTAACAACGACTGAATTTTTAAAGGAGTAAATTAATGGCAAATGAACTGTATATGAATAAGGCCATTTAAATAGATGCTTAAATTTCAAAACACATGTATTAAGCCTTCATTTGATGTGCAACATTTGAAATAACTTGAACCAACCTCCTCCCAATCAATTAAAAACCCATCAGACGCCAAATAACCCCCTGCCACTTGTGATGCCACTGGAGGCGGCCAGCAGACACCCCCCGCCCAGGGCTTGAAGATGACAGACTCTTCAGGAGCCCGAGCTGAGGTGGAAACGTTTCAGGCGCTGTCCCCGCGGTCTGCTCTGCCTCCAGCGGTTTCTGCACCCTCCTGCTCCCACCACCGGCTGCCATCTTCCAGTTTCAGGGAAGACCAGCGTTTCCATAGCTTTCACGGTCCCGGCCAATTCTGATTTTCTCTCAGATTTAGCTCTACCACCATGAACACGCCCTAAGTTAACTTCTTCTTTTACACTGACTCACAATTCTGCTGTCAGCATAAGAAAGGGAAACTCTTGTCAGTCTGATTTTTTTTTTTTTCCCAATTCAGTTTAGGGAACAACAGAAAAATAAAAGAGACGGAAGTGAGGAGGGCTGAGAACTCCCGCAAGCAGGTGCGTGGCACGAGGGGACACTGAAGTGGAGCCACCCACACTCCTGAGCTTGTGCCTGGAACTCGTCACTAACCTAAGCCTCCTGCAGTTCCTCACCTGGAAGACAATGGCTTCGGACTGTATGATCCTGGGTCCCTTCCAGTGGTAACTATCAAGTATTTTTAACTCTGACTTTCAAGCTCTCTTACCTTCTTCTTTAAAATAACTCTCTGTGTCTTTGGTGAGACATCCAAGACAAGCTCCGCACAGGTAACAGCCTTGCTGGAAGCCACCGGCCTTCCTGTTCCTTCCTGCAAACTAGAATTAAAAAATAATCACATACACACACATGCATGTCCAGTCACACTCACACATGCATTCAGATAGTCACAAGTAAACACCTATAAGTTCTATTAAAGAAGACAAAATCAAGGCCGATATGGTGAGGCAGTGGGCTAAGCTGTTGCCTGCAATGCCAGTATCCCATGTGGGCAGCAAGCTGAGAGTGGTTGTACCACTTCTGATCCAGCTCAATCCTAATTCTAATGTGCCTGAGAAAGCAGTGGAAGATGGCCCAAGTACTCGGGACCCTGCCACCCATGTGGGAGACCTGTATGGAGTTCCAGGCTACTGACTATGGCCTGGCCCAGCCCTGGTAAGGTCACTTAGGGAGTGAACCAGTAGACAGAAGATCTCTCTGTCTTCCCCTTTCTCACTGTTAACTCTGCTTTTCAAATAAATAAATATCTTTTTTTAAAAAAAAGACAAAAATCTTTAGGCATAGAAGAAAAATTCTGACTCGAATAGCACAAAGATTAGCCCTCCAACTCCTGGATATAAAAAGATGACCACAGATCTTTCGAAGCCAAAAAATAAAGAAGGAAAAAAAAACTAAAAAAACAAGTCAAACACACAAAGGACCAAGAGCTGGTGCTAATCTGCCAGGTGGAAGATCAACATCACTGCATCCTCAAGTCTTGGCCAGAACTCAGAAAGCCCTTCACGACGAAGGTAACACAGAGGTCACGAGGCTTCACTGCAATGAAGCCGTGGTTCTCTGTGGCCAAAGGATTCTGAGCTTTATGGAATGCTGCAGCCCAGCTACCCTCTGGGAGTCTGGATGGGGTTTCATTGTGAGCATTCTCCAGCCTCCATTCATTCCCATTAACAAAAAAGAAACTCATAAACCAGTCAATTCATGGTTAAAAACAAGTCTTCATGACATCAAAAGCTCAAGTGATAAAATAAAAATATAGATAAATTAGATTTCACCAAAATGAAAAATAAATTGTGCTTCAGAGGTCGTTATCAAAAAGCAACAATTCAGAGGATGGGAGAAAATAATCTGCAAACCATATATCTGACAAAATGATGGTGTCAGATTATATAAAGTACTTTACACTTCCACAATAAAAAGGCAAAGACACCAGTTTTAAAATGAGCAAAGGGCTTGAACAGACATTTCTCAAAGATACACAAATGGCTAATAAGATGAAAGGATGCTCGAGGCGGCCAGTTAAGAAATGCAATTCAAAACCACGTCACATTCTGCAGGACAGATATAATAAAAATACATACATACATAACGCATCAGGGAAGGAGTGGAGAAATCAGAATTCCTAAACACTTCTGGCAGGAACATACCCTGGGTTTAGATGCTGTTTGGCAGTTCTCCAAACTTTAAGCGCACAACTACCATAGAGCCCAGCAATTCCACTTCCAGGCATGCAAACAAATACATGTTCAAAACAGCACTGCTCACAACAGCCAAAAGGTGGAAACAATCCAAATGTCCATCAACGGCTGAAGGCATGAACAACCGCATTATGTAAACACAATTGAAAATCAGGCATAAAAAGCCCTGAATACTTTTCACAGAAAGGATGAAGTACTGGTACCTTTACAATGTCAATAAGCCTCAAAAACCTCCTGGTAAATGAAAGAAGCCACACACAAAAGGTCACTTACACTCTATGGTCCCATTTACATTAAACACCCAGAACAGATGAACCCAGAGATTGAAGGCAGATGTGTGGCTTCTGAGGTCTGGGAGGAGGGGAGGGGGGATGCAGAGTAACTGCCCAATGGGTTTAGAGTTTCTTTCTTTTTGGGTAATAAAAAATGTTTCAGAAAGAGGTGGAGGTGATAGTCACAGAACATCATAAAGTTCTAAATGCCACTTTAAAAAGGTAAATTTTATATGATTTTCACCTCACTAAAAACAAGCACCAAATTTTAAAAACCAGCTTTCGTTTCCATCACTAATTCCCTTGAAAAATGCGAAGAACAAAACCCAACATCCTGCAGAGAACAGCCAGCCTCTTAGCACACCAAGATCCCCAGGGCTTCCCTCCTGCTGCTCACGTGGCTCAGCCCTCCAAGCTGCGGATCCTCCATGAGGATCCTTCCACTGAAGAGCTCTGTAATTACTGGGATCTATGGAGCACAGAGACTAAAACATGAGGAGCAACCAGATTTAAAACTGGTTTGCCTGGCACTAACCTTAGCATGCTACACTACCAAGTGCCATCATCTTCAAAAAACACATCTCTTGGCTCAATTACAGCAACAGAAACATCCCAGCTCTCTCATTACCAGAGGGACTTGCAGCACACGAGGGAAAGAATGGTCTCTGCACACCCAAGTCATTGCTGGTGAGACCTGGACTCCAGGCACAGAGTCAGGGATCACCTGTGGGCCCCAGGCACATGTAAGAATCTCAGAATATGCAAGATTATTCACAATATTTTGAAAAACAATATGACTTTAAATGTCTTGCTCATCAGGTGATCTCTATTTGTAATGTTAAAGATTCAGATATTTTCCATTTCTTCACGGATAAACTAAAATTGCCCCTGTAACTTCAGCACAAGAAACAAGCTATATTTACATGTTGGTGGAATCATTAGTTTTTAAAAGTCCAGCGTTTTGAATCTAACAACGGAGTTAGAACAGTCCTCACTTGAGTTTTCTAGATACAACTAGCCAAACAGCAGTGAATTACAGTTCTGAGGCAGTTGGAATTACTGTACAATCAGGCTATTGTCCTTGTCTTTAGGTGCCTATCTGTTTACCCTGTATTTTCAAGAGTGTAAAAAATCGAAATGATGATTTGAACTGTTATATTAACATTAGTTTCAAATGAGGCAGGAGGCAAACAGGCTAAAAAATAGCAGAAAAATGTTTTACAAGTAAATAAAAAAAGAGCTTAAAACAAGAGGAATTTTATATATCATAAGGTTAACATTTTATAGGAAGAGTTTTTAATATTAGAATGCATTATTGGGAGAGGTCTTTAAAAAGAGAAGTTTTGCCTCTCTGGATAAATTTTAATCTACCTGAAAGACAAGGGTTTAGATTAAATGCTCTCTCAAGACAGAGTCTGAGCCTAGGATTTGGTGAAGAAGGAAGGAATCTATGTCCTAGTTTGCAGCTTCTGCTTTACAAGAACAATACTCTAATCCAGAATTACCCAGAAAATGTGTATGTAGCAGCAATATAAATGAAATTTTCATAAAAAAGCTGGCGGTTATCCTGGAAGTCATTCATGTTGCAGCTGATCTCCGAAGAACCTGCTCCTTTAACAGTGAGAGTGATAAAAGGTGGCAGGCTGGGCTCGTCCCAGGCGTAATCCAGTGAAGTCATGGGCTTCACTTCAGTTCGGAGCCTGGGTTCTGCTACACCGTGCTGAGTGAAGACAACTGGAACCTAGAGGAACGGACAAGACAAAGAGGACTTCCTTTCAGGATGGTGTCACTGGCGCGGGGTCAGTGCCGCCTACATTTCAGTCCCAGAGCCTTCCCAAATGGCTCCTATCCAGGGAAGATTCCCAGTGGGGCTCGCCATCTCAGCCTTTCAGATCCAATGTAACCATCTTGCAAATTCCCAAAAGCCCAGCAAAAAGAACATGGGCTCTAACCTATCAGAGAAGGGTTTTAAGCAGCTTTGTTAAGTCAAACATCAAAGGGAGGCACTCTATCCTTCCAGTGGCATTTCTAACACCCAGATTCCCCACCCTGCCAGCTAAGCTGCCCCGTGACACACTCTGAGAACAGAAAGGAATAAGAACATTGGAATCCAGCTACAGAAAGCCACAAACTCATCTGAGGTACTGTCATTCAAAGGTATAACAGGATGTAACGATTTCCATTCGGGCTTTACTTGGAAGACATAAAAATGTTACTGTAACTAAGCAGCAAGAGAACTGCCCATTCCCACTATGCACAGAAAAGCTGACTCCTTTCTCAGTTTGTACAGAGGGCATCACGTCAAGTCAAAATCAGTTTTGGGGGATAAACTTTACTTCTATCTGGACAAGGCTGTCTATCAGTCAAAATAACCAGCATAAACCACATCCTAATGTAAGGATTTCCAGGTTGGCCAGCTATTCAGGACCTGTTTACACAGCTTCCTCTAAACTGAAATTTAGAGTATTTTACACCATTATTTTAAGGGCAACATATATTCCACCCACTTTCCCTTGATACCTTAGAAAAGTTGTCAATTCGGAATGGAGGGGGTAACTGATCTGTGTCACTAAATGAGATCCTATATGTGGCTCCTCGGAGAGTAATTTCCACTCGTAGGAAGAAGCATTTTCCCAGGGTATCTCTGCAGACACAGGAAACAAAAGAGGTTGTGCACAATGGAGGAAACAAGCCGCAGTCACTTCTTCTCACAGCCACCACACTGCACGGACCTCAGTCAATACCACCAATCCACAGCCATACTAAAAACTCAAAATTGAAAATATAATCACAAAATGGTGATCTTCTAATTCTCCCATCTCCTCAACATTTATTTACTGACATTCTTTTGTAAAGATGAAGGGGGGGGGGGTGCTGTGGCATAGCAGGTAAAGCCGCCACCTGCAGTGTCATCATCCCATGCGGGTGCCAGCTGGAGTCCCAGCTGCTCCACTTCCAATCCAGCTCCCTGCTATGGCCTGGGAAAGCAGTGGAAGATGGCCCAAGTCCTTGGGCCCCTGCACCCTCCTGGAAGACACAGAGGAGGGTCCTGGCTCCCGGCTTTGGATTGGCACAGCTCTGGCTGTTGCGGCCATCCGGGGAGTGAACCAGTGGATGGAGGACCCCATCCCTCGCCTCTCTGTAACTCTTTCAAATAAATAAATAAAGCTTAAAAAAAAAGGATGAAGAGTATGTAGGCATGTATGTAGTGTATGTGTGTACATGCATTTATACATAGAGCTAACAATGGAAAACATGTCTTACAGAGGAATATCATTTAATAAATGAAGAAATAAAAAATTTAGAAAACCATTGTAACCAGCAATGTTATAACAGATTCAAGTAAGTGCAATCAGATCCTCGAGTGAAAGGCTTCTGGTAGACAGAATATTCCATCTCCAATTACTGCTCCAAAGGAATGCTCTCATCTACAAGGAAGCAAAGGTACTTTACTAGAACAGAGAAGTCTGCTGGACCCACCTCGATTAAGTGATGATCAAACTTACCACCACCAGTAAGAGAGCCAGAAGATGCTATAGGTCTCCCCCTGGTACACAATGGGACTCAAGACACCACACAGGAATACTGTTATGAAAAATGTTTATATATGGGAAACTATCGGCCAAATGCAGAAAGTAGGATACTTTCCAAGAAACTGGCTTAAGTCTTCAAAAATGTCAATGTCAATAAAGACAAAAAAGGAAAAGTGGAACTACTCCAAATTAGATGAAACAAGAAAATATATCAGGGGTCAGCACTGTGGTGTAGTAGGTTAAGCCTCCACCTGAGGTGCTGGCAGTGGGAAAAGCAGTGGAAGATGGCCCAAGTGCTTGGGCCCCTGCACCCACATGGGAGACCTGGAAGAAGCTCCTGGCTCCTGGCTTTGGATGGGCCTGGATCTGTCCATTGCAGCCATTTGGGGATAACCAGCAGATAGAAGATTTCTCTCTCGCTCTCTCTCCCTCTCTTTGCAACACTGCTTCTCAAAAAAAAAAAAAAAAAAAAAGAGGTGCCAGAGCTGTGGCGTAGTGGGAAAAGCCACTGTCTACAGTGCTGCCATCCCATATAAGCGCCAGTTCCAGTCCTGAATGCTCCTCTTCCGATCCAGCTCTCTGCTATAGCCTGGGAAAGCAGTCAAAGATGGCCTGAGTCCTTGGGCCCCTGCACCCACTTGGAAGACCTGGAAGAAGACCCCAATTCCAGCCGTTGTGGCCATTTGGGGAGTAAACCAGTGGATGGAAGACCTCCCTCTCTCTCTCTCTCTCTCTCTCTCTCTCGGCCTCGGCCTCGGCCTCTAACTCTGCCTTTCAAATAAATAAACAAAATTGACACACCATTGGCCCAACTAACTAAAAAAAGAAAAGACTCAAATCAATAAAATCAGAGATGAAAAAGGGAATTTAACAACAGACACCACAGAAATAAAAAGAGTCATCAGAAATTACTACAAAGTGTTGTATGCCAGCAAACAGGGAACTCTATCAGAAATGGATAGATTCCTGGACACATACAACCTACCTAAATTAACCATGAAGACATAGAAAACCTAAACAGACCCATAACCACGTCAGAAATTGAATCAGTAATAAAGGCCCTCCCAACAAAGAAAAGCCCAGGACCAGATGGATTCACTGCTGAATTCTACCAGACATTTAAAGAAGAACTAACTCCAATTCTCCTCAAACTATTCAGAACAATCGAAAAAGAGGGAATCCTCCCAAATTCTTTCTATGAAGCCAGTATCACCTTAATTCCTAAACCTGAAAAAATGCAGCAGAGAAAGAGAATTACAGACCAATTTCCCTGATGAACACAGACGCAAAAATCCTCAATAGAATTCTGGCCAATAGAATGCAACAACACATCAGAAAGATCATCCACCCAGACCAAGTAGGGTTTATCCCTGGTATGCAGGGATGGTTCAGTGTTCGTAAATCAATCAATGTGATACACCACATTAACAAACTGCAGAAGAAAAAAAACATATGATTATCTCAACAGATGCAGAGAAAGCATTTGATAAAATACAACACCCTTTCATGATGAAAACCCTAAGCAAACTGGGTACAGAAGGAACATTCCTCAATACAATCAAAGCAATTTATGAAAAACCCACAGCCAGCATCCTATTGAATGGGGAAAAGTTGGAAGCATTTCCACTGAGATCTGGTACCAGACAGGGATGCCCACTCTCACCATTGCTATTCAATACAGTACTGGAAGTTTTAGCCAGAGTCATTAGGCAAGAAAAAGAAATTAAAGGGATACAAATTGGGAAGGAAGAAGCCAAACTATCCCTCTTTGCAGATGATATGATTCTTTATTTAGGGGATCCAAAGAACTCTAAGAGACTATTGTGAAAAGTTTGGCAAAGTAGCAGGATATAAAATCAATGCACATATAAGTAACTCTTAAAAAAAAGAAAAGAAAATACATCAACCAAATAACACAAATGACCCTACACTGTGAGAGGGATGTCTATGGAGAACATTCATGTATTCAGTCTGAGATAAGTATTTACGACAAAGTATCCAATCAGTGTTAAATTTCTTCAGTATGTAATAATATACAAACAATATGGTAGTTCCTCAAAAAATCAGAAATAAAATGAGCTCAAAAGATGCAGCAATTTCACTCCTGGAGCTATGCAGAATGGAACTGAAAGCAGGATCTGGAAGGGGTATTTGGATATGTACGCTCACAACAGCATTTTCACAACAGTCACAAGGACAACAGTGGACCAATGTCCTTCAACAGACGAACGGCTGAAGAGTGGTATGTATGTATGTATCTCAATGGAATATTATTCAGCCTTAAAAAGGGGGATTCTGACATGTTACACTATGCATGAACACTGAGGACATGTAGGTAAACCAAGCCAGTCACAAAAAGACAAACACCATATGATTCAAATTATATAAGTGAGCTAGAGTCGTCAAATTTATATAGACACACAGTAGAATGGGAGCTGCCCGAAGCTATGGGTAAAGGGAATGGGAAGCTACTGTAAAGGGGTACAGAGAGTTTTAGTTCTGCAAGATGAGAATAGTTAGGGACATCATGTGAACAATAATGTGAGTGTACTTACACCAGTGAACTACACACTTTAAACAGTTCAGGTGGTAAATTACATATTATGTGTGTTTCTCATTAAAACAATTTCAATAGCTTCTGATAAAAGCAGAAGAGAGATTACGTCAGCCTGGGTTAGCTGAGACACAACTGTTGATTTTTCTTAACAAGGACCTGAAGGTAGCCAGATTTACCGGAACAGTATTAAATGAGAGAAGAGTTTATACAAATACGCACAAGTAGAAAAAAACATTTACAATCACTACCACCACCTGAATGCAGACAGAAAGTTCACAGCAACAGGCAATCATCCTATGAACTCAGTATTACCTCCAGGACGTATAACCTCTTAGACTACAACAATCACACAACGGTCAAAACTTGTTCATTCGATAAGAATGCCCACTCAGACTTCCCTGCACTTGCAAGTTCTAAGACCTCTATCCAAGTCAAAAATCTATGTGTTCATTTTACAAAGAGCAGCACAGGCTCACTATTTATGCTTCCACACCTCTCTGTGGTTGCAGTCTCAAACTTACCTCATGTTGATATGGAAGGAATTATTCTTGTTGACCTCAAAGCCTCCAGACCAAATACAATTGGGAACATCCATCAGTCTGACACATAACAGCTGGTCGTAGTCGTTTCGTGGCCAGTGGAACACCACACTGGAACCAGGAAGGGTGGAGATGTAGCCTTCTGGATTGGCTGTTCCCTAAAACACAGATCACTGGCTTTCATCAACATACCCACTCAATGCAGCAAATGTTCACTGAGTACCTCCTCTGAGTCTTACCAGCCGTTAGTTGCATACCAACGGCACAAAACAGTTACTCATATCATAGAATTTATGATCTTGTTAGAAGACAAGACATGACACTGAAATTCACTGTGCTACTACATAAGCACTACTCACACTTCAAAAGCTAACTGTGGGCTGGATGTTTACCTGAGCAGGTAAGATGCCCACCTCCCACATCTCAGTGCCTGGGCTGGTCTTCCAGCTTAGGTTCCTGACTCCAGCTTCCTGCCAATGCAGAGCCTGGAGCCCGTGGTGATGGCTAAAGTACTTGAGTTCCTGCCAACCATATGGGAGACCTGGACTGTGTTCCCAGCTCCCAGCTTCAGGCCGGCTCAGCTCCAGCTGTTGTGGGCACTTGGGGCGTGAACCAGCTGACGGGAACCCTCTTTCTCGACTCTGTCATTCAAACAAAGGAGCAGCAGCGGCAAACTGCTTACCTGTCCCCTAGCAAATTCCCTCTGTGCAAATGCAAGCTTGTGAGATGATTTATTATCTAACAGGTACCGGGGGGCAAATACGACCATGCAGGTGTCAATATAGCGACCACGACCTTTCTTGACATCAATACCTAAAAATAACAAGAACAGAGAGAAGTCTTGGTCTGACAAAAATCAACAGCCTTTATAATTACTTAGTTTCTCTGGGGAAAAAAAGAAAAAAACTAACTCTGCCACCCAGAGAGGACATCAAACTTTTCAAGAATGAAATGAAAATATTATGCTTTATTCACATATAGGATCTGGAAAGTCTCCAGGGAATTATCGACAGCCCCATAATTCCTCATTTCGTCACAAAGTATCTCCCACTGGAACAGCAATTTAAATGTACAGGTGTTCAGTCACACAGAACCTGTGCTAAGTTCTATGTGAGATGTTTCTGCTTACACACCTGGGACACAAAATCTCTGGGGGAACCTGCATCTTTTCCAGGCTACAGTGGAAATTTCCAAGTACCTAGTTGGATTCTATGAAGCTCTGAACTCAACGGACTCTTTCTAGCATTTCCTTTTAGCCTATTAACCTGAGATTCCCACGGAAACATACTGCTGAATATAACAAAATTTATTTACTTAAAAAATAAGTATGTTTGCCGGCGCCGTGGCTCAATAGGCTAATCCTCTGCCTTGCGGTGCCGACACACCGAGTTCTAGTCCCGGTTGGGGCACTGGATTCTGTCCCGGTTGCCCCTCTTCCAGGCCAGCTCTCTGCTATGGCCTGGGAGTGCAGTGGAGGATGGCCCAAGTGCTTGGGCCCTGCACTCCATGGGAGACCAGGAAAAGCACCTGGCACCTGGCTCCTGCCATCGGATGAGCGCGGTGCGCTGGCCGCAGCGCGCCGACCCCGGCAGCCACTGGAGGGTGAACCAACGGCAAAGGAAGACCTTTCTCTCTGTCTCTCTCTCTCACTGTCCACTCTGCCTGTCAAAAAAAAATAATAATAAAAAAATTAAAAAATAAATAAGTATGTTTTAGCACCTACTATGTACTAGGGAAAAAATAACAAAACAGTCAGAAGGAAATTTCAAAATACCAGGTATCAAAAAAGAAAGAAAAGTAAAATTATCTTGAAAACACTGATAACAATTTTTTTGACAGGCAGAGTGGACAGTGAGAGAGAGAAAGAGACAGAGAGAAAGGTCTTCCTTTGCCGTTGGTTCACCCTCCAATGGCTGCTGCGGCCAGTGCATTGCGGCCGGCGCACTGCGCTGATCCGAAACCAGGAGCCAGGTGCTTCTCCTGGTCTCCCATGGGGTGCAGGGCCCAAGCACTTGGGCCATCCTCCACTATACTCCTGGGCCACATCAGAGAGCTGGACTGGAAGAGGGGCAACCGGGACTAGAACCCAGTGTGCAGGCGCCACAGGTGGAGGATTAGCCTAATGAGCTGCGGCGCCAGCCAACAATTTTTAAAAATACAAAATTCAGTGGGATGGATCACATATTCATTTAAACAATAAATACAGCAATCATCTTCAAAGCACTGGGATGAGCTCTAGCTATGCAATGATAAAAATAATTCTAGTGGAAATAAAAATGACAATAATAATACTTGTTAAACTCTTAATATATGCTAATACATCTACCAAAGGCTTTCGATTCAATCCTAACAACCTTATGAGTTAGGTATTTTAATTATTTTCCTTTTATAGATGAGGAAACCAAGGCACAGAAAGCCAAGTAACTTGCCCTAGGTCACACAGCTCATGGCTGGCACAACTGGGGTTCAAACCAGGCAGGTGTCTCTAAAGCCAGCACCTCTTTATACTGCTAAGGGCCTGACTCAGAAGTCCACAAGTATCAAGAGAACCAGAAAAATGGAAGACTCACCCTACAATATTGCAATCATGTATCCTAGATTTCCCAACATAAGTTCAGTTATCAATATATCAATTTGTTAACTGCCCCATTCACTTTAGAATCAAATTCAACGGTTCTTAGTGCTAACTACTTCAAAAGGAGCAAGCCTCATGCTGTGTCCTCCCCCAGTCTGTCCAAACTGCAGCTTCTAGTCACCCTGTGTAGTTTGTCTGGAAAGTGCAGCAAGGGCAAAGCATCCCAGCTAGAGGTCAAGCTCCGCACAGGGCAGCTTCCGCCTGGTCAAAGCGGTACAGCAGACCAAGGTGACAAAAGTAATAAAACTGTCACCAGCTGCAGAATCCATTTCTCTTAAAAATATTACGTCAAAGGAGAATGAACGCAAATCCATGTTAAAAAAAAATCTGTAAAGAGGCCGGAGCCGTGGCTCAATAGGCTAATCCTCCGTCTAGCGGCGCCAGCACACCGAGTTCTAGTCCTGGTCGGGGTGCCAGATTCTGTCCCAGTTGCTCTTCTTCCAGTCCAGCTCTCTGATGTGGCCCGGAAGTGCAGTGGAGGATGGCCCAAGTGCTTGGGCCCTGCACCCCATGGGAGACCAGGAGAAGCACCTGGCTCCTGGCTTCGGATCAGGGCGGTGCGCCGGCCGCAGTGACCATTAGAGGGTGAACCAATGGTAAAGGAAGACCTTTCTCTCTGTCTCTCTCTCTCTCACTGTCCACTTTGCCCGTCAAAAATTTTTTTAAAAATAGGATAATATAAAAAATAAAAAAAAATCTGTAAAGAAAACTAGGAAGGTTCTTTTACTAGTAAATCCTGAACACTGAAACAGATCCCTCTCCATGGGACTCGGGGCAACATGCACAAGCTTTCTCAGGTTTCCTCCTGTAACACAACTTTCTATCCACATTGTCCAACACAGCAGCCACTAACCACGTGAGGCGACTTCAATTTAAAATCAATAAAATGATTTACAATGAAAACTCCAATCCCTCGATCACACTGTACTTCTCTTGCGCTCTCAGGAGCCGCATGGGATTTGGTGGCCGCCATATTGGATGGCGTAAAACAGAACACCTCTGTCACCTCGGAGAGTTCTACAGGACAACGCAGCTCCAAGACAGTGTCCCAGCCCCCAGACTGAACACTGCTTGAAGATCCCCGGAAATCACATGCTAAAAGAAGGCGGCACTGCTAACATTTAACCCTGAGGCACATTTAAATCAAATTGTTCTGAATCCTTCAGAAAATCTTCCGTGTAAGCACAGGTGGCCTGGAGGACTGCAGGAACAGGGTCTTCCCCTCCCCTCTGCACTACTCCCACCCTTCTAATTACTACAAACACCAAGTGCATTCAACTGTATTTTTTTCTCACATGCATACAGCCCAATCCTAATCCTACCTCTGACCCAGACTTCCCTTTTGCACCTGGGCAAGTCACTTGACCTCTCTGTCTCGGTTTCACAAAGAACAATGCTTCTTACTCTCTTAAAGTCTACAAATTTTAATGAATGCGTGGGAATACTTAGAGGATGAAAAGCATTCTAAGTGTTCCTATTATTCACTCCAGAAAAACAAAGATTCCAGCCAAACTGATACTTTCGTGACACAAGTGAGTCTGAAGTTAAACAGAGCCACTGATCTCAAAAGGGTAGTATTCAGGTGGCTCCTCAAATCCCCCTGAGAATCCATCCGGCTTGATATCAATCTAGCATTCAGAGAACAGATGCCTGACCCATGCCGAATGAGAAAATCTACTCTTGTAGCCAGGCCAAAATGCATGGTGAGCCTATTCGTCCAAGCCTGGGTCATTAGCCAAGGGTTCCAATGCTCCCACTGCCCCGAACGTCACCCACCAATGTTATAGATCAGCCCTGGGCGGTTTCCTTGCTGGATGACTTTCAAAGCTCGGACACCACTCCCACCATCCAGGGAGAAGCCCTGACACCAGCCCGGCATGCCTTCTGGATGAATCCCCCTTCCGATTCTCATCGTGCAGCTGTGGGCAGAAAAGCAAAGATGTACATATTCATCTACAACAAAGTCTTAGCTACTTGTTCTAATCAGGAAACAGTAACATAGCCATCACCCCAAATCAGCTCTCTACTACTGACACTCATGCCTACTCTCATGTGACTCTTAAACACAGCGAGAAAATTAATCAGTGAGCAAAAAAAAAAACTCTTCGCGGTAACCACAGTTGAACAGTGTATAAAATACACTAACATATACAACTAAACACTTGAGAGAAAACATTAGGATTCTATGAACATAATACACGAGGAAAATGCTACACTTTCTATTATTCCCCAAGGATTCAAGCCAAACTAATCGTTTCCTGACTCAGGTGTTTCAGGATTCACGAAAAAAGTAGGAGAAAACCACGTGGAGCGGATGTCACAGTGCATTACTGGTAAGGACTGGCAGAGCTGTCTCGTCGGCCAGTGTCTCCTCACAGATTCTGGAAACAACTCTGGCATGTGCCTCCAGCTCTGCCACTCAGCAGCAACATAACCTCGGGCCCGTAACTCTGCCTCTGCCTCAGCCTCCGCGTCCTCACCTTGAAATGGAACCCTGTTTCCTTCCCTGCCTGGGCCCCGCCACTGAATCCCCTCAGCAGCTGCTGTTCCCTGCCTCTAAGCCAGTTAACAAGGGCTCTGAGATGCGCAAACGCCACCTTCTTTCAAGGTAAAAGGGACAGAGTTCAAAACCTGACACAAACAACCCAGACTGGATTAATGGGGCTGAACACTTTACCAAAGGGCCAGCCTGATTCCACCATGACGCCAGCTCCTTGGACTGTGCTAAAAACTCACAGCAGAAGGGAAACTGCAGCGACAGAGGGGGCAAATGTGGGTTTCTCTTCCTTGGCAGAGTTATGAATTAGAGAACTAATTCAATACATGTAAAATAAGACTAGCTTTCATTATAAACCAACCAAATGGTTTATTTTTAGTATAGAATAACACAGAAATGAGATCCGAAAAAATCCCATTAGGTCATAGTTCTACTCCCCTGCCAAGTCAGGATTGTTATCTGTGGTATACGTCTGCTCACACAGACACACGATAGCCTTTGCTAACTTTCTCCCTCCCCTAGGAGCTGATTTCCCCTTCCTATAAATAACTGCACTCACAGGTTGGGCTGCTCTTTATCAGCATAGCAGAATAAGAGAGGGCTCAGGCTCCGGGCCAGCTCATGCTCCTCAAACTGGCCTGCAGCATCAGTCTTGGCATTGTCCTGTCTGAAGATCAGCGGCAGCCCTGTAGGAAGAAGGGCAAGAGTTTCTATTAACCCCACCCAGTCGACACGAGAGGCTCCAATGGTGCAAGTGGTGAGATGGAGGGAGGGAGGAAGGTGGAAACAGTAACTCCTGGGCTCAGTTCGTTGTCTAAAAGGGCAGCTTTGACCAAGATCAGGCCCCTCTGATGGAAGCAGGTCAGTGTTTGCACATTAGACGGTTGAAGTGACCTATTTGCATTGGCTCCCCTGATTTAGCTGAGAAAATACACCTGAATTCCCAAGACCAACGCCAGGCCTACCTGAGCAGCCTCTGCACGTACCTGTTTTGTTAATGAGCCAATATGGGGCAGAAATGAAAATCTTTAAGGATCCTTCTGCTCGACACACAATTCGGATGGTGAGGTTCAGCTGCCGCCGATTGACGTCATAAAGCCGCATTCTCACCATATAGTTTTGGGTTCCAGGTGGAATGAGCAACTCTTTACAGAGGGGAAAATTCTCCAGTGATACTCCTAAAAAACATAAAAATCACTGTCTTCCTGGGTTCTCGCTTTAGATTTTTAAAATAGCCCACAGAAAAACTAAACTGGATTCCTTTTTGGAAAAAACAGTAACACAAAGAATCTCATGAGAATGGCCATTTTCCACTAGCTGAGGTGAGAATATGAAGCAAATCAGATGGCCTGGAAGTCACAGTGGGGAGTCTAATCTTCCTAATTAGGATTAGAATACCAAGAAGCTACCAGTAATAGCTGAGACTATTAGAGGAATTTACATCAGGGCTTGTGTTAGGGTCTTGAAACACAGCAGCATAAATATAGCCTTAAGAGTAAAAGGTCCATGAGGCCGGCACTGTGGCGCAGTGGGTTAAAGCTCTACCCTGAAGCACCAGCATCCCATATGGGCGCCGGTTCAAGTCCTGGCTGCTCCACTTCCAATCTGGCTCCCTGCTATGGCCTGGGAAAGCAGTGGAAGATGGTCCAAGCCCTTAGGGCCCTGCACCCACATGGGAGACCTGGAAGAGGCTCCTGGCTTCGGATCGGTGCAGCTCCGGCCGTTGCGGCCATCTGGGGAATGAACCAGCGGATGGAAGACCTCTCTCTCTATCTCTACCTCTCTCTGTAACTTTGTCTTTCAAATAAATAAAGTAAATCTTTAAAAAAAAAAGAGTAAAGGTCTACAGGGCCAGCGCTGTGGTGTAACAGATAAAGCTGCTGCTTGCAGTGCTGGCATCCCATATGGGTGCCGGTTTGTGTCCCAGCTGCTCCACTTCCGATCCAGCTCTCTGCTGTGGCCTGGGATAGCAGTGGAAGATGACCCAAGTCATTGGGCCCCTGCACCCACGTGGGAGACCTGGAACCAGCTCCTGGCTCCTGGCTTAGGAATGCCCCAGCTCTGGCTGTTGCAGCCTTTTGGGAAGTGAATCAGTGGATGGAAGACCTCTCTTTCTCTCTCTGCCTCTGCCTCTCTGTAACTCTACCTTTCAAATTAATTAATTAATTAATTAAAAAAAAAAAAAAAACAGTAAAAGTCCAGCCGCCAAACTACCTAATTTCAACTCCACAGCCTGCACTTATAATCCACCTCTCGGGATGTGTCTCCAAACAGCCAAGCAGAGTGTATGCGTGCAGGACTGCTGTGGAGAGAGGACCCGGCAAGTGCAGGATGCTGCACAGAAGGACCACCAGTTGTGTGCAGAGATAGCAGCATGAGGCCATGTTTTCTGTAAGGGCTCCTACAGAACATCTGAAGAAACATACTAGAAAACTAATAACGTGCCAAAGACTTACTTATTTTGGAGTTAGTAATTAGCACTGCATTGTTTCTCTTTTCTAACCAAGCTCAACAGTTTATATCACCACTGAAATGAAATCTTCCTTCCAGAGTTACAGAAAGAGAGAGAGAGGGCTCAAGATCTTCCATCCACTGGTTCACTCCCCAAATGGCTGCAACAGCCAGCGCTGGGCCAGGTTGAAGCCAGGAACCAGGAGCTTCTTCCACATCTCCCATGTGTGGACAGGGATGCAGATACTCAGGCCATCCTCCACTGCTTTACCAGGTGTATTGGCAGGAAGACAGATCAGAAATGGAGCAGCCAGGATGCAAACCAGTGCCCATTTGGGATGCCAGCGTAACAGGCAGTGGCTTTACCAGCTATGCCGCAACCTGGCCCCTGAAACGAAATCTTGTCATTGTGGGACAATACTACTGAAGTCCAGCAACATTCAGCTTCCTCACTTATAAAATGGTTTAACACTCGTCTTAGCCTGAAAGGTGCTGTTGTGAAGACCAAATGATTTAGTACAGTGAAAGCACTTACAGAGATGAATACCCAGTTATTACCACTCCAGTATGTTGAGGGCAGGATTTTGGTGCCGTGGTTAAGCCACTGCCTAGGAACCCGTGTCCTATGTCAGAGAGCCCCAGTTCACGGCCCAGCGCTGCTCTCCACTCCATCTTCATAGTGACGCACACTCCGAGGAGCAGCGAGGGAGGGCTCGAGGGCTTGAGTCCTTGCCAGGGCTCCTGGCTTCAACCTGGCCTAGCACTGGCTATTGCGGGTGCTCGGCGACTGAATCAGTAGGTGGGATCTCTCTCTCTTTCTTTCTCTTTCAAATAAATAAATTATTTTTTAAAAAATTTATTAAACAGAGCATTAAGAATGGGGGCTGTTTTAAAACCATTTTACTAAAACTTCTCTGACAGTCTTAAAGAAACATACTTCCTACCCAAACTCTAGAAGCACTTCCTTAAGTGCTGCAAGCATGCCAGTGATTCTCTACCTTGACTTCATTTGCCTTCACAAATGAAAATTAATGATGCATTAAACGTTCCAAACCTGTGTCAGTAAAGGGAGAAAAGGCTTATACTGGAGTACAACACGCTTAGCAAAGGTTCATTCCTTCTCAACAAAGAAAGAGACGTATGATTTTGCTCATTTTACAGCTAAAGAAAAATTATCGTTTGAAGAGATGAGATGACTCCCTTTAAGCACACATCAAGTGAGCATTCTCAGTAATATGGCTCTGTCAGTACTTCCTCTGTCAATCTTCCAATTTGTTCATTTTTTTTTCTTATAAATGCATTATTGCAGCCGGTGCCATGGCTCAATAGGCTAATCCTCCGCCTAGCGGCGCTGGCACACTGGGTTCTAGTCCCGGTCGGGGCGCCGGATTCTGTCCCGGTTGCCCCTCTTCCAGGCCAGCTCTCTGCTGTGGCCCGGGAGTGCAGTGGAGGATGGCCCAAGTGCTTGGGCCCTGCACCCCATGGGAGACCAAGAGAAGCACCTGGCTCCTGCCATCGGATCGGCGCAATAAGCCGGCCACAGCACACCGGCCGCAGCAGCCATTAGAGGGTGAACCAATGGCAAAAGGAAGACCTTTCTCTCTGTCTCTCTCTCACTGTCCACTCTGCCTGTCAAAAAAAAAATTGAAATTAAAAAATGCATTATTGCTTTGAGCAGACTTTTTAAGATAAATGTGCCAGGATTTCTTCAAGATGTTTACCAAATCATCACAAAATATTCATTAACATTTTTGTGGGATTACTACACATGATCACATGACAACCTCTTACCCAGCTCAATGTTCTGGGATGTATCAGCTGTGTGCAGAGCTACTTCTCGGCCAGGTTTCAGTGTCCCGTTAATTGGCACTCCTTTAACATAAAAATCGAGTTCACAGGGTAGCAGGTTGCAGATGACCACAGTTGGCAGGAGATATATAGTATGCCCAGGCTGTCTGAAAATCTGTTTTGCACTATCAGAAAATATGTTTGAGGGCATGTAATCTGGATAATTCTCTTTCTTTATAGCCACGCAAAATCTATGAAAACAAAATGTTATGAAAATCATCAGCTTAAATGAAGAATTTGAATCTGTATTTCCTTAACTGACTCTGAAAAAGTATAACAGTAAAATAGTTAACTAAATGAGTAAGATATTTTCAATACAAATATATTTACTGAGGCATAATATATGCAATAAAATATACAGATATAAAGTTGTCTGATAAGCTTTGACAACTCTATACAGCTTCATAACCACCATTCAAAACAAGTTACAGAATATTTCTCTCACCCCAGACAGTACCCTTGATCCCACTCCAATCAATATTATTATTGATTACTATTCAAGCAACTGCTTTCTATTATGTCGCACTATGACCTACAGTGCCGGCATCCCACATGGTGCCATTCAAGTCCTGGCTGCTCCTCTTCTGATCCTGCTCCCTGCTGATGGCCGGGAAAACAGCAGATGACCCCTGCATCTGCATGGGAGACCCAGAGAAAGCTCCTGGTTCTGGATCGGCACAGCTCCAGACGTTGCAGTCATTTGGGGAGTGAACCAGAGTGAACCAGCGGATGGAAGACCTTTCTCTCTCTCTCTCTCTCTCTCTCTCTCTCTCTCTCTCTCTAATTCTCAAGGGAGGGGTCCCCAAGAAGGAATTAGTGTACTTGTAGGAGGGAGAGAGACCAAAGCTTATTTTTGCATTCGCTCCCTCTCTCTCTCCACTTCCCCCCCCGCCCGGCCTTGGGACCCCATCTGCAAAGCTAAATCTGCAGCTCAGCCTCCAGAACTGTGAGACACAAAGACCTGGTGCTTAAGCCCCTCACTGTGCGGTGCAGCACACTGAAACACTCCTGAGCAGACTACCACACCGACGATTACCAGAAACAGATTGTGAATTTTATCAAGTGCTACATTTTTTTTGGATTTACTGAGATAATCTGATGCTCCCTTCCTTTTGCTCTTTTTTTTTTTTTTTTTTTCTGGACAGGCAGAGTTAGACAGTGAGAGAGAGACAGAGAGAAAGGTCTTCCTTTGCCGTTGGTTCACCCCCTAAATGGCCGCTATGGCCGGAGCTATGCTGATCCAAAGCCAGAAGCCTGATGCCTCCTCCTGGCCTCCCATGCGGGTGCAGGGCCCAAACACTTGGGTCATCCTCCATTGCACTTCCGGGCCACAGCAGAGAGCTGGACTGGAAGAGGAGCAACTGGGATAGAATCCGGCGCCCCAACTGGGACTAGAACCTGGGGTGCCAGTGCTGCAGGTGGAGGATTAGCCTAGTGAGCTGCGGCACCAGCCCATATCTTAATATGGTGAACTATACTTGTGGATTTTCAGATGTCAAGCTGATGTTACATTTCAGAAACAAATCCCACTTAGGAAATTTATTTGGCAATATTTTGTTAAGGATATTTGCACCTGCTCATGGAGGACACTGAACCACAGCTTTCTTTTCTCAGAGTTTCTACATCAGGTTTTGGTATGGTGATATGCTGGTCTTACAAAATGAGCTAGGAACTGTTACCTACTCCTCTATTTTATGAAAGATTTGTGTAGAACTAGTATTATAAGAATAGTTCAAAAAATTCAGAGGATGAGCCGGCGCCACGGCTCAACAGGCTAATCTTCCCCCTGCGGCACCAGCATCCCAGGTTCTAGTCCCAGTCGGGGCGCCGGATTCTGTCCCGGTTGCCCCTCTTCCAGGCCACCTCTCCAGGCTTCAGATCAGCACGGTGCACCAGCTGCATGGAAAAGGAAGACCTTTCTCTCTGTCTCTCTCTCTCACTGTCCACTCTGCCTGTCAAAAAAAAAGTTTTTTTCAGAGGAAACAGAATTACACGATGTTTATTTTGATGTAAAAATAGTTTGAAATCATGCAAATAATGAATCTTCAAAGAGTTCATGGCAAATGAGTGTTATGAAAAAATGGTGCATAATTTCAAATTTTTACACCAAAGTAAACTTATATTTCAATTCCATTTTTTCATTAACATTTGGAAGTACCCTCACATTTTCTTCTCGTAGAAAAGTAGTAAAGTCATGTAGGCCAATAGTGTTCTTCACAGGTAGGTTTTTAAAATACATTTAATTTTTAAAATACACACTAGGCTATCTGGATTATCTACTCCTTTGCATCAATTTTGGCAATTTGTGTTTTACAAGAAAGCCAGGTATCATTTAAGTGTTGAATTTATTGACATAAAATGTTTTTATGCCTATGTCATCTCTTTAATGTATGATCTACAATACTGTCTCCTTTCATTACTTATAGTGGTAATTTGTTTTTCTCTTTTTTCTTCATTACACTTGCTAGAGGTTTATCAAATTTATAAGTCTCTTTAAGAAACCAGTGTTGACCTTTTTCATTTGTTTTCTAGTCCACTGATTTCCACTCTAATTTTTATTGTTTAGCTTTTTTTGCGTGTTATTGTGTTTAATTTGTTCTCCCTTTTATAACTTAAGGTATAAAATTAAATCAGTGGTTTTCATCTTCCTTATTTTTAAGATTTATTTATTTGAAAGGCAGTGTTACTGAGTGGGAGGTGATGATATCTTCCATCCACTGGATCTCTCCCCAGATAGCCACACAGCTGAGGCTGGGCCAGGCTGGGCCAGGCTGAAGCCAGGAGCCAGGAATTCCACTCCAGTCTTCCACACGGGTGGCAGGAAGTCAAGTACTTGAGCAACCAACCGCTGCTTCCCAGGCACATTAGCAGGGCACTGGATAGGAAACGGAGCAGCCAGAACTTCAACTGGCGTTCAGATGTCGGCGTCCCACGTGGTAGCTTAACCTACTGCGCGACACACCCTTCCTTATATTCCAGTAAAAACATAAACCAGAACTTTCCTCCTAGTAACTGCTTTGTGCTACATCCCTATTTTTAACATCTCTGTTTTTTATTATTGTTCAACACAAAATATTTTCTAATTTCCTCTTTGCCCCATGAGTTATTTAGAAATACACTAATTTTCAACTATTTGGGACTAATCAAGCATCTTGTTAAAGATTTCTAGTTGAATTCTACTGTGATCAGGAAATACAATCAGAATGGTTTTAATTCTTTAATAGTCACTGATCTTTGTTTTAGGGCCCAGCAGATGGTCTCTCAGTGAGCGCTGCACACATACTTGAAAAGAACACACAATCTGGAGCTGCTGAGTAAAATGTCTGACAAATGTCCATTGCAGCAGGCTTGTTGACAGCACTGATCAAATCTTTCACATCCTCATTGATTTTGTATTCTACAAATTACAGAAAGGGAAATGCTAGAGTCCCCACCATGGCCGCACACTTCTGCCTGCCTTTCTTCAGTCTGTTAACAACTGGCAGACCTGGATGAAGGGCACCACCTGCATTTTTTTTTACACTATTCTTCTATTTACCTTTAATTTGAATAAAATCCTGTCTTCTCCATAAAGGAAATTATAGCTAATGATCACTAATAAGTTTGAAGTCTACAATTACTAGGGTCTAACAATAGCAATCCAGTGTTTTTTCCAACAGGAAGTCTATTAACAATCACTTAATAATCTTCGAAAGGGAAAACCGGGAGTTTAAATGGTTAGGCAATTTTATAAAAGTCAATATTAGGTGTGTAAAACTTCATCCAAAATATTTATAAAATATTTCACTCAAACACTACCAATCGGGGCCGGTGCTGTGGAGCAGCAGGTAGAGCCACCACCTGCAGTGCCGGCATCCAATACGAGTACCAGTTTGATGCCTGGCTGCTTCACTTCCTATCCAGCTCTCTGCTATGGCCTGGGAAAACAGTAGAAGATGGCCCAAGTCCTTGGGCCCCTGTACCCACACGGGAGACTCGGAAGAAGCTCCTGGCTCCAGCTGATGTGGCTAGTTGGGGAGTGAACCAGTGGATGGAAGGCCTCTCTCCCTCTCTCCCTGTCTCTCTGTCTGTACCTAACTCTGACTTTCAATAAATAAATAAATCTTAAAAATAAAGAAAGAAAAACTACCAATCCCATGGGGCCAGCACTGTGCCATAGCAGGTAAAGCCGCTGCCTGCAGTGCCAGCACCCCATATGGGTGCCAGTTCTAGTCCTGGCTGCTCCACTTCTGATCCAGCTCTCTGCTATGGCCTGGGAGAGCAGTAGAAGATGGCCCAAGTGCTTGGGCCCCTGCAACCGTGTGGGAGACCTGGAAGAAGCTCCTGGCTCCTGGTTTCGGATCGGCCCAGCTCCGGCTGTTGTGGCCACTTGCGGAGTGAACCAGTAGATGGAAGACTCTTTCTTTCTCTCTCTCTCTCTCTCTCTCTCTCTCTCTGCCTCTCTGAAATTATGCCTTTCAAATAAATAAATAAATCTTTAAAATAAAAAAGTACCAATCCCAGGATTTTGCCTCCCAATTTAGGAACAAGAACTGTTTGTTTTTTTCCTGTCTTTCCCTACCTGTCTCTCTTTATGCTGATGTTCATATCCAAGATTCTAATCTTATAAGTGTGAACAGCAAGTTTATTGAGTGCTTCTCCCGTAAATACCAAATAAGTAAATCCTCCCTACCCCCAGCAAGGGTTAACCCTTAGTTCTCTGGAACTCTAACTCAAGAATATAGAAACTTCAGGCTTTAAATAAACACAACCAGGGCCGGTGCCGTGGCTCACTTGGCTAATCCTCTGCCTGTGGCGCCAGAATCCCATATGGGTGCTGGGTTCTAGTCCCGGCTGCTCCTCTTCCAGTCCAGCTCTCTGCTGTGGCCTGGGAAGGCAGTGGAGGATGGTCCAAGTCCTTGGGCCCTGCACCCCATGGGAGACCAGGAGGAAGCACCTGGCTCCTGATTCGGATCAGCACAGTGCACCAGCTGTAGCGGCCATCTGGAGGGTGAACCAACGGAAGGAAGACCTTTCTTTCTGTCTCTTACTCTCACTGTCTGTAACTCTACCTGTCAAATAAATAAATAAATAAAAATCTTTTAAAAAATAAATAAATAAACACAACTAAATCACAAAGGGTCCTTAGAGAGAGAATAGTAATAGAGTTACCTGGGGGGGGGGGGGGGGGGGGGAGGAGACATGTTAAACATGCCATTGCAGAAGTAGCACATACCTGAAGAATCGGCTTTTCTCGGTGTCCATAGAGTGGCACTCTCTTTTGCTGCTACTAACCTCTGTAGTCTTCACAACGTTTGTCCAATGAATAGGAGCCTTACAGAAAAACACACCCAATCCTTTGGGCCGGGCCTGGAGCCGCCAGGAAGTGAGGTGTAAAGGCACAGCAAACGAATCCCCTGGCATGACAGCAGGAAGCACCACCGGCTCTGCCACAGAAATAAGCGTTACCAGCGCTCACACCTGCAGCCCGAAGCTTGAGCATCTCAGGACAGAGGGAGAAGGACTACTACACCAACTGCTTAGATGACACCCACTGGGAAGAAAGAGCCATGACCATAGTCCACAAATATTTATGGACATTTATTATAACCTGGACAATCAAAACGTACTGTCTGGGGCCGACGGGCTGTCCAGTCTCAGTTCCATGGGTGTCTCCAGCCGATTCTTCACGATGAGCGCTGATCGAACAGTGATTACTTTCCGAGCGCTGCCCTCCATAGTCACTGCAAAGACCACCCGGACGGGCGGGAGTGAAGAGAACTGTGAAGGAGACAAAGAAGTAACTTGGCTGTGTGTCTGTAAAACACACAATACAGCAATACCATCAGAATGTCTAAATGAAACACATCTGATTATTACTATTATTACTTATTCTTCAGTGAAATTTGTCATTAAATCCTAAAAGCATTCAACATTACAGCAAGTGAACATCCAATAAACTATTTACTACTAAGACCTGTCAGTAATAAAATTTCCAAAACAATGTAGCAAGATATGTCACAAATTTAGTTGCAAAGAAAATTCAGTTCTAGGCCTCTACACACATTATAAAAAACATCACCTAAAACTGTGGTCGTGACCTATCCAATTTTCTAGGCTCCCTGTACCGTGGTAAGGATAGCTCCTGGATGCTACTCCTCATTCAGAATGCCCTTGGGTCAGCTCTCAGATGGAAACTGTGAACAAGACTCGTTTTCAACTCCACGGGAGGGGAATAAAATAAATATCATCCAAAGCAACTAAAAATAGCAACTCTGAAGCAGGACTTTGGAAACCATTAAATGACTCACCTTCTGTGCTACTTCTCTCCCAGATTACTATTCAATTGAGAAAACATTCCTTGGACACCAACAATGGGTTGGGTGCTACCCAAATACACCCAGAAAAACAGCAGGAAGTCTTGTGAGACCAAAACTTGCCTTTGTAGAATCCAGACAGTGTGACAGAGTTGTCTCACTGATGTGCTTTTCACAGGAACAAATAATAACTTCCTTTTTTCTACATGTCATAAAATTTATTCTTTGGGTTCAGACACTATTAGTCAACATGCTTACAGGAAAACCGATGTTTGTGTTTTAAAGAACTTTAAAAACAAAGTTTTCTCTCTTCATAGTAACTACCTAGGTTTTATTTAATAGCCCCTCTTTCAAAATAGGGCACTGAAGTTCACAAACCAAACATAATGGAGGAAATCATCTATTTCTGGTCTGGGTTGTAGCCACCAGCATTCTTCTATGTGTTCATTCAGTACACATTCTGTACCACTGCCACGTGACAGGAACAGCAGCAGCAGCAACAACGTCAGTAGACCCCAGAGAGAAGGACTTGGGAACGACTGCTCTTCAAAGGAGGGTACAGACACACTGACAGCGCTTTTTAACTAGAGAAGCACATGACACTCATCCAAGCTTTTTACTCTGGCAACACTTCTATTAAAACAAACGATACGTGAAAGTCAACCTAACAGACAACAGAACAGAAAGCTCTACATTTTGAATCAAGACTTCTAGGAAGTCCAAATGAACAGGCAAGGGACACAATCTTTTTTTTTTTTTTTTTTTACAGGCAGAGTGGACAGTGAGAGAGAGACAGAGAGAAAGGTCTTCCTTTTGCCGTTGGTTCACCCTCCAATGGCCGCCGCGGTCGGCGCGCTGCGGCCGGCGCACCGCGCTCGTCCGATGGCAGGAGCCAGGAGCCAGGTGCTTTTCCTGGTCTCCCCATGGGGTGCAGGGCCCAAGCACCTGGGCCATCCTCCACTGCACTCCTGGGCCACAGCAGAGGGCTGGCCTGGAAGAGGGGCAACCGGGACAGAATCCGGCGCCCCAACCGGGACTAGAACCCGGTGTGCCGGCGCCGCAAGGCGGAGGATTAGCCTGTTGAGCCACGGCGCTGGCCTAGGGACACAATCTTAAACACCAATCGTGAAAGTTCAAGATTCCACTGATCCAGCCCCAACTGAGATCCAACAGAGTCAACATCAATAACTACTAGAAATCTTGATAGTGTTGCTTCTAAGTCCACCTGAAATGCCACATTTCAAAATTTACAATCCTCAAAGAGAAGAAATCAGAAGTAGAAGCCTAAAAAAAATTTTTAATGTCATCTTGTGATAAAGTTTCAGAAGCCAAATGGCAAAAAAATTTACTCCTTTTCCTTACTGTTTACTTTCAAGACTTTTTGGGCTAAGTCTTATGAAATATATAGGATATATCAGTTATATTTTAATGTAGAGAGAAAAGGAGACATTGGACTAAACCACCTGCGTTTTCCTCTCCTTCCCTGTAATACTCAGTTTCATGTACCAAGTTAGGTGAGAAAATTCCCTTGCAAGGTTTTGGAAAAGGAAGGCAATCACCAATAGAAAAGAGCAGCGATCAAACACACATCATAAAGTCCTTTAATCACCAAGAAATTCACATCTACGTACAGCTTGGGTGCAGCGTATCAACTCATGAACACAATGACAACAGGAAGTCATACTCACATAGACTTGGGGATGTATAATATTTGTTCGGCTGCTTGGGCTGCCAATCTAAGAAAGATTTCAAGACTCAGGGTCAGCAGAGGCCTCAAGTAACAGGCATCATTAAGTTCAATGACAACGTAATTTGCTTAAAAGGGTGGAATCTGCAAATACTTTTAGACAAAGCATAGTCTATTGAGAAAACATCTCTTGGAAGATATGGGGCAAACAACACTCATTTCACAACCATTCAATGTATGCAGGACTCCTCTAGAATATATCAATACAGAGAAAGATGCCTGTGGGGAGGAATTAGTTCTTTTATTACCAGACAGTGACTTAGGCAGAAAAATAATATAGAAAAGTAAGCTTCATTTTTGTTCTAAAAACAGGGCGTCAGAGGGCAACAGTGAAAACAACATTTGTAGAACAGTGTTCTCCAGGAATACTTTTCATTAGGAAAGCTGCAGGATCTACAAAAATCTACGCTTCTCACCTTGCCACTGCTACCCACAAAACAAGTGCAAGGATACGATGAAGTCGGGTATCAGGCAGGAGCATCGCTGGAGGCTGCAGCCACCAGGACGCCAGTCTACTCAGTATAGATTAGTCGGGGACACTGCCTGCATTATTCCCCCAGGTTAGCCCTCGAACCTTAGGTTCCAAGCTGGGACAAAATCAGGACAAGGCTGTGTGAGACTATGTATGATCAGAAAATTAATGACAACGGACATCTCTCTTTGTGCCACAGAGAAGGACTTGGAGCTACGTTATAGGAAATACAAAAAAGACAGTGTATAAAGGAAGTTAGGAATATGTTCAATGGGGCCAGTGCTGGGCTTAGCAGGCTAAGCTTCTGTCTGCAGCGCCAGCATTTCATATGGGTGCCAGTTCAAGTCCTGACTGCTCCACTTCTGATCCAGCTTTCTACGTGGGCTGGGAAAGCAGCGGAGAATGGCCCAAGTGCTTGGGCCCTTGTACCTGCTTAGGAGACCTGGAGGAGGTTTCTGGCTTGTGGCTTAGAATCAGCTAGCTTCGTCCATTGCGGCCATCTGGGGAGTGAACCAGTGGATGGAAAACCTTTCTCTCTGTCTCTCCTTCTCTCTCTGTTTATAACTCTACCTCTCAAATAAATTTTAAAAAATAATAAAAAAAATTTTAAAAAAATAATATAATGTCAAATAACGCCAACACAGTTGGCTCTGCCTCTCTGTGTCCATGTCAACAGATTCAACCCATTTTGAATCAAAAACTGTGTGGTCAGGACTAAAATGGTTCTATTGCTCCTGAACATGAAAAGATCTTTTTTCCCTTGTCATTATATTGCCTATTCACAGAGCATTTATATTGTATTAGGTATCCTAAGTACTCTAGAGATGATTTAAAGAAGACTGTCTATGTTGGGGCCAGTGCTGGGCACAGTGGGTTAAAGCCACAGCCTGCAGCGTTGGCATCCCATGAGGGTGCCAGTTCAAGTCCTGGCTGTTCCACTTAAAATCCAGCACCCTGATAATGTGCCTTGGAAAGCAGTAGAGGAAGGCCCAAGTGCTTGAGCTCCTGTACTCACATGGGAGACCCAGAGGAAGCTACGGGCTCCTGGCTACAGCTTGGCCCAGCCCCAGCCATTCCAGCTATCTGGGGAGAGAACCAGCAGATGGATGATCTCTCTCTCTCCATCTCCCCTTCTCTCTAACTCTGTCCTTTTTTTTTCTTATTTTATTTTATTTTTTTAACGGGCAGAGTGGACAGTGAGAGAGAGAGACAGAGAGAAAGGTCTTCCTTTTTGCCATTGGTTCACCCTCCAATGGCTGCCGCAGCCGGCGTGCTATAGCCGGCGCACCGCACTGATCCGATGGCAGGAGCCAGGTGTTTATCCTGGTTTCCCTCATGGGGTGCAGGGTCCAAGCACTTGGGCCATCCTCCACTGCACTCCCAGGCCACAGCAGAGAGCTGGCCTGGAAGAGGGGCAACCGGGACAGAATCCAGTGCCCCAACCAGGACTAGAACCTGGTGTGCCAGCGCCGCAAGGCAGAGGATTAGCCTATTGAGCCACGGCGCCGGCCTCTAACTCTGTCTTATAAATTAAATAAATCTTAACATATGTTATATGCAAACTCAACACCATTTTATAGAGGGACCGAGCATCTGTGCGTTTTCCTATCTGTGGGGGCGGGGGAGAGGCGAGGGTCTTAGATATCAAGGGACAATTGTAACTCACATCTAGCCATCAAATATAAAATGGATCAGTGTATGAGAAAATACGTTACTGCCATTTTTCAATCTTGTTATTCAACTGAAATTAACAATTGTCTGCTTTATTAAATATCAATTACCAATGCCTGTGGTTGACCCAAGATAATATTAGGTCTTCTTTTTAGAATTCATGAAAATAAAAAGACAACTTCATGAGAGCAGATTTGCTACAGGCTTAACTATCTGACTGCCTGGCATTGGGGGTGTGTGGCCACAGCACCATCACGCCATTAAATACACGATCTATGACCACGCACCGTGGATGAAGAGGAATTTTTATCTGGAGCTGCATATCGGAAAAAGGTCCCAACTTTGTCCACAGACACTGGGCTCACTTGCTCCCAGCCATTCACTCTCACTTGCAGTTGATGAATTCGGAGGTCATGGGTGTGTCTGTCAAAAAGAACACAGCAAACACAGTAAGCACCATCTCAGTAGGGGAAGAAAAGTAGAAACAAAGAGCCAAATCTGATTTACTAAATGATGACAGAAAAACCCAGCTGGCTAAACCTCTTGCAGATTACTTGAGGCAAAGGAAATCAAGAGAATCGTTGAGCTGGGTTTTATAGTTGGGATACAAATGTTAAGATTCATCATGAGCAAGGACAGCATTTATCCTCCCATTCCATACACCATGAATCCTGTACACTATCCAGATCTTCCCCCAACAACGCCACCTCAACTGTTAGGGAATTATGACATCAACTACAATCATTTCAATGTTGTGGTAAAAGTACACTAGTGAGGGCCAGTGCTGTGGCATAGCAGGTGAAAGCTGCCACCTGCAGTGCCAGCATCCCATATGGGCGCCAGTTCAAGTCCTTGCTGCTCCTCTTCTGATCCAGCTCTCTTCGATGGCCTGGGAAAGCAGTAGAAGATGGCCTAAATCCTTGGGCCCCTGCACCCATGTGGGAGATGCGGAAGAAGTTCCTGGCTCCTGGCTTCGGATCAGTGTAGCTCCAGCCATTGCGGCCAATTGAAGAGTGAACTAGCGGATGGAAGACCTCTCTCTCTCTCTCTCTCTCTCTCTCTCTGCCTCTCCTTCTCTCTCTGTTTAATTCTGACTTTCAAATGAATAAATAAATCTTTAAAAACAAAAAAGTACACTAGTGATATAACCAAGCAGTCATAATCTTAGAAAAACAGCTAAATTCCCCCTTGGTTCCTCTGTTGGACAGTCTGCTCCTCTAGGCACCGCAGCCAGCTGTCTGCCTCCAGCTCCTCATGACTACAGTCAGGGTAGCAAGAGAGCCATCAGCAAGGCCGGGCTGACGTGCAGAAGGCAGTGGGCAAAACAGAAGGAGCGGGAGGAAACTGCACATTTAATTCTATTTTAGATTTTGCCTAATTCAAGCCAGAAGCCTGAAATGGGGAACTGGAGTTGAGGCTGACAGGGAGGGAGGAGGGAGGTGCGGAGTGGGGTAGAGTGCCAAAAGGGAACATGCCAGAAAAGGCATGAATGATGAATTCAAGCAGAACAGTGGGACTTGAAATGGGGTACAGAATATGGAAAGTAAACCGGAACCAACAGCAAGGTCAAACCCTCTCTGATACAGCAGAGGCAGTGCTTACTAAGAAACAGGGCCGACAGTTCCATAGAGCGCCTCTCCAACAACTAGGGGGAAGGACGGAAACGCTCACCACCATTCCTGGGAGCTCTGAAGTGGCTTCCAGGTACATATGCCCAGCATGTGGATTTAATTTTTTTTTTCTTTGCCCTATAAAGCCCCCAGAGATCCACAGGCTCAGAACCCTTGCCAGCTGGGAATAATGTATGCCAGTACAAAGCTACAGGAAGGGAAGACATGCCTGATGTAGGCACAGGTTTGCACACACAGACGTACAGCATCATGAAAAGCACACGACTACATGAGATGGAAGTGAACCTCTTGCATTTCAGCTCAGCCCCAAATTACAGCCAACACTCAAGCACACAGATCTCAGCCTGCCCAGCACTAGGCCTGCACCTATTCATTTCCACTGGACAGCCCACTTCTATTTAATTAGTTTTAAATTTTTATCAAACATTTTATGATCTCACAGCACCCAGGTATAACCTTTTTCCGAATTTATTCCAGTCTTTTGGCTGGTTACTTCAGAGACTGTATCAGCTAGCAGGACTCCAAGATGAGCTGTTCTTACCCATCTTAGAATCACAATGTCTACACTATAATTTCTAGTTCTGCTCCCTGAAACTATCTGCTTACTAAACGTGCCATGTGCATGTTTATACATATGTGCATACATGTGTGTAAACATGTATACACATGTACACATATATGCACTGTGTATATATGTGTACATACATTTGTATGTGTATGTGTGTGTGTATATAAAAGATGAAATCAACACCCTTTGAGAAGCTTTTAGGAGCACCATGTCACTACCACATCATGAGAAACAGGCCAGGATACAATGAACTTGAGTGTTATGATTTGTCAATGTTTCAACCAAATTATATGAAACACACCCCAGATGTCAAATAAACAGATAATTAATGAAAAGACATGCATTTCGAAGATAGAAGACAGTCTATTTTTTAAAAGTAAGCACTAATTTTCAAGATATCTTTTAAAAATACATTAAAATCATTAGTAAGCAAAGTCAAAAGGCAAAATATCAGGAACAATCATTTATAACCACTTTTATTTTTAAAAGGAAAAGAATAAATCACACTTTACCTGTGTCTTAACTTTCCTCTTGCTTCAAACTCAAAAGGAATCTCTTCACCTGTGAGGACTTCCCGCCACTCACTGACGTTGTGGGCATCGTCAAGAAATGTCCTGTTCCCTTCTGGAACCACTCCTGGGCTCCCGCTGTGAGACAGTGCAGCCCTGCAACCACGCAGAGGACAGCTTTCCCTCCGTCTCCGCACGCCCCCACAAGAGCTCTGGCTGAGGACCAGAGGTCCCTGCTTCCCCACCCTGCCCGGGACTCACAGCAACAAGGCAGCAGGGTCAGGCTGAAAAGGATGACCTGAACGGTCCCTCACCTCAGCCATCAGTCTGAGACACCGCTGCAGTATCCCGACCCACTCGCTCACCTCCAGCAGCAAAGTGTGGGGCTTGGGCACTGAGGCCTGGCCCTTTACAGCAGCAGTTCAGAGACAGGGCAGAGCCTAACAGACACATACCCTTCTCTCCTGGAAATCACCATGCTTTGTGGAGGCAGGGGAAACGTGGTTTCTATTCAATGGATGCTGCCACCCATTTCACGTACTGTGTGACCTACGCTAGGAAGATCATGTATTTGGAACTTTGAGCCAAGACCTAAACAGGCAGAAAGCTGTTAGAAAAGTCCTCACTTGGCACAGGTATAGGCTCATTCATTCATTCTCTAAACTCTACCCAATTCCATCTGTGCAGAAATGTGTCTTAGTTACGGAAGATCATTCCTTCGGGGCAGAAGGAAAACGGGAGCATTTTCAAACAGTCTTGGAAGACAATTTTTCGAACCTTAGTTTAATAACCATATAGAGCTTTTTCTTAAAGGGGGAAGGCACAGAAACTGAGGAGAAAAGATGGAACGGCTTCTTTCACACTTTATACACACACCCTCGACTTGCTGGACTTCCACCTTCAACACCACACCTCCCTAGATCAGGATTCTAAGGACCACGTGACGCTCAGGACCCACTTCGCAGAGAACGAGAGCAATCCTTCCGCTGTCTCAGCAGGACAGCAAGTCATGATGCACACAGAAGGGGTCCACCTCGCTCTGGCGGGCTGCTGCAAGGGGGCTTTGGTGGCAGACATGGCTCGGTGTGACAGGCTGAGTGCTCCTTACCTGGTGGGTGTGGTGGTCAGTGTGGCAAACCACAAGGTGCACCCCGTATGGTTCCTCAGAGCAAAGGGAACAAATGGCTGCCGGCGCTTGGGAGTTTTCACCTCTACGATGACAAACAGAAAGTGGTGAATGGCACAGGCCTGTAGCTGTGGGCAGAGCCCTCCCCACACCTGGACTGTGTGCATGGCCAGCTCTTGGGCAAGATGGAGGAAGGAGAAAAGGAACCCCCACGGGCTTGCCAAGAGGAGAAACGGGAGGTTCTATGTATTTGCTGGGGGCTAGGGGAAGACCTGGCAGCCCTCTGACTACTCCCTGCCCTCAGTTCTCCCACAGTGCTTTACGGATCTGACGTCTGAGAAGTCATCAGGAACCAACTCAGCCGGAATCAAGAAACTGAAACGGGCCATACCTTCCACTATTCCCAAACAATATACTCCAAACAGGTAACCCAGACAGTAGCAAGACAGAGCACACGGACTACAATCTGTGCTATTCTCTTACACTCACAGCTGTTTTTCCTTCCTGGAAAATCAGGGATATATTATTCCAAAGTTTCACAAATAAAATCTTAGCTCATATTTTTAAAACACAGGCATCACCACCAGCTACATGGTGGGCGCTGTGGAGGCCACAAAGGAGCTGCATTTCACACATCTGCTTCCAACAACCAAGACAAAACTCTCAGTAACCAAGTCCTAGAGAGTCGGCCTGACTATAAACACCTCAAGAAATGCAAAGAAGGTGGGGATTCCACCACAGGCACCTGTGCCAGGGCTGTGTGGTTGGCACGGGGCAGAGTGCTAAGGGGAGAGGTATCAGCTCCTCTGATCACAAGTCTGTGTCCCCTCCACTGGCCACACAAACAGGGAGTTGGCCAAAGGCACCACCCAGGCAGCATCATTGCAGTAGGGGGAAGGCTCCTGGCCTACGGGCTTATGACCACATAGACTGCCCAGCAGACAGGGTACAGTCTTGTGTCTATACTCAGTGAACAGGAACAAACTGAGAAACACTGTGTCCCAAGCTATCTATGGGGACTACAAATGCACACAGCACTAGAGCAGACCCAAGCTCAGCCTAAAGACCCTGTGTGTCCAGCCAAGGAAAAGGAGAAGGCGCTAGGCAGCGTGTCGGGCCATCTGTGACCCACAGGAAGTCCTGGGCAGTTCCTAACAGTCAGTGATTGCTTCCTCTGTTTGCTTTGCCTCTTCCAGTGTTTTCAGAAGTTAGTACTATAGGCCGGCGCCGTGGCTCAACAGGCTAATCCTCCACCTTGCGGCGCCGGCACACCGGGTTCTAGTCCCGGTCGGGGCGCCGGATTCTGTCCCGGTTGCCCCTCTTCCAGGCCAGCCCTCTGCTGTGGCCCAGGAGTGCAGTGGAGGATGGCCCAGGTGCTTGGGCCCTGCACCCCATGGGAGACCAGGAAAAAGCATCTAGCACCTGGCTCCTGCCATCGGATGAGCGCAGTGCGCCGGCCGCAGCGCGCCATCCGCGGCAGCCATTGGAGGGTGAACCAACGGCAAAGGAAGACCTTTCTGTCTGTCTCTCTCTCTCACTGTCCACTCTGCCTGTCAAAAAAAAAAAAAAAAGAAGTTAGTACTATAAGCACCACAAAACAAGCCACTCCAGAACGAGGCAAGCTCTATTTTTGCAACAATAGCTCAGGCGTCTAAGATACAATCTATAACAAAAATGAACAATCTCCAGTGCTCTCACAATTTTGTGGCTGCTGATTGGCACCCCAAATACTTCTACAAATAACTTCCACCTAGGAATATACCCATTTGTCACCCTGATGTCCTACTTACTCCCCAAAGATAAAAAAACAATTGAGGCCAGTGTTTTGGCACAGCAGGTAAAGCTGCCAAATCTGATGCCAGCATCCCATGCGGGCACCAGTTCATGTCCCAGCTGCTTCATTTCCAATCCAGCTCCCTGCTAATGGCCTGGGGAAAGCAGCAGAAGATGGCCCAAGTGGTTGGGACCCTGCCACAAATATAGGAGACTCCTGGCACCTGGCTTTGGCCTAGCCCAGCCCTGGTCATTGTGGCCATCTGGATTGTGTACCAGTAAGAGCCCTCGGTCTCACTCTCTGTAACTCTGTCAAATAAATAATCTTCTTTTTTATTTTTTTTTAAATTTCGCTCATCAAGCAGAATATTAAGGAGTAGTTGTGAGGTTACTGACAAGAACAGGAGGGAAGTGGGAAAGCTAAGAGCTGTCTGCAGGGTGAACAGTTCTACTGTGGCACTTTGACAGGCGCCTCACTCTCCAGGAGAGCAATGGGAGAGCTGCTTTTATTACAGCAGATGAAGGACCAGGAGCAAAGCAGCCAGACGTGCTTCCATGACCCACCGCGAGCCAGACTGGAAGTTTCCACTGGATTTAAAAGCACAGGTGGCAGATGGCTTTGATCACTTTATAATATGGAGTAAGTGCTTGGAATCAATACAAATATATTCACAAGCATACTGCTTTGGAATTCAACAGCATGGGTAGGCAACTGCTGCACACCCAAGCTTCTCGGGTTGATTAGACATAAGAGCATAGACTTCAACACCCCACTCGTCAGGGGTAAAAGCACATAAGAATGTACACAAATGCAAACCCAACATTAGGGAACAAATGTGACATCTGCTGCACTAGGGTCCAGATAACCTCTGCACCAGAGAGAAAGATCCTGGTCCATCAGCAACAACAGTGTTCCCTGGTGGCCTCAAGCGACTAATATCAGTTTCTTCATGAGTTGAATGAACCAAAAACTTCTTACATCCAAATCCAGCTTCAAACAGCGCAGCTAAGGAAACGCCTGCCGCTTTACCCTTGCTTCACCGAGCCGTCTGCCCCCATCACAGCGCAGGTTCTCACGCTCTACCGCCTGAAAGGACCTGCCCGCAAATCCCAGTTAGACTAAAGCCTCCGCCCTGCTACCGAACGAAGGCAAACGGCACCGTCTCCCTCAGTCTCACTGTCCTCATCAGCTACAGAGCAGCCACACTTGGCTTAGCCAGAAACATTAAATGACACGTCGGAATGCTTAGAAGTATAAACCCATGAATAAAGGCAGGTCCAGCCATGGGCTTTCTTTGGGAGCGCCCCCTCCAACAGCCACCCCAAGAAAACCCAACAGAGAAAACTCATGGTGATAGCCTTGTGTCCATCATTGTGTACACTGGCAGGGGGAATGACCCAAATGACCTTTTTATAAAATATATCCTGATCCAAGATCGGAACGAGCCATGTATAAACATAAACACTGAGATTGCACTGTGCTCCTTAAAACAAAGCAAGTCGTAACCACTTGGGATTTCAGCCCTTTAGAGGATACAGTGCTTTCTCCCATATTTACTCACCAGTCAAACTCTCAAGCGACCTCAAAGGGTCAGAGATAGAAATAAAGAACACTTTCTTTCCTATCTCTGAAGCACATAGGTTTGTGTCCACACAACCATTTACTGTAATGAAAATTTTTTCCTTTGTTTTGTTTTTGATCATTATAGCTCCTAATCCACAAAGCTCCTGCATTCCCATGAGAATAAGTATTGCTGGGTATTCTACAAATAGAGACATGTAGCCCTGCCAGATGGAGGATGGGCCCTCCATTTGCTTGCTTTTCAGTATGAGCAATCCGGCCTAACTGACAGCAAGTATTTCTGCATCATAAGCTATGTGGTTTATTCCACTTCCACAAAAAGTTAAGGGAAATGGAAGATACCCACATAGGAGAGTTAGCACATGGGTTACTTCTGATACAAAATGTCACACTGTTCATTAGCTTGAAACGTTCTTTTCTACTATTAGAGCAAAGCACTCACACTGGGTATACCCTCACTCAGTTCCCATCCAGAAAAAAAAAAAAAAAAGAAGTCCACATGCAAGGCAGTTCTTAGAAGAGGAAGATAAGCAAGCCCTCGCTTGGCTATACTGTACCTCTAGCATAGATCTGGTGCTCTAGGTTAGTCAGACTGGCTGTACTCCTAGTTCTAAGGTAGACAAGGGGAAGGCCTGGTAGACAGGAGAGACGAAGTTAGAGGGTAAGATAAATACAGCCAAGAAGACTCCCCTGCAAACAATAAGCACAGAGAATGTTACAAGAACAGCAGGCATCATGCAGTCACAGGATCCTTCCTTTCACTGATGACTGGGACTAGGACTGTACTTGACAAAGGGAACACAGTGTTGGCTACATGAGTTTTTATTGCAGGGCTGGTGTCAAAGCAACACACTCCTTTTCTTTCTCCCTGAATTAGGAGAAAAAACTGTATTGAATGTTTCCTGGAACAAAATGGTAAGCCTTTGGGGATTTCTATTTGAAGCACGTTATGATTTTAAATGGCACAGAAAACTTAGCAGAAACCAATCAGTATCGATTTTAGCGGCAGCTGCTCCAATCAAACTGGAACACAGGAGCAGCAGAATGCCAGTCACTGTGGGTCTCAAAATTCAGGGGAAAAGCCATGCTGGGTTCCAAATCTGAACAACCTCTACTAAGGAGTTATCTCATAGTACTGTTTAAATTCTAAATTAAGTATGGAAGTTGTAAGGCTATTTATACTATACATTTTCATGTGCATTCAAACATCCTTGGAGTATAAAATGGAATCAGGGAAGTGCCACACACCCAGGCCATGTGCAGAACCTCAGGCCCTTCCTGAACAGTGCAGAGTCACGGCAGGACGAGGCCATACCCTCTCCCCCCTAGAAGAAACAGCGAGCAGCCCCAAGTCTTCTCAGGCTGAGTAGGGGCTGTTCCCAGGGCTCATTTTAAGACTGGTCTGATTAAAAAGCATAACTTTTGAGGGATATGACTAAATATTCTTGAATAAGACATCAACGTTATGAGTTCAACAAGGTTGAAACCTCCTGACTTTCACAACAAAGGCCCAGCCATCACTTGAGCAGGTCTACAGGACACAGCCCTGGGATTAGCCGCACTAGCACTGGGAATTTCCAACGGGAAAAGATGCTCGGAAATTGACGTATATTCGGTTATGTCTGCTTATTCCCCCAGAAGTAACCATAAAAATCTCTAACTAAATAAAACAAGGTTTAACTTAGCCCTGGCATTTAATATAAATAAAACAGCTTACTAACTAGAGAAAAGAGAGGAGAAAGTTTTTAAAGGGACAGAAAGAAAAGCAGGGGGACAGGAAGGTTTCCCTCAGAATCCCAAGGCGCAGGCCTTCTTGTGTTTGCACGGCACAGGCTGGATTCAGATCCTCTGGATTGCCACTGCTTTCAGAAACCCACTCTCTTGCACATGTTCCTTATTACAGAGCGTAATCAGTCTCCTGATAGACACACTGGGTAGGTTGGAGGAGAAGCCAGAAGAGACGCTGACGATCCTCACTGAGTGGCCCTGGCCTCGGGACTCCAACGTGGCAGCCTGGGGCAGAGAGAACCAGCACAGCTGTCTCTGCCCGTCCTTCCGCAGGCCCAAGGCAGATACACCCCGAGCAGAGATGGGCCCATACAGATGCTTCCCACACTCGGAAAACCCATCTTCCCACGGCCTGTGCACAGATCAGATGGAACACCCAAGTATTCACGAGCTGTGTGAATGCCAGCCTAGGCACCCCAGAGAAGCCACACTGAAAAGGCAGGGCTGAGCTGGGGGACAGTGGCTGTGGGACACGGAAGACCAGGCAGGTGTCAGCACAATCTCCCGGCTCGGAGGAAAACAAACCTCCACGATGAGGCAGGAAATAAGGGAAGAAAACTCTTTGCCTTTCAAATAAAAATAAAATAAATCTTAAAAACAAATAAATCCTACTTATCTGTTTTTGTTTTGTTTTTTTAAATCTGGTCAAAGATGTATGTTTGGCAAAACAGTTACGCTGCATCCATATTAGAGAGCCTGTTCTAGTCCTGGCCCTTCCACTTCCAACCCAGTTGCTTGCTAGTGCACAGCCCAGAAGGCAGCAGTGATGGCTGAGGTACTTGGTCCCTGCCCACGTGGAAGACCCGGATGGAGGTCCTGACTCAGCCGGCTCAGCTCTAGTTGCTGCAGGCATGTGGAGGACAGAAGAGAGGACAGAAGACCTATCTCTGCCTGTCTCCTTCCAATGCCCCCAACTCTCTGCCTTTAAAATAAAGTGAAAATAAATATATAAAAGTTTTTAAAATGGTCAAAAAGTATAATTGACTGGAAAACCAATGTTTTGCCAGATAAAACACAAACCAAACAACTACTGATCCCAATGCATTCTCAAGTACACCAGTCATGCGCAGGTTACTGCAATTCAGGACATACGTCCCATACATCCTTTCTCCCTATCGAAAGCAGAATTAGAGCCACATTAAAAACTCAGTAGGTCATGCCAGAAAACTCTCTCTCAAAGACTAACACAGAACTACAGAAGCTATTTAGAATTTCCAATCTGTTCTTCCATGAAGAATGTTGGTTCCATTTCAGTCTCTCGGAGAATCCTGCTCTGTAGGTCAGCAGTGACTCGGTTAGACATTTGCAGAAAAGACCTTACTTTGTCCAAAGCATGGTGGATCCACCGATGAGCCCATCCAGTCTTCTGATTCAGTTGCCTCTACTTCTTTGTCCTCTTTACAGTAATCTGCCATCCAGGATTCCTTGGTACTTACATACTGATCTAGAAAGAATCCCCAAGATATTAAAAAGACAAGTAGAAAAGATTGAGGGTTCAGGTCAAATAACTTCGGGTCAGAAAAGCCAAGTGTTCACTGATGGCTGCCTCCCTGTCAAGCAGACCTCTGCCAGATTCTGAGAAGACCAGGCCCTGGAAACTTCACACTCCATCGCAAGAGATTAACAGGAACACAGCAACCATGGCCACAACACTGCAATGTGGAAGGTCTAAACCTAAGAGAAACAGTTCTATGGGGACCAACAAGAGGAGCTTTGTTCTGCATGGCAGGAGTGGGCAGTGTACTCGAAGGTCCTGGGAAATCAGAGGTGGGGACCTCTGCTCTGGGTCTCGAAGAGTAACATCCAGGGAGAAGCAACAGCATATGTAACGACTGTGAAACATCGACGTATGCGGCACACCTAGGGAACAATGACTACTCTGATTTGGCTTTAGCAGACCATATTGGGTAGGGACTTAGAAAGAAGTCTGAAAAAGGAAAGACTGAGTCTGCAAAGAGCACAGCATGCCGCACCCAAGGAGAGGCCGGCAGACAGAGACCAGCGGGGAGGCCACGGGCGGTTAAGACTCCTGTTAAGACACCTGCATGGGTTCGAGTCTCAGTTCTGGCTCCTGACTACACTTCCTGCTCTGCAGAGCCTGGGAGGCAGCAATCCTGGCCTGGGTTCCCAGCTCTGGGCTTCAGCCCTGGGCTGCTGTGTACTGGGCTGGTTCACTCCCTAAATGCCCACAACGGTCAGGGCTACCCCAGACTGAAGGCAGAACCCAGGAACGCCATTTGAATGTCCCATTTGGGTGACAGGCTGCAGAAACAGGTTGAGAAGAATCACAAGGCCAGGTTCAGGTCTAACAGGACCACAGCCGTGGTGAACACATGAAGTCTGACATGGGCTCACACAGGACCATGCCCGTGCTCACACAGGCTTGAGAGGCTTTTAGGACTCTTACATACTAGGAAGTTCCATCCAACAAGGGACCAAGTTTCCACTCACCCATCAGTACGGAAGTGATATTGATATCCAGACGGGGTCTGGCCTTCGCCTCCAGCTTCAGACGAGGAGGGTGCAGACGACTGGCTGCCTGCTGCTGCCAGGACACAGAACACGGCCACGGCTCAATGAAGGGCTCCCAGCCTAGAGCACAAAGGAAACAGGACACCTGCTCAGCGGGCATCAAGAGCCAACAGGGAACACCTTTCAGAAACGCTCAGCAAGGACACACCAGAGCTTAACAGCTTCTAATTGCAGTTCACTTTCACCACAGAAGCACCACCGTTAGCAGATGCCTGTACTGGCCAGGGGCTGTACAAGGAACAGTGCACAGGTGTCCAGCACCACCGTTAGCAGATGCCTGTACTGGCCAGGGGCTGTATGAGGAAGAGTGCACAGGTGTCTGGCACCACCGTTAGCAGATGCCTGTACTGGCCAGGGGCTGTACAAGGAACAGTGCACAGGTGTCCAGCACCACCGTTAGCAGATGCCTGTACTGGCCAGGGGCTGTACAAGGAACAGTGCACAGGTGTCCAGCACCACCGTTAGCAGGTGCCTGTACTGGCCAAGGGCTGTACGAGGAACAGTGCACAGGTGTCCAGCACCACCGTTAGCAGATGCCTGTACTGGCCAGGGGCTGTACGAGGAAGAGTGCACAGGTGTCCGTACCGTGGTCTTCCTTAGATGGCAGGAAGGAGGACAGGGAGTACCTGTGCCCTCTCCCACTAAAGGGCACACAGGACTCATTGCTAAGCCACTCAAGGTGGAAAAGGGAGTCTCCACTCAGGTTGAAGAAACAACAGTAGTTTAAACAACTATTAAACATAACTTTGTTGTTCCATGAATGGTCCATTAACTGATAAACAGGTCTATCTGCAGGCCCATGAACTTAACATTTCCACATTTTTTCCCCTAAAACATTGCCATACATATGAGGTATATAAAAACACAAAGGTACAGTTTAACGAATAATACATCGTTGGGGCCAGTGCTGTGGCATGGCAGGTAAGGCCACTGCCTGCAGTGCAGGCATCCCATATGGGCGCCAGTTCAAGTCCTGGCTGCTCCACTTCCAATCCAGTTCTCTGCTGTGGCCTGGGAAAGCAGTGGAAGATGGCCCAAGTTTTTGGGCCCCTGCACCCACGTGGGAGACCCTGAAGAAGCTCCTGGCTCCTGGCTTTGGATCAGCTCAGCTCCGGCCATTGTAGCCAACTGGGGAGTGAACCAGTGGATGGAAGACCTCTCTCTCTGCCTCTCCTCCTCTCTAACTCTGAATTTAAATAAATAAATAAATCTTTAAAGAAAAAAAAAAAGAATACATAGCAGATACTCATGTACCAACTACTCATCTTAATTCCCCAAGTGCCACTCCCTAATCTTATCCTTTTCTTCCTCCCAACCCTTTCCTATAAGAAATTTATTTGAAATTTTAATTATGTATATTTGTTCTTCTTCATAATTTTACCATACATGCATGCAATTCCTAAGAACACACTGACTCATTTTTTCCTGCTTATGATCTTCCCAGAAGTCACTGTCCATTATTCCTTTTTAAGTGTCTATTTTTACTCAACAACACATCTCTGAGCATATTGTTGTATATCTGGTGCACACAGTTATGACACATTCATTTTCATCACTGAGCAGTAACCCACTAATGCATATATTTATCCGTTCTACTCTGAAAGATAATCAGATTTTAGTTTTACTGCTGTTAAAAACACCAGCAGTCTTTACATTTATTCTAGTAGAAACAGATAAGAGCGCCTCCCAGGTATAGACCTGGAGGCAGAATATAGCTAGGTTGAGTAGGCTTGTATTCAGTTTTACTTGGTCTTGCCAAATTGTTTTCCAATGTAGCTATAAAAACTCACAATTCTAACAGGAGGAACCATGGATCGGATCTTCACCAATACTTACTAGGGTCAAAATTAAACTTGACCTATCTGTTGGGTGTGAAAACCCATCTCAGCGTGATTTGAAATATTCATTTTTGAAGACCAGTCCTTTTCCAGTGTTAAATACACTAACTCAATCAGCCACAGAGCAGGAAACTTACCAACAAAAATCCAATACAATGTGTCATGCAGAGTAGCTCCATCAATTTCCCTACATTTGCCACTAAGTAACCAGAATGTTTTCATACAACTTTAAAAGTAAGCAATACTTTGTCTAGGAAAATAAATCATTCTCAGAAAAATAACTACCATATGCCCTGCATGAGTTTCTCTCAACCAGGAAGACTTGGATCATTACTCTAAAGTTAAATATTTTGAACAATAGGAAATCAGAGTGTTACCTTTAAGTGAATCCAGAACAGAGGGAGATGTTAACTACCTTAAAATTGAATGTGATAGGTCCCTACAACAATCCGCAGCAGCATAACCAATGGAGGCTGAATTTTTCATTGACATCAAAGGGAAAAATCAAGCATCGGTTTACACCTCCGACTGCACAACATTACTCTGCTGCTTCTGTCCACACCTACTAGGAATCCTGATGGGAATTTCTTTCATCTCTCTTAAGGCAAAGAAGTTCACAGCTCAAGTCACACGGCCCTAACGCAGGACGCCTTCTAGATTCCAACCCATACAGGCCCTTTTCCTGGTCCTGCCCATGACTGCAAACAGAAACCTGAAAACGCCTTGACGTGTTATCTAGATCTAACAGCTTCCAAAACACGCCTGTCTGATCAGCTGCATCTTCTTAGGGAGCAGGTTATCACTGACTCAGCACACTGCTAATGAAACAAACAAGGCCGGGGGAGTGAAGAGACTGAAGGTTACAAATGCTAATGAGCTTAGAGCGCCCCTTGAAATCTGGCTATCATCAGGGCCCAGTGATCCTTCACTACTGAGCAACGTCATGTTCTGGAATGAGTCAAACTCCAGGATGAGAAAGAAGTAACCACGAAAACTTCTTTTCAAATAATTCACTTGTAACCTATCTGATACATTTTTAGAAAAACAGAAAACCGTATCTTCTATGCTTCTGCAGTCACTTGCTTTTAATCTTTCCTGTCCTGCCTCTACCCTCCTGTCCCTCATGTAAAATGTATGTAACAATGGGCTCAAGGCACATATTTAAATTTATTTTTTAAATCCCATGATAATATATGCTTTACACTGACCTGACAGAGCACGGTTATAATAATCTCCAGAGAGAGTGAAGTGGGCATAGCCCTCGGGGCTGCTTCTCATGTGCTGCAGAAAATTCAGACCTGAAAGGAAAGCAGAGCGTACAGCTGCAGGAGTTCTGCCTGCGGACAAGCGACACTGGGGACGCGCAGGTACCACCAGCACTGCAGGTCTCATGGGCAAGCACACACAATTGTGATTTTTAGTCATTTACGCCTGTATCAATTTGCATTTTTAAAAATAGTGCATTAAGTACTATTTATCTTGATTGTTGAGTTTTTTGGCACTTCCTTAAATATTGTGTCTCCCAGCTCTGCCACTACATGTATCAAAGCCACTGGGAAAGTAAAAAAGATATCTACATATATATATATGAAAAGAACACATGGTGATAAGAGCAGTTATGTCCTCAAAAATACTAGCTCAAAATTTTAGGATTACCACAGAAAAATAAGCAATCATAATTAGCCTCTACAGAAAGATATTCATGGAAACAGTGAGAATCCCCAGTGGTTACTCTTAAGCAGGCAGTCCTGGCAGCGTCTGGAAGCACAGGGAAAAGAAGTACTACAGCGTACAGAATCAAGTCAAAGCCACACAATCGACGGGAAGGGAAAGGAGGCTGGCTGGACGGAAAGCAAAGGTGGACGTGGGAGGGAGCCCCGTCCCCAGAGCACGTGCAGTGACTCCCCGCAGGACCAAGCAGTCCTGACCTGGACCCCTCCACTTAAAGAACAGCTCCCACACGAAGAGGCTTTCACCTCTGACATGGACCTAGGGAGAGGCTCCACGGTGAGCTTTCAACAAGATTCTTGGCTTCTTTCTTAATTTTCAAGAACTAAAAAGGGTAAAAACATCATTTTCTGAGTTTTGTATTTATTTTAAAGACAGAGTTACAGGGGCTGGCTCCGTGGGGCAGTAGGTTAATCCATTGCCCGAGGTGCCAGTTCTAGTCCCGGCTGCCCCTCTTCCAATCCAGCGCTCTGCAATGGCCTGGGAAGACAGTGGAGGACGGCCCAGGTGCCTGGGCTCTGCACCCACATTGGAGCCTGGGAAGAAGCATCTGGCTCCTGGCTTTGGATCAGTGCAGCTCCGGCCATCGCGGCCATCTGGGGAGTGAACCAACAGAAGGAAGACCTTTCTCTCTGTCTCTCCCTCTCACTGTCTGTAATTCTACTTCTCAAATAAATAAAATCTTAAAAAAAAAAAAAAAGAGAGAGAGAGAGAGACAGAATTACAGAGAGAAAAGGAGAGAAAGAGGCTTTCTTCCATCCACTAGTTCACTCCCCAAATGGCTGCAATAGCAGGGACCAGGCCAGGTTGAAGCCAGGAGCCAGGAGCTTCTTTTGGACCTCCCACATGAGTGCAGGGGCCCAGGCGCCTGGGCCATCCTCTGCTGCCTTCCCAGAAACAGCATCAGGGAGCTGGGTCGGAAGTGGAGCAGCCGGGATTCGAACCCATGCCCATATGGAATGCCTGTGCTTCAGGCAGCAGCTTAATCCACTGTGCCACAGCACCAGCCCCATCAAGCTTTCCTTTAAAATGCCTTTAGTAATGGCATTCACTATCATCTTCAGATACATAAAAAGATAAGCAAAATGGAGAGATCAAGAATTACTTAGCTTCAGCTGCTAATATAATAGAAATTTTATCTATGACAGTTTCTATTATTACTAAGCTATATGCTGAAGGCCACATATGGCAAATAAATAAAAGTATCTTTAAAATACACATAGCCAGGGCTGTGCTACTTGGGGTTAACCCACCTCCTAGAGCACCAGATCCAGTGAGTGCCAGTTTGAGTCCCGGCAGCTCCGTTTTCAATCCAGCTCCCTGCTAGCGACCTGGGAAAGCAGCAGAAGATGCCCCAAGTACTTGTGCCCCTGCACCCTCAAAACTCAGATGAAACTCCTGGCTCCTGGCTTCAGCCAGGCCCAACCTGGGCCATTGTAGCCATCTGGGGAGTAAACCAGCAGATGAAGAGCTCGATCTCTTGCTCTCTCTCTAACTCTGCCTTTCAAACAAATACATAAATCCTAACACACACACACACACACACACACACACACACACACACACATAATAAAAAGCATATGGAAAAGCATTATCTAAATTACACCCATACCACTGAGAAGACAGCATGAATAACAACGCTAAAAAAAAAAAAAGCCCAAGTAACTCAGCCATCAGCGAATGCATCTGAAGACAGGGCAGCACTCACGGGAGAGAGTGAGCTCGGCGAGAGGAACGTCGCAGTCCATGCAGTCGTCGATAAAGCAGATACACACGCTCTCGGCTTTGATTTCCACTCCAGAGAGTCGGGGGGCTGGCACAGCACCCAGGCCGTCTCGGCCATCAGAGGCCAGGGAGAGAGACTTCAGAGGCTCTGCATTCTTAAACAACCAACTTGCTGCCTTTTTCAATTGGCCTTAAAAAAAAAAAATTAAAATGCGATCAGTTTCCATTAGCTTCCACAGCTAGCCTGGCAATTCATAGAGGAAATGGAAAAACCAAGTTTTATAGGGACCTCCTGGGAAGCCCAAGAAATCCTTGATTACAGAGGTATTCTTAAGTCTTTTAAAAAAACAAAAAGGTGAAAAATCCTACGTGACGATAGTGTCCTGCTTTTAGGGCAGCAGAGAGCAGCCTTCTTTGCTGTGCACCTTCCATTCAAGTTCACCAACACCTGTCAGGATCTGGCGCAGACGGCCCACAGGAAGCCACGCTTGCCCTACGTGACCATCTGCTGCAGGAAGGAGAGGGTCCCAATTCTAGAGGCCACTTGGTACTTGCGCATTTAATCTTCACTACCCAGTTTTGCATATACAGATGCGCTGCTTAATTGTTTTCAAATTTCTTACTTTGGTATAATCTGTCTTCTCAACCAATCACCAATTCCTTAAGAATAGAGAGCAGAAGAACTGCATGTGTGTAATAGACAACTGCTAAATAACAGCTGCTTAAATACAACCAGATTGCTAGTCTCCCCCTGCCCAAATAAAAGGCAAGGAAAGCAAAGCGACACTTGTAAATTACCAGAGAACATTCACGCAGCAGTGGAAGCAGCTAAGGACACGCGCTCCCGACCCGGCTCTGCAGGTACCAGCTGCTGGACAGGGCAAGTCACTTCTGTTCCTGCACCCCACCGTGCCCACGGAGAGGCTGAGAGGAGGAAAGGCACTGCACATGTGGAGCTCTCGAGCAGAGGCTGGCGTGTGCAAAAAGCTCTGCAGCTATCTGGCTCTATTACCATCTCTATTATTGATAGAAGTAAGCTCTTTTTTTTCTTTTTTCTTTTTGACAGGCGGAGTGAACAGTGAGAGAGAGAGAGACAGAGAGAAAGGTCTTCCTTTTGCCGTTGGTTCACCCCCTAATGGCCACTGCGGCCAGCACACCACACTGATCTGAAGCCAGGAGCCAGGTGCTTCCTCCTGGTCTCCCATGCGGGTGCAGGGCCCAAGCACTTGGGCCATCCTCCACTGCACTCCCGGGCCACAGCAGAGAGCTGGCCTGGAAGAGGGGCAACCGGGACAGAATCCGGCGCCCCGACCGGGACTAGAACTCAGTGTGCTGGCACCGCAGGCGGAGGATTAGCCTAGTGAGCCATGGTGCCACCCAAAAGTAAGCTTTAATTACTAAAGAAATAAAACAAAGAAACCCAAAGGTTCTTAGAAAAAAAAATTTTTAATTTTATTTATTTATTTGAGAGGTAGAGTTACAGACAGAGAGAGGGACAGAGAAAGATCTCCATCCACTGGTTCATTCCCCAAATGGCCACGATATCCAGAGCTAGGCCAATCCAAAGCCAGGAGCCAGGGGCTTCTTCAGGGTCTCCCATGTGGGTACAGGGGCCCAAGCATTTGGGCCATCTTCCACTGCTTTCCTTGGGTCATAAGCAGAAAACTGGAAGAGGAGTAGCTGGTGCATAAACCGGTGCCCAAATGGGCTGCTGGTGCCGCAGGCAGAGGCTTAGCCTAATGTGCCACAGCGCCAGCCCCAGTAAAAAATTTTTAAATGTGCTTTGATTGTTAAAATATAGAAAGAGGAAAAAGTAAAGCTAATGAAGAGGCACAGGCTGAGCACCCTTACCTGACAGGTTTGGGACCAAAGTGTTGCAGACTTTGGATTCCTTTTAACGCACACAGACATGAAGAGGGGCATTGGGCAGTGTTTTGTAGAAGAAGCCTTGTTGAGTCCGGTCAATGGCATGAAAAATATATGTACACCACTTCCGATCCAGCTCTCTGCTATGGCCTGGGAAAGCAGTACAAGATGGCCCAAGTCCTTGGGCCCCTGCACCCGCATGGGAGACCTGGAAGACGGTCCTGGCTCCTGGCTTCCAATCAGCTCAGTTCCATCCATTGCAGCCAATTGGGAAGTGAACCATCGGATGGAAGACCTCTGTCTGTCTGTCTCTCTCTCTGCCTCTCCTCTTTCTGTGTAACTCTTTCAAATAAACAAAAAAATCTTTAAAAAAAAAAAAAAGAAATAAAAAGACTATGTCCTTAGAGTAAATGTAAAAAAATCAATGTTTATAAATAATTTTAATAATATAGGGAGATGCTGATAGAATATTAAGTAACTGTAACAAAATAATTCAATCTAATATTACTTAAAAGCCTGTGATACTGCATTTGCAATACAATCTACCAATATTTAAAATATACATGTGCACATAAATGTGTGGCTATGCACAGCACACAGAGACACAGAAAGGGCGAGGTGCACAGAAGTATAAGGAAACGCAGCCTTGGTGCACTTCTACATCAGAGAAATGGGGGTCCATGGGGAAGGAGGAAGGCACTGTGACACAGGAGAAAGAACACAGGCTTAGAGTAAGAAGACCTGCCTTCAAGCTCTTCTTAGGCCTCACTAGTAGGGGACTTCACACAGGTTTCCCCACCTCCACGGGCTATGAAGATGCAACAGGAAAACCCAGAGACAGGCATACAGGGCTGAGTACGTGCACAAAGGGTGATCAGCAGCTCCCCCAGGACACGCGAAGGGCCTTCTAAATATGCACCAGCAGGCCCATTCACCTTGTGGGGGTCCGGGAGCAGAGGGAAAAGACGCATATGCTGAAAATAAACACTGATCATGGGACCCTCGTTCAAATTACCTTGACACACCAACAGAGCTTTGCGACAGTCCTCCATGCTGAATCCCAGCTCCTGCAGTCTAGCCAGTTGTAACTCTAGGAAGTAATTTTATGGAAATTAATCCACAGACTAATTTAAGAATAAAGAAAAGAAATTCAGAAACTGGCAACTAAAATACTTCATTTCTGTATGTGAAAATGAGCTCGTAATTGGAGGCTTCTATCAAGAGTAGCCTAAAATTTTAAGTCTTTTCCCTATATTGACCTTTTTTCAAAGCTTAAAACTCTTAGTATTGTCCACATAACTATGGAAGTTCTGAAAGAAACTGAAAGGAAAAATAGCATAGGCTAGAGCAGTTCATTTAGAGTGCTTCGTTTGTTTTTAAATTAAAAAAAAGGTCATACGTATGACTTACAAGTATACTTAACAGCATACAATTAGATTCTGAACAGCTGTGCAAAAGGGAAATTTTAATGTTGAAAAGAGGGATGGTTATTTTAATGGAAGACTGAGTGTGTTTTATTGTGAAACACTTACCCAAGACAGGATCTAAGCTATGTCTTGTCCCCTCTCTGATTTCTTCTCCAGCTCGAGATGCCCCTGGGAGGTAACTGCTAACACAGTCTGATTCCATGGCCACTGAGTCTGGTACTGCAGCATTAGCTTGCTCTGGGATGGATTTTGCAATGGCAAGAAACAGCTGAACATCATTATAGGAGAGTCTGATATCCAGGGCTTGTAATTGAATCTAACAAAATGTAAAAGGTAGCAAATTTTTAAATGCATTTGGCTTTGCTCAAACACTTTAACAGATATACTTCCTATTTCAGGTGGTAAAAGTTCAACAGATACTAAATCAAATTTCTCATTTAGATGACTGCAAAGATCTTGAAATTAAGCAAATTAATGACCATAAAGTATGCCACCTCAGCTATGAGGGCAAATGGTCACACAACTGTAGTAAATAAAAATATGAAGCTAAGCTAACTGCTACAGCGCTTAGTATGTCAGCAGGACGATCTTCATGCAAGCACATTAATCATTAACAGAAGGATCAAAGAATGGCTTGGGAGAAACAAGACCATATATCAGCAACGCATTGTAATCTATTTTGTATGGCTATATTTTTTAAATCTAAAATCAACCAACCAAGGAACAAACTCTCTCTCTTCTTTATTCAAACACAACTTTAAATGAGTCAATTCTGACCCAAAGGAAGAGTATTTTCTGAAATCCAGTGTTCCTCAGAGATGAGCAAGACAGCCACTGGTGGAGATGCCTCACAGACCTCACGCAGGCCACGGTACCCGAATGCCTGGCTGTGGCGCTCCAGTCATTTACTGTCTGGCTGCCCAGGAGGTACCACTAGGACTGAAAGTCAGATGGCTTCTCGCTCTTTTTCAATCTTGCATGGTTCAGACAGACTATTCCCCTTCCACCAAAGCAGTGAAACACCAAGTTAGCCTTCCCTTGCTTGGCATCACCCTCTGATCCTCCCCACCTGCCTGCACCACTCTCCGGCCTGGTCAAACCGCCTGTCTCCACATGGACGTTGCTTTGTAACGGGAAAAGCTCTTCCTCTTTCACTCTGCCAACTCACATGCCGCCCTTCCTCCCAAACTCACCCAACCTTGAGCTCATTCACATTAAATATCCCTGCATACTTTGAGTTCTGCTTCCTGTAAACTTTTACAGAACTTCAATGTGATACCAGACAATTAGTAGGTCGTGCATCCTCCCCAAACCGCAAGATCTCCTAGGACAGAGACAATACCGAATCTCTTCGGCATTGCTACAGTAACTAAAATGCCGCCAGCTCAGTGCAAGGGAAGCCTGCAGGAGAAAGTGTTTGAGACTCTGTCATTACCTCCAAGACAGGTGGGAAATCTTCACTGTTGAACGCATCCATCAGTCCTGAGCTATTCTGATAAGAAGAATTTCCCACCAGCTCCACCTGAATTTGTACTGGATCAACGATTGAAAGAGCTGTATCATGCTCGTTCCCAAGTCGGCATGAAAATACCTAGAGAATGAGATGCAGTGTGGCAGGGATTAATGTCAGCCCAAAAAGAAACTACCCCAGAAGCAATCAGCCCTGTGTTATCACAAGACCCGTAACCAGCAGCAAGAGCTCGCAAGGGGTACACCCTGAGAAAAAAAACAGTCCAACAATTCACCCACACCCTTCCACCCAATAATCCTACTTCTCTTTAGGAACTAGCCTAAGAAAATACTGCAAAATACAGAAAATTCCACTGAGCCATGACTAATAATTAAAGAAAAATTAAGAGGATGTGGGTTTTGACACAGCAGTGGAGACGCTGCGTGGGACCCTCGCATTCCACCCGGGAGTACGCAGGCTGCAGGGCTGGCTTCACTCCCAATCCCAGTGTCCTCTAACAACACGCAGCCTGAGAGGCAGCAGGTGAGGACGACTCAAGCACCTGGATCCCTGCCACTCATGGGGAGCTCCTGGATCCTGAACTAAGCCTGGCCCAGTCTGAGCTGCTACACACATTTAGGGGATGAACCAGTAAATGGCAGATATCTCTCTTTCTCACTCTTAAAATAACTCAATAAAATAACTAAAAAATATTTGATTAAAAAATGAAACACAAAAAAGGAATTCATGTCTATTCAAAGGAACATATGTAGCCATTTAAAAATGACAGTACAAAGATCATACGAAGTGAAAGAAGATAGTTACAACACAGATAATGTGAAAATACAGCCCAATCCACATACTATTACTTAATGACTTTCTTTTTTAAGAAAACAAACATCAAAATGTCAATAGAAATTATCTATGTGTAGGACAGGGGATTTCCTCTTCCCTAATTGAAAATAAATACATGAATTATTGAAGCTGGGTGATAAGTACCTAGATGCTCAAAATAGTCTATAATAAAATGCTAAAAAAATTTGTGGGGACAGAAAAGGAGGGAGGACTTCCATTCTAGAACTAAATTATTTTGTGTGCATAAAAGAATACAGAGGCCGGTGCCACGGCTCATTAGGCTAATCCTCCGCCTGGGTGCCAGCACACTGAGTTCTAGTCCCGGATTCTGTCCCGGTTGCCCCTCTTCCAGGCCAGCTCTCTGCTGTGGCCCGCGAGTGCAGTGGAGGATGGCCCAAGTGCTTGGGCCCTGCACCCGCGTGGGAGACCAGGAGGAAGCACCTGGCTCCTGGCTTCGGATAGCACAATGCACCAGCCGCAGCACGCCAGCCACGGAGGCCACTGGAGGGTGAACCAACAGCAAAAGGAAGACCTTTCTCTCTGTCTCTCTCTCACTGTCCACTCTGCCTGTCAAAAAAATTTTTTTAAAAATTAAATTAAAAAAAGAAAAGGAATACAAAGAGAGGCTGGTGCTGTGGTGTAGTGGGTAAAGCAGCTGCCTGCAGTGCCAGTATCCCATATGCCACGGGTTCGAGTCCCAGCTGCTCCATTTCCAGTCCAGTTCTCTGCTGTGGCCTGGGAAGGCAGTAGAGGAAGGCCCAGGTTCTTGGGCCTCCACACCCATGTGGAAGACCCGAAGGAAGCTCCTGGCTCCTGGCTTCGGATCGGCCCAGCTCTGGCTGTTGCAGTCATCCGGGGAGTGAACCAGCAGATGCGAGACCTCTCTCTCTCTTTCTCTCTCTGCCTCTGCAACTCTTTCAAATGAATAAATAAATAAATAAATCTTTAAAACATTAAAAAAGAATGCAGAGAAAAGGAGGTAGCATTCATTTCAGGCCCTTCTGTCCCTTTCCCTTCCCCTTTTAGGGCATTTCCTAACACAACTGAGACATGCGTGACTCCAAGGACCTTTGCCATAGTCAAAATTAACTCATTTTACTTTATCAGCGCTCCCCACAGTGACGTGACAAGGGGTGCTAAAACTAAGAGTCGCTACCTAAAGAACAACACTGAGAGGAGCTTCTGAGAATCTCGGCCTTTTCACACGTAGCTTTGCTGGGACTCTGGAGCAGGAAAGTGTCGTTTGGCTTCAAGGACTTCTGCTACTGAACACCCAGTTGTACCTGACAGTTCATTAGTCAAGCACAGAGATTTCCCATGCAAAGGTGCTACAGTGGTGGTTTGGAAAGCAGACTGAACTCCAATTCATGACCGACTCATATCACACCGGCAAATCCTTCCTCTCACACTGAGCCCTCTTTGTATGAGAGAAGCAAGTGGCCAAGAAGCGAAGTGTGGAGGCCAGCATGGCAGGGCAGTGGGTGCAGCCGCAGCCTGCGGTGCCGGCCCCCATACGAGGGCCTGGGAAGGCAGCGGATGGCACTCAAGTTCTTGGGCAAGAGAGCCCACGTGGGAGACCCAAATGGAAGTGAATGGAAGATCTCTCTCCCTCCTCTCTAACTCTCCCTTTCAAATAAATAAATAAATGTGGTTTTTCTAAAAAGTGAAATGTGAAATCTCTACAGGTTTTATTCAGTTATATTTGTCACGTGCCCCCCTCAAAAAAATACTGCTGATGGTGAAAGTAAGTTTCATTCATGCAAACCCTAAGCATCACCTCTGGAAAGAAGAGGGCATAAAAATTGTAAAGGGAAAAGAACCCTGACCAAATATTCTCACATTATAACAAGAGGAAAGTCAGCGGAGATCAGTCAATTAAGAACATCTGATGCAAACAAGAATCTTCCACATGTTCCCTCTATCTCTACAATTACGGCATAGAAAGAGACAGCAGGTTTTGCTTAATATTGTAGATGAAATTTCCGACTACAAAGGCTGACCCAGAGCACCACCATTGGAGATGCCCTCTCGGGATACACAGGACTCTCTAGAGCTGCCCTTTTACAGGTCAGACAGTCCTGAAAGTTAGACAATACATGAAATCCTTAACACCTTCTACAAACAGATTTCCATTACCCAAAGAGCTAGGATAGTCCTCAATGTGGGGAACGGGATACGAGGGAGAGAGGGCCCACTGCCTCATCTCTGCACACCTGCTGTGAACTAGTCCTGCAGAACCAGAAGCCCCAACACGGGGCCTAACAGGGTTACAGGGACAAGAAGAGAACAGAAGTGTGTAAGAGGTAAAGTTCCTCCACAGATTTACAGACTAACACTGGAGGACTGAATTCACACTTTAGAATAATTAAATAATTTCAGAAGAAAATGGACAGGAGAAAAAGGCAACAGCTCGGCAGCCCCGTGAACTCTCTCCCCTCACGAGAAAGTCTGTGTGGTAAAATGCTCGTCCAGATGCTTTTCTCTGAGCCAAACACGTGGTGTTGTGATCAACTCACAGAATTCTTACCTCGATGCCAAACAAACTGCCTGAAAAGGGGCGATCAACAAACCGTGGCTTATAGGTGAGCACCGTGGTGCCTTTCAGAATGATGGCATTGGTATCGAAGCAGGACACATCTTCAACGACCACAAACTCTGTGCCTGGAAGGCAAGCAACACCAGTCAGCCCACAGTCAGGTTTCTCTCCGCAGCGTCTATTTTTAAGCTGGAGAGGAAAACTGCACCCAGTCCTCCTAGAAGGCCGAACAGACGCTCAGAAGCCCAAGAAATCATCCTTTCTCCAAGTAACAACGTAGTTCAAAGCCCCAGGAAGTGGACTCAGCTGTACAGCTGCTCAGGCATAGGGCACTGGACTGCATCTATGTAGCTGGTCAAGCTGTGTACAAAGAATGTCCATTGGTCCAAGGTCAAGATTTTGAAGCCAGCAGGCAGTTTCCTGCACCTCTTCACACATGGCACGCTCACTCTGCTGTACACGATGCTTTCATAAAGTAAAAATCATCAATAAAGCAAGCATTTCTTTATTTTGACAGGCAGAGTGGACAGTGAGAGAGAGAGACAGAGAGAAAGGTCTTCCTTTGCCATTGGTTCACCCTCCAATGGCCGCTGCGGCCGGCACACCGCGCTGATCTGAAGCCAGGAGCCAGGTGCTTCTCCTGGTCTCTCATGCGGGTGCAGGGCCCAAGCACCTGGGCCATCCTCCACTGCACTCGCGGGCCACAGCAGAGAGCTGGCCTGGAAGAGGAGCAACCAGGACAAAAATCTGGCGCCCCGACCTGGACTAGAATCCGGTGTGCGGTGCCACAGGCGGAGGATTAGCCTAGTGAGCCGCGGCGCCGGCCTACAAGCATTTCTAACTGTGTCTATTTAAAATGCGCAGAAGATAGCCCAAGTCCTTGGGCCCCTGCACCCACATGGGAGACCCGGAAGAAGCTCCTGGCTTCAGATTGGCGCAGCTCCAGCAGTTGCAGCCATCTGGAGAATGAACCAGTGGATGGAAGACCTCTCTCTCTCTCTCCCTCTCTCTGCCTCTCCTTCTCTCTCTGTGCAACTCTTTCAAATAAATAAATAAATATTTTTTTAAAAGTGAACTAAAACATACTGTGCTAATAAGTCTCATCAAAACCACTGAGAAACGCAGAGGGGAAAACAGCAATAAACAAAGAGACACACGTAGTTGTGCTATAGGAGCTCACTAGTTAACAAAAACAATAGTATGTCCATCTGGAAAGAGAAATATTCCCTTGCCAAAGAAAATAACAATCTCCTCACTGATTCACCTTCAAAACTGAGATTTGCACATACCACATCTGCTTAGATTCAGTTAAAACCCATCTGCCAGGGCCCTAAAGATCAATCAGAAAATCAATGCCAGACTTCACACCGGGGATAAAGACCTGTGTCCAGGCAGGCGCTCAATCAAGCATGTGGACGAGGCAGGTAGAGGAGAGGGACAAGGCAGCTTCCACCGAAAAATCAAGGCCAGAACCCTGATTTCTTTTGGTCTGTGAAGATGTAAATGTTATACGTGCTCATGTGACAAAATGAAAAGCAATAGAGAAATCTCCCAGGAAGACTGATACTGAGCCTAACACCAAAACTTAGAACCAGTGAACTGTACCGACATATATTCACCTGTTACATTAACCTTGACCTCCAGGTGCCTCTCACTGGACACAGGAAGGGATGACCGCTTGGTAACTACTCCACTCTTCACAGTTTTGGGAACTACAGCAGATTCATTGCTACAATGCCGGTGGCGAGTAGTAGTAACATTTTGTTTCTTAATATCACTGGGAGTGTGGAGAAAATCATGGACTAACAGGAGCCAATCAAATATGAGAAACACACGAAGATTGTTGAGAACTACTGTAAAACAGGAGGAATCCTTGGTAGATCTACAAAAAAGAAGATAAAACAGGACATAGAAACATGATGTTTTCATGATGTACAAATGTATTACTCATTTTTGGCAGATGGTATCCAGTATTTTCTAAACTGACAGCTTCAACTATCAATAAACTCTCCACACTGGTTTAATAATATATTCAGTATATGCTTCCCAAAGGGTAATCATATTTTTCTAATCAAGAGGGAACTGCTATGAGAAAACAATCCAGAGCAGCCCAGTGGTTCTCAGCCAGGATGATTCTGCTCTCCTGGAGCCATTAGGCAATATCTGGAGACATTTTTATTATCACATGGAGGGCGCTGCTGCTGGCAGTTATCAGAGGCCATCCCACAGTAAACAGATGCTAACCATCCCACAATAAACAGGGCAGCCCCACAACAGTGGCAGGCTGAGTATCCCTAATCTGCAAGTCCAAAATCCACAATATCTGAGCACCAACATGACACCCAAACAGTTTCAGATTTTGGAGTTTTTGGATTATGGATGCTTGATCAGTAAAGTCTATGCAAATATCCCAAACTCTGAAAAAAATCTCCAACTTGAAGTGCATAAGGGATTCTTGCCTATAGTGTTGAAGCTGAGAGATTCTGGTGTAGCAGAAAGTGAACAGACTGTACAGTCAGAGACCCAGACTTAAATACTGCCACTTACAGGTTGCGTTACCTTGGTTAAGCTGAGCTGGCCCAGAGCCAGGAGCTAGGAGTTTTTTCTGTGTCTCCCACGTGGGTGCAGGGGCCCAAAAACTTGGGCCATCTTCCACTGCTTTCCCAGGCCACAGAAGTAGAGCAACCAGGACTAGAACCAGTGCCCATATGGGTTGCCAGCACTGCAGATGGCAGCTTTACCCACTACACCACAATGCTGGCCCCTGCTTCCTCACTTACAAGATGAAGAATATTAATATCCTAAGAGAGGGGGCTGGCACTGTGGCTTAGAGGGCTAAAGACTACGCCTGCAGTGCCAGCATCCCATATGGGCACCTGTTCTAGACCAGGCTTCTCCTCTTCTGATCCAGTTCTCTGCTATGGCCCAGGAAAACAGTAGAAGATGGCCTGAGATCTTGGGCACTTGCACCCACATGGGAGACCCAGAAGATGCTCCTGGCTCCTGGCTTCAGACAGGCCAACCTCCAGCTATTGTGACCATTTGGGGAGTGAACCAGCAAATGGGAGACCTTTCTCTCTGTCTCTCCTTTTCTCTGTCAAATAAATAAAATAAAATCTTAAAAAAAAAAAATCCTAAGAGAGAATGCTCCAAGCGCACAGCAGGTGTTTGATAAATTACTTCTTGATAAACACTAAGTTTACAAACTAATACTAGATGGTTTCTCCAATAGAAACCAATGGAAGAGCTTAGATCTTTTTGTTTGAACAGGACAAAGAAGGTGGCCTTTACCATGAATCTATCACTCTATCACTCAAGCAGCCAAGATGTAGAACTGAGGTGGAGTTTTGTAGACCTCATTACCCCAGATTTCTTTTCTGAGGTAAAAACCCAAAGACTCCAGGCCTGGCCTGAATCCATGGCATGGCCAGGCGTTTTTCCAAGTCTCTCGTGAGCAGAGGTGTAGGACAGAAGAAGCACGGGCTAGCAATACTTCTAGAGCATCTTCTGTGGTAAACTTGGTTCTGCAAGCCCAGAGGATGTACTCCGGGGCCAGGTACCATGTGTACACAGCTCCACACCCTAGAAAGAGCTCTGATTCGGGGAAGGCTGATGTGAAAGTACTGCTTGGCTGGTTTCTCGAAGTCCCCCACTTCTCCCAAACCTGGCTCGCTGCCTCCAGCAAAGGGCAGCATGCTGCACGTCTCCTCCTCACAGACGCAGCATTTTTCACAGAAACACTCTATCCTTTTGTAATGCAGAAAAAATGTTGCCCTCAGTAAAATTTTTCCACCCCATTTTGAACACAGATTGTCAGAGCTCTGCACTAACTGGAAAGTCAGAGTGTGTCAGATCCCTTTTCTGGAAAATATGTCAAGCCTTTAAACACTGTGAAGTGATTTATATTTGACATGCAAAATCCCAACAGAAGAGTAATTCTTCTTGAGACACGGAAAGTGTTCAGAAGTTCCAATCAAGAGAATGACCATTTTACTCCTCTCACTAACAATGGTATTTCTGTTAGCAAGAGCCAAGGTAAGACTTTATTACTGGACTCCAAGAAATTATAAACCTTTGGAACATAAACAGAAATATATTTCAAGGCTCTTTATATATTTTAAACATGTTAAATGAGACAAGGAGCTGGTGGTTTAACAAGCAATATCGGTAAATATCAAGCAAACCCCCAAAGCAGTTATTTCCTCAGATGAACCAGATGTGTGCAAGCCTCCTGTTCAAATAAAGATTCTGAAACAAAAGAACTTCAGAACACGACCACCTTGTCCTCTGACTGTAATCAGCCTAGTGACGAGGAAAGCAGTGGCCTGCAGACTGTTAGAAAGGACACGGGCTTTGACGTCAGAGGAAGATTTTTGGTCTATGCAAATAATGGGAAAGTGGTTTTGATTTGAATTACATCTGTTTTTCTACTCAAGTCTCATTGACTCACTTCTCCACGTATAAAGAATTTTTACCTTTTTGAAGTGGATTGTTTTTCCTGACATGTGTTATGAGAAGAGCATTGTGTGTGGAAAGAATGAGTGTTTTGGAATCAGACAAACATGACCTCAACACCTTGAGTTTCCCACTGAGCTGAGTCTCAGGACAAATCGGTTAGCCTTTGAGCCTTAATTTCCTCTTCTATAAAACGATACCTACCTCCAGCGTGGCTGTCATAGTTTACATATTTCTGGCGTGTTGCTTGGCAAAGATGGTAGCTATTACTATTACTGCTCATGCAGCTTTGCTCCAATGAGATTTTATGACTAAATGAGCATGGACCTGAAACCTGAAAAATTAGTTCTGCACTAAAGAAATCCGTCAAGGAAAATCCCAAAAGGACAACTCTGGAACTAATGTCAGTTTCATTCTGTTAGTTCTTAATGTCGTGAGATATGTTATAAATATAAACCACTAAGTAAAAAAGGCTGGAAAAAACTTCATGGTTAGTCAAAAATAAGGATAAAATAATTGTGAGGATTATTCTGTATTTATATGTTTCTGAGTGCCTGACATTTCAGCGTGCTGTTTAGTGTTCCTCAGGGTTTAGGATTTTTTTAGGGGGTTGGGGAGGGGCTGATGAGGTCCTGGTCTCTCAGTATGCCTTTGGGAAGTCTGGGAAGGGAGACTTTGAGACTTTCATGTGAACTTCTAACAGATTCAGTAGCAGGAATGCTAGTTGTCTCCTTTTGGGCTCTACCGTGAGCTGGGTGCTTTATCTACTTGTCACCTTAATCCTCATAAGTCTGTAAGGAGGGGGACTTCATCCTGACTTAATAGAGGCAGAGGTAGAAGCTTGGAGAAGGGTTAAGTCAACTCTGGAAGGTCACGCAACTAGAAAGTCCAGTAATCTGGATTCAGACCTTGTCTCTGACGTCAAAGCCCGTGTCCTTTCTAACAGTCTGCAGGCCACTGCTTTCCTCGTCACTAGGCTGATTACAGTCAGAGGACAAGGTGGTCGTGTTCTGAAGTTCTTTTGTTTCAGAATCTTTATTTGAACAGGAGGCTTGCACACATCTGGTTCATCTGAGGAAATAACTGCTTTGGGGGTTTGCTTGATATTTACCGATATTGCTTGTTAAACCACCAGCTCCTTGTCTCATTTAACATGTTTAAAATATATAAAGAGCCTTGAAAGACATAACGTCTTCCTTCTCCAAGTCGCTTTACAAATTACAATAGGCTACAGCTTATAGTGAGGTAGCATTTAAGAATCTGGTTCAAGTCTAACCTTCAGTTTTAAAGGCAACAGAGACATCTTTTGGTCAATAAATGAAACTGCAAAGTTACAGGAATTAGATGTTAATAAAGAGTAGACTGCACTGATGAGCCAGGATCTACTGAACTCTCCAGTGACTCTGTGGTCCTTTGATGTTCTTAAGCCAAAACACTCTGGCCACTGGCCGCAAAAGGAAACGTCTCCATCAAGAAAGGCACAGTCAAGCTCTGGCCCGACTACCTGAAATGCAGTTCAATCTGGATGGATCCTTGCGCAGTGCTGCTGTTCCTGGAAGGCTGAAAGATGCAGCTGAAAACATTCGTCGTGCCAGGGCTCGTCTTCTGCCCAGCATAGCGGGTATCAAAAGCCATCATGGAATGGGAGACCAAGTTGACAGACTTAGTTTGGTTGGAAAAACTCTCATAGAGCAGTTTGCATTTCTTGAAGTCAAACCTAAAAAGGAGAGAACAAGCAAGATGTTAAACATAACTCTTCTACTTCATAAAATCATGAAAGCTCAAGTTAACAGGAGAAACATAGATCACAAATATATTTAACTTCTATGAAGGAGATTAAATTTTTTTTTGACAGATAGAGTTAGACAGTGAGAGAGAGAGACAGAGAGAAAGGTCTTTCTTCTGTTGGTTCACCCCCCAAATGGCTGCCACAGCTGGTGCGCTGTGCCAATCTGAAGCCAGAAGCCAGGTGCTTCTCCTGGTCTCCCATGGGGTGCAGCGCCCAAGCACTTGGGCCATCCTCCACTGCACTCCCGGGCCACAGCAGAGAGCTGGACTGGAGGAGGAGCAGCCGGGACTAGAACCCAGTGCCCATATGAGATGCTGGCACTGCAGGCAGGATTAACCAAGTGAGCCAGGAGATTAACTTTCATTCTGAGATCTTGTGTTGAATTTGTTTACAGATCCCCTCAGAATGGATTCAGGGGCATGGTGTCTTAGATCTTACTTTTCCAATTCCATAGAGATCAATCTTCATAGAAACATGAGGCAGCCATATGACACATTCATTAGGTTCTTAATTCACCATCAGTTAGTCTCCCTTCCCAAGTCTGAGAAGTCTGCACATTTGTGATGATCCCCAAAGGATCCTTTCAGACCTGCACCTGCCTGGAGATTCTCTCTAAAGTCTACCTGAGTTTCTATATAAGACCACTAAGCTCCCTAGAAACAATTAGAATACATAATATTCTCCACAGAGAAACAATTCAACTGATCCACCAACAAGAAATGAATTTAAAACTGCATACATTTGAGATTAGAGACAGCGGGGGCCAGCGCTGGGGCACAGAGGCTTAAGCTGCCACCTGTGATGCCATCTTCTCATATAGGTGCAGGTTCACATCTGGGCTGCTCCACTTCTAATCCATTTCCCTGTTAATGGCCTGGGAAAAGCAGCAAAGGATGGTCCAAGCACTTGGGCTCCTGCACCCATGTGGGAGACCTGGATGAAGCTCCAGGCTCCTGGCTTCAGAATGGCCCAGCTCTGGCCATTGTAGCCATTTGGGGAGTGAACCAGCAGATTGAAGATATCCTTCTCTCTCTTTTCCTCTCTCTCTCTTTCTCCCCCTAATGCTGCCTTTCAAATAAAATAAAATAAATCTTTTAAAAAAGAGAGACAGCTACAATAAGCAAATCATAATTACTGCTTCATTGTAAGAATGTACATCCAGAATTATTCCATATTAAGAAAGACTAAAGGGGCCAGCGCTGTGGTGCAGTAGGTTAATCCTCCGCCTACAGCACCAGCATCCCATATGGGGGCCGGTTCTAGTCCCGGATGCTCATCTTCCAATCCAGCTTTCTGCTGTGGCCTGGGAAAGCAGTAGATGACCCAAGTACTTGGGCCCCACGTGCGAGACCCGGAAGAGGCACCTGGCTCCTGGCTTCAGATTGGCTCAAATCCGGCCGTTGCGGCCATTTGGGGAGTGAACCAACAGATGGAAGATCTTTCTGTTTCTCCCTCTGTAACTCTACCTCTCAAATAAATAAATAAAATTTAAAAAAAAGACAGACGACAGACTAAAGGCATGGCCAACCATTAAAAATCAAATTGCTAGCTTGAGGCAAGTGTTTGGGCGGAGGTTAAGATGCCTCTGGGGTTCCTGCACCTGCTGGAGTGTCTGGGTTGAAGTCCCACCTCCTCTTCTGATTCTAGCTCCTGCTAATGCACACCCTGGGAGATCATGTTTTCATTTTCACAAGCTTGACCCTCTCAGGGCAGACGTTCATGGACAAAGCAAACTAGAAGACAGAATGTTCTGGCAGGGAAATTACTAGCCTTGAAGTGTTTTCAAATACTGAATCATTTTTCCAACCATCAGATCTTACGCTACTCAGAGACTCCACCTAGAAAATAAGAGTACTGGGCCGGCCTCGAGGCACAGCAGGTAAAGTCGCCATCCGTGATGCCAGGATCCCATATGAGCACCAGTTCAAGTCCCAGCTGCTCCACTTCAGATCCAGCTCCCCGCTAATGCACCTGGGAAAGCAGTGGACTTGGACCCTGTCATCCACATGGGAGACCCAGAAGAAGCTCCTGAAGAAGCACCATGAGTGACGACAGCAACGATCAGCAGCATGACGGAGAAAGACATCAGCACTCTGTGAAGTCTCTGGTATCTGGGGGCTGTCTGTGACTACAGCATAAGCTGACTGACCTACCTTGGTTAACAGAGCAACCAATTTAATTTTTAATTAATTAATTAATTAATTAATTTGGTTTTGGAGAGAGACATACACACACAGAAAAGGAGCTCTCATTTGCTGGCTCACTCCCCAAATGCCTACAATGGACTCTGGAGCTAGGAATGCAATCCAGTAGGTGACAGGATCCCAGGTACTTGAGCCATCACCTGCTGTCTCCCAGAGTTCACATCAGCAGGAAGCAAGAGTTAGGAGTAGAGTCAGGTAGCAAACCCAGGCAGTCCAACACGGGATGTGCTGTCTTAACTGGTAGGCTGCCCTGAATTTAAACTTTCATAGAGTGTTGTGTAGAACCACCAAGAAGCACCCTGAAAGCCACATTCTGCTGTGAACCGCACTGTTTTGCCCTATGTGTATTACTTGCAGTCATTATTAGCAATAACACAACAGGAGGAAAGCCATACCTGGCTAGGGATCCAGCACTTTCCTTCCCTTTCGGATCTCTAAGCTCCAGGCTCACGTTCACCATATCAATGAGGAAGCACATGCAAGTGTACACTTCTCCGCTGAGGACAGTCTGTGAAAGGAAGATGCTGATCAACACAGAATGGGTAAGGTGAATCCGAAAACGGGTCAATGTGTCAACAAGCCTGATTGGCTTGTTCTGCCTTCTTTTTCCAGGTGATTTTGAGGCATCTATGCATAGGGTAACCATCAGCTGAGGCTATGAGACTTACAGAAGAACATAAGGTCTCACTCACATGAATTCTTGGATCTTGTAAATCATAAGGCCGCATGAATTCCTCTATGGGCTCTCCAAGGTTGTTTTCCAATAAGCCGCGGATCAGCTTGTATTTATACAAATCCAGGGAGCAGTGGACTGAGGAGAGATTGCCATGGATGGATATGTCCGGTACAGTATGACTTATTTCTCTACGAAAAAGAACAGAGGTCATTTTGACAAACAATTCACTAACTTAACATTGACACAGCTTACCTCCGAATACAACAGCCATCTATACTTTCAACCAATTAAATTCCAACTTCCAATGACAAAAACTTCTTTCAGCTCCAAATTTAGCAAATTGGTATGACTATCATGTTTCAACTATAAAAAGCCTCTTTTCTCTGAAAATACACATTTAGAAAATCCTCAAATCTAACATGAGCTAGCTAACTAATCTATTCTAAGGAAAATCTCACAGGACTGCAAAATAGCTTAAACTTTACAGTTGGAAAAGCAATAAAGAAGAGATGTCAAGCTCTATTTAACTCTTCCCATTCAGGAGTAATTGATAAAGGAAGAAACTGATGGTTCCGACTGAGCCCAGATGGCACTTTGGTGGAATCTGAATAGGTGACTCATTGCAGTTGGGCAGGCAGAAGAAAGCAGAACATGCTCAGGGTCAGGGGATCAAAACACCTCATTCCAACACTAAGGGGCTTCCTACAGCCTCCTAAGGTGACATGGGCGTCATGGATTCAACAGACACTGTGCTCGGAGTCTGCAAAGGGGAGGGTTAGGATCTGAAACGAAAAAGGAATATAAACAATCACACCGTCTAACAGAGAAACCTACATACAACAGAATGTTAAAGACGAATGATGCAACCAGTAAAGGGAAACTGGACAGGATTATCAGGTGCCTACCAGGCTCCTGCTTCTGTGGTGTCAGAAGCTGACAGGACACCTTGTGCTCAGCATCACCTCCTAGCTGGGCTAACAGACTATAATTATCCACACATAAACACTGTTGGGAGTCGGAAAGTTTAGATAAGCAGAATAGCAGAGCTCATTTTTTTTTCTGGAAAGCACTGCCTCAAAAGAAAACAAAGTGTTCAATTTCTAAATACTGAAGCTCTTCTTAATACTGCTAAGCCAGTAAAACCAAATACAGCCCATGCCAACCATAACTGAACACCAGCCAGGCAGCACTTGAATAACAAGAAAGAGCGAAACACAAACATCCCAGTGAGAACAGCTACATTGTATCATTAATCCAGAGAGAAACAAAAAAAAGTGACATTAAATGACTTGTCCAAACCTGAGAACTAGGAAAGGGGTGCTGCCAGAGCAGGCTTAAAATGGCGCTGCACAGTTAGTGGGGCTGCTTTTCAGAACGCTGCAATGAAGATGCCCACCACTCACAGCCAGTCATCCCCACCTGGAGTCAAGATGCAAAAATGCTCTCGCCTTCTCCATGATCACCACTGGCACCAGCAGTGCCCGGTCCACATACCTGGGCAAGCGAGCTGGTTAAAGACATACCTAGATGTCAGCCCTGAGAGTCGGATCCTGCTGGTCTCAGGTAGCATCTAGCAATGTCCACCCCCGCACCAAGAATTTCCCAGGCACATATAGAACTCAAGACAACTGAAGCAATGCTCTGAACCATAGAATACCATCCCACATTCTGAGACAACCACAGGGTCAGCTCTTCAGTCTTTCAGATCGCTTAATGGAGTCAAAACGGCAGAACTGCATCTAACAGTCACACTGATTCTGGATCAGCACACAATGGAACACATAATCCGAATGCCCACCTCTTCCATAAGACTCTGCACACCAACACACCCCTCACCACCCAAACCCACGCTCAGCCTGCCTCTGCCTCTTTGTTTCCCAGGCACCTGTAACCTTATCACACAATTACAACACTGACTCAAACACTAAACTAGAACCAGCTACTCCCCTTCCTGTATTACCCAACAAAGCACAGGCTCCTTGTAGGCAGAAGGTTTGTCTTTCATCACAGTAGCTCTGCCCTCATTTCTACCACATAGCAGGACTCAATAAACACTTGTTACATAGATGAATAAAAAAATACCTGTACCCTTTCTGATTTTTTTTCTATAAAAGATTTACTTATTTATCTGAAAGGCAGAGATACAGAGAGAGAGGATAGAGAGACACATCTTCTATCCACGGGTTCATTCCCTAAATGGTTGCAACAGCAGAGCTGGGCCAGGCCGAAGCCAGGAGCCTGGAGCTTCTTCCAGGTCTCCCACATGGGTTGCAGGGGCCCAAGCACTTGGGCCCTCTTCCACTGCTTTCCCAGGCCATAGCAGAAAGCTGGATTGGAAATGGAGCAGCTGGGACTTGAACCAGTGCCCATATGGGATGCCAGCGCTTACAACAGTTAGTAGTTGTAAAATACTCACTTGTCTAAATTCCTTTCCACCTGCAGTTTCAGCCTACAAGGCTCAGTTAAGAGGCTCCCTCCTGTCTGCCGCACAAAATAGGAGGGGAAGACGAGATCTCCACCGCTGGCCTCTGAGGGCTTGGAGTACTCCCGCGGATGTCGCTCTGCTGCAAAGATGTCCATGTCCTGCAGATCCACAACAATGCAGTCCAGCAGGCAGACGTGGTCTTCTACAAAGATCCAAGGAAAGAGAGATAATAAAGAAGAGGAGTACCAGAAAGGATCTGTCCTACACAAAATTTTGAAAACCAAATATGTTCATTGTGTCTTTGGAAAATATGTAAAACTGCCTGCTTCCCCGTGCTATTGACTACTCAAGAAACTGGCTGCCCAGGTCTACACCATGGTACCCAGGCCTCCCCATGCAAAGCTCCCTGTGCTCATCCTCCATGCTAGGCACACGCTGCTTGCCTCCTATTCTGAGACACTAATTGGGGCTAAAGAGCTTATAAAAAAAAAAAATGATTTAACCTGAAATTCCTTCCTAGAGACAACTCTACCCAAAGGTTTACAAACTTTTCCCAGGAGCTAAATGCTTTTTTCAAACAAATAATATGTGTAACCATTTCCATCATCACTGATCATACCCAAACCACCTTCATCCTTGTGTAGACCATCATAAACAATCCTCAACATACCCACATAATTCCATCCTGGTCCTCACAAAACCACTCTCCCCACAAAATACCTGAGTAATCCTTAAAAAAATACATGGACCATAACATTCCCTTCCTTTATGCACTTTAATGGCCATGTTTAATCCAAACTTCTTCCTGTAGAACCCTGTCAAATCCCCACAAGCGCCTGCATAAGCCTCTGCCTGCTTTTCCAATCTCACCTCAAGCCCTTCTCCCACTTGCTCAGTAGGTCTCAGGACTTCAGATCTTTTCTCTTACCATGACCCTAATGCCAAGCTCTTTGCTCCTAGATGGCCTTACCAGCGACGTCATCCTCCCATCACAATCTAGTTGGGTTCTCCTTTGTCATCCTTCCCATAACATTTATTATAACCTATCAATATTTATATGTTTATTTAAGTCTTTCTCATTAGCCTCAAAGGACCACCACAGCAGGAACCATGTCTTACAGCATGTTATATATACCACAGAACAAAGTATTATAATACCTGGCATGAAGTGGGCACTAAATAAGTTAGCTCTTGGTGAGTTGATGTCATTGATGAGTATGTAAAATATGTGGAAATGAGCTGATCTGGCAGAAGGAAGTAAGAAACAGGAATAAAATAGGTTTCAGAGATTCCCTAGGGTTCTGTCATGGAATCCTAGGAATGTATGGAAACAATGTGAAAACCACTGTCTTAATCCAAGGCAATGCATCACAAGTAGGGGAATTTCAGAGACAAACAGCGAATCAGGAGAAGAAAGATTGTCAGGAAAGAGATCTTTCCACAAAATATTCCGAATCATTCCTTATAGGTGTCCACCCATATGTACAGCTGGCCTTATTCCTAATCATCACAATCATTGACACACACAACCTTTTTCGAGAAGCCCATACGTGCACTCCTCCATGCTCTACCTGTGTCACAGTCAGAGTTCAACTGGCAACATCACACAGGCTAAGAATTAGATTCCAGAGGCAGACTGCTGAAATTTACTGTCTATGTAACCTTGAGCAAGTTAAGTTATTCAATCTTTCTAAGCCTTTGGGCCTTCATCTACAAACTAGATAAAACGGATAAAGATAAAACCTTACAGGGGTGTTTTGAGGGTGACATAATGTAAATAATATGCTACAGTGTGTGGCACACTGCAGATGCTCAGTAACTTCTACTAGGAGGACGATGATCCCATTTAATCATCAACATAACTGCCAAGTGCTCTCCTGTCACCTCTAAGACGGCAGAGTCCTGCAGGGAGGTCTAACAAGACTCTGCGGCTCCCTCAGCTGGTGTCCCACATCTCAGAGTCCAATCACATCAGCTGGACCTTCTTGGCTCGGCACATTCTGCCTCCCTCCCTAGCTCCTTAGAGCAGCACCTCACTTGTTCCACACACTCCCATCCAGGGCACTTTCAAAACTTGAAAAGCCTAAATTAGGCCGTTATTTGGAATGACTAATTGTCATCCAAGGGCACTTCAAAAAGTTCAGAGAAAATTAAAATTAAAAGATGTTTATTTAAGTATAAAAAATAAAGCTTTAAGGGGCCAGCACTGTGGCGCAGTGGGTTAATGCCCTGGCCTGAAGTGCCCGCATCCTATATGGGCACCGGTTCTAGTCCCAGCTGCTCCTCTTCCGATCCAGCTCTCTGCTGTGGCCTGGGAAAGCAGAAGGTAGCCCAAGTCCTGAGGCCCCTGCGCCCACATGGGAGACCAGAGGAGGCACCTGACTCCTAGCTTCAGATCAGCGCAGCTCTGGCCGTTGTAGCCATCTAGGGAGTGAACCATTGGATGGAAGACCTCTCTCTCTGTCTCTACCTCTCTCTGTAACTCTATCTTTCAAATAAATAAAATAAATCTTTGAAAACAAAAGCTTTGAAATCTGTTCAAAGTTTGTTCATAATGTGGATCTCCCATGAACTTTCTGAAGAACCCATCATATGCAGGGATTTCAAAAAATTTTTGCCTGAAAGGTATCTTTAATTCCATTTTCCATGAACTCTTTGAAATACCCTATATTTTAGGAAAGAATACTGATAACTGGATGATTTCTCTTTTTTTAATTTTAGTTATTTATTGTTAAAGATCTATTTATTTATTTGAAAGGCATAGCACAGAGAGGAAGAGACAGAGAAAGAGACCTTCCATCAACTGTTTTATTCTCCAAATGGCTAAAACAACCAGGGCTGGGCCAGGTCAAAGCCAGGAGCCAGGAACTCCATCCAGGTCTCCCACATGATGGCAGGTACCCAAGCACTTAGGCCTTCCCAGGCACACTGGACTCCTGAGTAGGCACTCCAATATGGGATGCTGGCCACAAGTAGAAGCTTAGCCCACTGCACCACCTTTTTTGCAAGGCAGAGATAACAGAGAGAAAAAGACAGAAACGAGGTCTTCCTGTTAGTTCACTCTCCAAATGCCTGCAACAGCCAGAGATGGGCCAAGCCAAAGCCAGGAGCCAGGAACTCATTCAGGTCTCCCGCATGGGTAGCAGGGACCCAACAACGTGAACCATCACCTGCCCCCAGCAGAAACGCTGTAATCAGGAGTGCAGCCAGGATCCAAGTCCTCGCACACAGATAGGGCAGACACCTGCCCAGGCTCATATCTGACAGTGTTTTGTTGACAGCATTTGTTACCTAATTCTCACTCATGTTTTCTACAGGGTTCCTTTTTTATTTTTCAGAATTAGTGATCTGCAATGACAGTGGTTAAGAGGTGGCTTATAAGATGCAGGACTTGTGATATTCTAATTATACCATCACCATCTGGTAGCAACTATCTTGATCTATGAGAAAAAAAGTTCATATAGACTATTTTAAAACTTTTAATTTACTGTGTGCCTTGTTAATTTAACCCCACGTCAGTAGTCACCCAACGCTAAATCTACACCTAACACCCGTAAGACTGCTAAAGCAACATCAAAATCTCATTATCACTCAAGAAACGCCATCTCTTTGTTGGCATCTGCTTGGCACAATGCATCCCCGCCCCCGCCCCCCTTAGGCTCTGAATAGTCACAGGAATCTCCCCCCCACCGTCCCATAGTTCCCTGCTCACTGTTACCTGGACTGCTAGAAACACGGCCTGCAGGTGTGGCTTGCTGTCCTCGCTGCCTGCTGGAGGGACTGGGCACAGACTCCCTCTTCAGGCTGCCCAGCCCCACGCCAGCAGGAGGGGTCATAAACAGCCCCTGGGAATGGGTTCCCTTAGGGTTCTCTGGGATGGCTGCTTTCTTCACACTGTGTTTGGGGGTACCTGTTGGGGAAGCTGAAGGCACAGATTCCTGGGAAGAAACAAACAAAAAAAACACTCTAGAAGACGGCAGCTGAGAGTGTAACTGTCTCTAATAGCCCAGAAGTCCCTTCCTGGTCCCCAGGACCTTCAGAGATCTCAGTGACACCCGTGCTGCCCTCAGCCTCACGAATTCCATAAATAAGAGAAACACAGCCGTGACATTTTCTGCCACATAATTGTATGTGCGAAGATGTCACAGGTCATTCAACATTCGTCGAGAACAACAGCAATTCTTTTGTCCCAAGAGTAAAATTCTGGCCCGAGAGTAAATGTCGAGACGCTAATTGTCTCAGGTGATTTAATCTGGGTTAAACGCGAATCCTCTCAGCCACACAGTATAATGTGGCTTTGCTGGGGGAAGAGGTTCATTGTCCTGAGAAAGTGTATCCAGTGGACTGGGAAGTGGGCCACAGTGAAGCGTCTGTACTTTGTAGAGGTCTCCTCTCATGGGTTTACATTTCTTGTCTTTTCTAGGTTAACTATGAAAACAAAATGGAAAACAAAGGTCTGACATTCCAATTATGGTTTTGCTCAGACATAAAAATTCAGAAGAGCAAACACAGGATAAACTAGATTGCAATTCCATTGAAAACATGACACTCTTTTTATACACGCTACCTTCAGTTAAATGCTGTAAGGGAGACTCTGTGATGCACGAGCTGGCTATTAAATGCCCCATGCTTGTTTCACTCGGGCCTCTGAGCTACACGATGCACGATGCACCTGCACTCTCGGGCTGTCCCTGTCGGGCCACTATCACGTGCAGACTGGGAGGATCGGAACACTCAATCCTGCTGGTCTCCTCCTAGCACAGCCATAGGTCCTTACTCAACTTTGGAAAGAGACGCAAGTACTATGCTCTCTCACTTATGTTGAGTTGTAATTACAGGGGACAGAAAAGGAAACCATTCTTACTTTGTGCAATCTTTTGGAGAAGAGGGGGCAAGCAAATTACAAGGTAAAGCTATTACTTGAGCAAATCAACATTAAAGACCTTCCCTCCTGGTTAGCTGATTCAGGCTCTGGAGAGTACTGCTCTTTCATTTGTTCACCACTACAGCTGCTCTGCAGTTGGTCTAAGTAAATCAGCGGCTGGAGGAGACTGACCCAAAGCGTTTGAAAGGCTCTCGGAAATGATGGTTTAAGCACAAGTTGTAGTTGACAGAATGAAAGGAAAACATATGCAAAAATTCAAACCTGTACTCATTACGAAATGGATTTATGTAAAACAATTCTAAACACAAGAATCGCCAAGCTCAAGGGCAAATAATCCCCCTGAAAGCTCTGGTTTCAGGGTTATTTCCTCTTCTTTAACCACTGGAATGCACGTTAGACAAATCTCCCCTGTGCGAGTGCATTAAAGGGCAAACGTAAATGCAAAGGGCCCTGTGAGAGAGGGACAGGACTCTTCGCACAGGTCGCGGGCACTCACGTGTGTACATGCGAAGAGGTGAGCTTCACATGTAGGTTTATCTCAACACAAGCACTGTAACACACACACCCCAAGCAGCCCTTATGGAATTCTACAGAACAATCACCAGCAGGCAACAAGGCAATCTTTCCAGGAGTTTAGGATATAAAATATCATCAAGAAAGTACTACCTATTGCTAAAAAATAAAGATTTTCTTTATCAGGCCCATAAGAAGGACTTCTCTATAAATAGGAGGAGTAACTGATAAGAAGGCTTTCCCAAGTAATGAAATATTTTAGTTTTCTTTCTAAGCATATGAATGTGAATTGACTGCTGAATACCATAAGGTTTTTCGGAATAATGAGAAGGCAAAAAAGCATATGATACCTTGAAGAGCAAACAATCCTTGTATGCAATGCCACTTAAAATCAAATCCTCAAAAACAAATACAGGGAAACCATTTCATTACAATGCTACAAACTATGTGCTACTACTTGGCTTAACAAAATAGAAACACGTTTGCAGAATTGTCCTGAAGGATTCTGGCAATTCTTCAGAAGCTAACCCTAGAGTCTGCTTGTATTCCATATATAGATACCTCTAATACTGGAAATCAGTCCATTACCTTTTTAGGAAATATGAGTAAAAACTGGTATTATTAAACCTGATCACACCTTCTGGCTTTAACTGACTTCTTCCTGAAAAATCTAGTTTGGCCTCAAAAGAAAGATTTAGCACAAAGGCCCATTATTCCAACAGGAGAGCACATGAGCACTGGGAAGGCTTCCCCCAGCAAGAGGAGCCGGTGACCTTTCTCAGTCAGCAGCTGTGTCGAGGACAGCCCGATGCAGTACGTTCAGATCCACACTGCTCTTCCTTTCGCAAGGCTACACACTGCTGCTTGGGTCTTACTCTCTGCTGCTTACAGTAACCATTAAACCCAGTTCACCTGAACAGCGAGCTGTCAGTGAGAGGACACACAGAGAACTTGACCTCTGGCCCTTTGGCGCAACACCTCCACTCTGGGTCTTGAGGCCAAGGTTCTGTTGCATGAACACAGCTCATACAGCTCACACACTATCTACTGTACCCACCATTGCTCAAATACTGCCAGTTCAGGACGTTTCAGTTAATGACAATGAGTCAATGGACAACTGAGAAAAAGAGACAGACACACAGGCAGTAATTTGAAAATAACAAGAACACCGAGATTAGGACTGACAGCAAATACTGCAGTCCCCTATTATTCCCAGAGCCTCACTGAGGTAGGTCCTTGGCAGAGTCCTTGTAAGGACTAGACACCATCTTTAGACACCATCTTTAGACACCATCTTTCAATTCTTGTCTTTCAACACCGAGAGAAACCAACAACACCCGTTCAGACTTATTTTCTGTAGTAATCCTTGTAGTTCTTTCATTTGCGTTAATCAACCACTGCCACAGGCTTTAGAAAACCTAAAAGAGCTACAACTACTCTAGTAAGCGTGATACATTATCCAGGAACGACCTTCGGCAGTTTATTTTTCTCAAATAAACCTAATCCTAGCTCTGAGAAGTAGACTCTTACCAGGAACCCCTAGTTTACATCAGGTTGGTCAGAAATACCCAAGAGCCAGGCTTGAGGTGGATATCTGGAGTGGGGGCACTCCTATGGGTCTGAGCCCCTAACCTACATGCTAACTCCAGTATGTAGTATTAGCATGAAACTCTAGGACACCCTGTTGGTATGGGAAGGATTGGCAGAATAAGACTGGTGTGGGAAAAAACCTACATATTTGGTGTCAGCAGTGTTATGAGTACAGGAAATGGTCTCCTTTTATATGTAAAGAATTTAGCACAGGGGCCGGTGCCAGTGCTGTGGCATAGCGGATTAAAGCCCTGGCCTGAAGCGCTGGCATCCCATGTGGGCGCTGGTTCTAGACCTGGCTGCTCTGCTTCTGATCCAGCTCTCTGCTGTGGCCTGGGAAAGCAGTGGAAGATGGCCCAAGTGCTTGGGCCCCTGCACCCATGTGGGAAACCCGGAAGAAGCTCCTGGCTCCTGGCTTTGGATCAGTGTAGCTCTGGCCGTTGCAGCCATCTGCAGAATGAACCAGCAGATGGGAGACCTCTCTCTCTGTCTCTACCTCTCTCTGTAACTCTTTCAAATAAATAAAATAAATCTTAAAAAAAAAAAAAAGAATTTAGCACAAGCTGGTGTACAATAAGCGTTCCACACATATCAGGTATGTGTTGCTATTTTTGATAGCCATAAGATCTTCAAGTGTTATCCACATCTTTTCAAAGGCTACCTCCATCCTTCTGCCATTAGCTGTTTGACTAAAAATAGACCTAACTAGATGGGAATTTCAGTAAGTGCCTTCCTGGCACACCAAAATGAACTTGTACTGGATAAACACACAGACTGAAAAGCTGCTGTGGAAACCCGCAAGGAATGATGAAAACACACACCAAGCACGACAAGCCCTCGTCTCCAGTTCCAGAAACATCACGTCTCCTCAGATGAAAAAGGGGCAAGGCGACCGACAAGACTGGCTCCCGGCTCCCAGGTAAGAGCCCGCGGTCTACTGGGTGTTTCCATTTTCACCGTTTATCCTCCAAGAGTCTCTCAGCGTCTTCTCAAATGTAACATAAAATTACAACAATGCTCATCCTAATTACCTTTAAATGTTGTAGGAAACTAGTGCCAAAGTAATTTAAAGTTATAAAGCAATACAAGATTTTCTTATGACGTTTTTAATTGTCTTCAAGTAAACTACTGGCCAAATCACAAATCATTCCTCTGAAAAAAGTCACATGGTATAAAAAGCTGTTATTATAGAAAGAATACTTTATATACAGAAAGCATTATAGAAAGATAAAAGGTCAGTTCCATTTGTTGTTTGCTAAAACAAGTTACTATATACAGTTAGTAAGGATTATAATTTTCACCACCTTAACTTAAAGGCTAAGGGAAATTTCAATAAAATGTAAACAAACAAACAAACACTTTTCCAGCCACAGTCTCTGCAGCAGCAACAGCAGCTGCAGACATCACTCGACTTCCTCAGTCAATTCACATGCTGGGTGGGCTGGGAGGGGAATGGCTATGGACTGCTCACCTTATCCTGTAAGGAAAAGGTTCCTGGAAAACCAGCAAAGAGAAACTTGTTCTTGACTTTCAACTTCCCCAAATTTGCCACAATCAGGTTGTTTGATCTGGAGCTCTCTGGGATAAGGAGAACAGGAGCACCTGCTTCAATATCCAGGAGAACTCGTGCACAGCGCTGGGCTTGATCTCTCACCTGAAGAGGAAGGACAGTTGATCAAATGACCCAAGGTTCCTGAAAGCTTTGTGAAGTTATGGCACAATTAAAATCACACAGAGCACATTTTATGACCACCAGAGAATTAAATTAGAAATCAATAACAAGAACATATAGGGAAAATCCCCAAATATTTGGAAATTGTACACTTCTAAATAACCCACGAGTCAAAGGAGAAACCACAAGAGAAAGAGAAAAATATTTCAGTAAAATAATAAAGAAAACATATTATAATGTGTGGGATATACTGAAGGCACTGCTTAGAGAAAAAGGCACACCAATGGAGAACAGTGGAAGTGATTCCTCTAACATCTGGAACAAGACAAGACATCCACTCTTACCACTGCTATTCAATATAGTACTGGAAGTCTTAGCCAGAACACTGAAGCAAGAAAAAGAATAAAAAGTATACAAATAGAAAGGAAGTCATATTATCTCCGTTTGCATATGATATGATTCTAAACATAGAAAAACCTAATGCTCCACCAAAAGGCTTTTAGCACTCATAGATAAATTAAGTTGTTGGATACAAAATCAACATACAATAGTTAGAAGCATTTTATACACCAACAACACTTGTTGAGAAAGAAGTCATGAAAGCAATCCCATTCATAATAGCTACACACACACACACACACATAACACACACAAAATACCTAGGAGTAAATTTAACTAAGGAAGTAAAAGATTTCTACAATGAAAATTACAAAACACTGATGAAAGAAATTGAACAGAATAGAAAAAATGAAAAGGCAATCTATGTTCATGAATTAGAATACTATTGAAATGTCCAAACCACCCAAAGTGATTTACTGAAAAATGTATATGCTCACTTTAGAAAAGAACAGAGATCTTAAATTCAATAAGCAAAGCTTCCATCAAAAGAAACCAGAAAAAGAAAACCAAACAAAACTTAGAAGAAAAAAACACAAAGGCCAGAAATCAATGACAGAGAAAACAGATAAACAACTAAGAACATTTACAGAACACTGCACCCAACAACATCAAATATACATTCCTTCCACATGTAAACGGCCTATTTATAAGACTATGCCTAGGGCATTTGGTACAGCAGTTAGTGTGCTGTTTGGAACACCCACATCCTATAAGGGAGAGCTTAGATTGAGTCCCAGCTACTCTATGTTTGAGCTTCTTGCTGGTGCACATCTTAGAAGACAGCAGATGATGGCTCACGTATTTGGGTTGCTGGTACCCATAGGAGAGACAGACAGACTTCAGGGCCCCTGGATTCAATCTGGCTCAGCCCTAGCTGCTGCAGGCATTCTGAGAGTAAACCAGTGGATGAAAGACTTCTCTTTGTCTCTGTCTCCATCTGGCTCTATCTCTCTCACTATGCCTTCCATATAAAATGAAGATAAACAAAAATTTTTAAATAAATAAAGGATAATCTATGAACAGCACTCTAAAAAAACAACATGGGCCTGGACTGTGGCACAGCAGGTTAAAGCTCCAGCCTGCAGCACTGACATCCCATACAGGCGCTGATTCAAGTCTCAGCTGCTCCACTTATGATTCAGCTCCCTGCTAATGCTCCTGGGAAAGCAGTGGAGGATGGCCCAAGTGCTTAGGCCCCTGCACTTATGTGGGAAACCCGGAAGAAGCTCCTGGTTTGGCCTGGTTCAGCCCCAGTCACTGTGGCCATTTGGGGAGTGAATCAGCAGATGGAAGATACTGTCTCTATCTCTCTCTGAAATTCTGCCTTTCAAATAAAAATGAATCTTTAAAAAAACAACTACAGGGAATAGCATTGTGGCACAGAAGGTTAAGCTGACATCTGTGTCGCTGGCACCCCATATGAGCACTGGTTCGTGTCCCAATGGTTCCACTTCCAATCCAGTTCCCAGCAGTGGTGTGGGCTCCATGCCCACATGGAGCATGGAGCTTCTGCCTGGCCCAGCCCTGGCTGTTGTGGTCATCTGGGGAATAAACAAACAGAGGATCTCTCTTTCCTTGCCTCTCCTCCTCCTCCTCCTCCTCCTCCTCCTCCTCCTCCTCCTTCTCTCTCTCTCTCTCTAACTCTTTCAAATAAATAAACCCTTAAAAATAAACATCAACCTAAAGCCGACATCATATTTAATGGTGAACAAGGCAAGGATAGTCAGTTCCAATACGATCAACACTGTGCTCTAAGTCCTAATCCATGTAAAGAGGCAAGAAAAAGAAACAAAAAGGAATGCAAGTTGGGAAGAAAAAGGTAAAACTGTCATCAGCAGACAACTTAATCATCTGTGCACATGTATAAAATCTTAAAGTATCTAAAGAAACCAGAATTAACATGTAAGTTTAGTAAGACTGCAGGATACAAGGTCTCTAAGTCAATATACAAAAGTCAGAAAAATCAGTTATACTTTCTATCTACTCAACAAACTGGACATCAAAATTCTTTAGAAACTGACATCAGTTTTTATAGTAACATCAAAACTTTAAAATGCCAAAGGATAAATTTAACTAAAGGGGTCAGATTGATATAGGCAAAACTACAAAACACTGCTGAGGTAAATTATTTAATGGAGAGATACTCGTCCACCTCACTAAAGTATCCAAAGACTCAGGATTGTTAAGATGTCAAATCTCCACAAAATGATCTATAAATCTAATGCAATCCCAATTAAATTGTAGCTGATTTATTGTAAAAATTTACATGGAAAAGCAAGAAACCTAGAATAGCCAAAGCATGAAGACAGTTTCTTATGTTAAACACACAGTTACCATGACTCAGCAATTGCTCTCATAGGTTTTTGTTTTATTTTCTTTAAAGATTTATTTTTATTTATTTGAAAGAATTAGAGAGAGAGGTAGAGACAGAGAGAGGTCTTCCAGCCACTGGTTAACTCCCCAAATGGCCACAACAGCCAGAGCTGAGCCAATCCAAAGTCAAGAACCAAAAGCTTCTTCCAGGTCTCCCACATGGGTGCAGGGGCTTAAGAACTTGGGCCATTTTCCACTGCTTTCCCAGGCCATAGCAGAGAGCTGGATCAGAAGTGGAGCAGCTGAGACTAGAACCCGCACCCTTCTGGGATGCTGGTGGTTCAGGCAGGGTCTTTAACCTGCTGCACCACAGCGCCGGCTCCATCCTAGGTATTGCTCAAGAGAAATGTATGCATCCGCAGTAAGATTTCAATGTGAATATTCATATCACTTCTATTTATAACAGCCCCCAACTGTAAAGTACCCAAATGTTCATCAGGTGGGCAAGTGGATACACAAACTGTATCGTATTCAGACAATGGAACACAACGTAGCAACAACTGCCAAGAGGCTTGTAACAGACGGATGAATCTGAAAGCAATTTGCTAGGTGAAAGCAGCCAGGCAACTGACTGCACCCTACATGACCTCGTTTATGTAGAATTCTCCTAAAAAGGTGAAATTATGGTGCTGGAAAGCAGACCGATGGTTGTCTGGGGCAAGGGGGCCAATGGCACAGGGACATGGGGTTAGAACAAGGGGGCCAATGGCACAGGGACATGGGGTTAGAACAGGGGACCAATGGCACAGGGACATGGGGTTAGAACAAGGGGACCAATGGCACAGGGACATGGGGTTAGAACAAGGGGACCAATGGCACAGGCACATGGGGTTAGAACAAGGGGACCAATGGCACAGGGACATGGGGTTAGAACAAGGGAACCAATGGCACAGGGACATGGGGTTAGAACAGGGAACCAATGGCACAGGGACATGGGGTTAGAACAGGGGACCAATGTCACAGGGACATGGGGTTAGAACAAGGGAACCAATGGCCCAGGGACATGGGGTTAGAACAGGGGACCAATGGCACAGGGACATGGGGTTAAAACAGGGGACCAATGGCTGTCAGGGTACAGGGGTTAGAACAAGGGGACCAATGGCTGTCAGGGTACAGGCATTAGAACAAGGGGACCAATGGCACAGGAACATGCAGAAACTTTTAGAGATTAACAGAAAAAGTCTAAATCTTAATTGTGGGACTCCCCAGCCTCTTTCTAAAGAACTGTTCATTTATTTATTTGAAAGGTAGAACAAGAGTGAGAAAGAAATCTTCTATCTACTGGTTCACTCCCCCATTGCTCACAAGAGTTAGGGTGAAGCCAAACCAACTGGAGCCCAAAACTCCACTGGGGACTCCTACATGGGTGAGAGGGATCCAAGTACTTCAGCCATCCTTCACTGCCTCCCAGGATGCATTAGCAGGAAGCTGGATGGAAGCAGAGTAGGGGACTCCAACCAGCACTTTGATATGGACGGCAGCATTCCCAAACAGCAGATTAACCTACTCTGCAACACCTACCCCAGCTGCCAGGCTCTGGCTTCTGTGCTAGCTAACCCCCAGCTGTTGCAGGCATTTGGGAAGTGAACCAGAGGATGGGAGCTCTTTCCCTGTCATTCTGACGCCCAAAGGAAAAAAAAATAGGTTATGTAAATTATACAATAAAGCTGACAAAAAGTTATACTGTACTAAAATAATAAAATACTACACAATCACTGAAAGTGTTATTTAATGATCTGGAAAATGCTTCTCATATGCTGATCAGTAAAAATACTGAAGTAACACCTAACAGTAGGGAGTCAATTTTAGAGCACCCATGACTCCATCTTGAGAAAGACCCCCCCGCCCCCCCCGCACTGTGAAATTCTGGTCTGAAACTATGATCTAAAACACTTAGACAACAGCAGCCCCCTACATCACACTTGGCAAAGCACAGAAACCCCTAGCATGATCACTCAAGCTTAAACCGGATAGGCTGCACCTGTGTTAATGATGTGCTTGTAATCTATGTCCTACAAACGATTTAGGCCAACACCTGGATTAATGTCAAGATTATAACTGAAACTGTTAAGAGTATAACTGGCATTGTTAAGATGATAATTGACATTAGTTTCACACAGGCTTTAGGTTAGGCTGACCCCAGTAACCATGTATCCCCCCTACCGTCCTTGTCATTTTGCCTTTATAAACCCAGTTGCTTGAAACATCAGGGTCAAGAGTTCACCGCCAGCAATAAAGGACTATCAAATGTTATCAATGTTTGGCGCTCCTCTGTTTATACTCACTCAGGTACAGCAATACATAGACCACACAAGTGAGAACAAGAAAGACAGCTGTGGGGCCAACACTGTGTCACAGCAGGTAAAGCCACACCAGCAATGCCAACATCCGACATGGGTGCCACTGACTCACATCCCAGCTGCTCCACTTCCAATCCTGCTCCTTGCTGATGTCTTGGGAAGAGCAACAGAAGGTGGCCCAAGTGCTTGGGCCCCAGTCACTTAAGTGCAAGACCCGATGAGGCTCTTGGCTCCTGCTTCAGCCCTGGCTGTTGCAGCCACTTGGGGAGTGAACCAGCAAACAGAAAATCTCTTTCTCTCTCTTTCTTCATCTCTCCCCCACGCCCTCTCTGTAACTCTGACTTTCAAATAAATAAATCTTAAAAAAAAAAAGATGACTTTAATTTTCTATGACCCACAAAAGTGGTACTTGTTAAAATGTTTTTAATTTAAAAAAATACACAAATTGTTACCACTTTCAAAAAAGAGAAAAATCTAAGTTTATAATATAAACAGCTTTTTCAGAGACAGAAAGAGCACCCAACTTCTGGCCGCTGCCCAAAATGCCCACAGTGGCCTGGGGCCACGTCTCCTACGCAGATGGCAGGAGCCAAGGACTTCAACCGGCCCTTGCTGCCCCCCAGGTCTGTAGAAGCTGGAATTGGGCAGAGCCAACCTTCAAACCCAGAAACTCCAATATGGCAGGCCAAATGTCTGCCCTGAAGTACATATTAGAGTCATAAATTAGTTCAGATTCACTGTAAAAAATTTACAAGACAAAGAAAAACTAATAGGGAAAACTGAAACCACCCATATTCTCACCTCCAAAGCCAAACGCTGTGTGTTTAGTACAAAGTATGAACTCTGGTGCCGAACTACCCTGAGGAAGTTGTTAGGGTCACTGTTTTCTCAAACTGAAAATAATAAGGGCTGGCACTGTGGCATGGAGGTCCTGGCTGCTCCTCTTCCACTCCAGCTCTCTGCTACGGCCTGGGAAAGCAGTGGAAGATGGCCCAAGTGCCCCCTGCACCCACAAAGGAGACCCAGAAGAAGCTCCTGGCTCTTTGGTTTTGGCCTGGCCCAACTCCGGCCATTGTGGCCATTTGGGGAGTGAACCAGTAGATGGAAGACTGTGGTGGAATGAGAAGGCCATGCCAAGGTGGCCACTGGCAAGCGAGTGTCAGTTACTCAGGAATGGCTTTGAAACCCACCTGGCAACAGGCTGTGATTGGATGGATCTGAAATTGCCTGGCAACAGGTTGTGATTGGATGGCTTTGGAAACTGCTTGGCAACAGGCTGTGATTGGATGGATTTGAAACTGCCTGGCAACAGGCTGTGATTGGATGGATTTGAAACTGCCTGGCAACAGGCTGTGATTGGTTGGGGCATAGACCGCCCCTTGACCAGACTGGCTGGTCTTGGCTATATAAGAAGTTGTACCAACTGAAATAAACGAGTCTGCGGGCTGCTCGCCTCAAGCCTGCTCTCACCCGACTCCCGGGGTCTGTGTGTTGACTCCGCGCCTCTTGCCCCCACCACGCTGCTCCTCTCAGAAAGGAATCCACTGCAACATTGTTGAGAAATCAACAGCAACAGACCTTTCTCTCTGGCTCTCCCTCTCTGTCTATAACTCTACTCTCAAATAAATTAAAAAAAAAAATTATTTAAAAAAAGAATAAACTCAACTTTAAAGAATTGTTAAGAATGAAATGAGATGGCACACCTGAAACATGCAGAAGTGAAAATCTAACAGCCATCGTTACCATATCAACACCATATCCTTCCCATCTTTGTTTTGAAAGGCATCTGCTGGTTCACTCCCCAGATGCTCACAAGACGGGACTGACCAGACTGAAGCTAGGAATCCACAACTCTGTTTGATGACTCCCACGCGGGTGGCAGGGACCCAAATACTTAAGCGATCACCTGCTACTTCCCAGGTGTACACTGGCAGGAAGCCGGAAACAGCAGAGGTAGGACTCAAAACTAGGCACTCTGATACAGGATGCAGGTGTCTCTCAAGAGGGAGCCTGACCACCGTGCCAAATGCCTACCCCTCCATCTTTTTTTTATACACACAATAACTTTTTAAATTTCAATATATTAATTAACAGATTCAAAAACAATTAACTGTTATAAGCACATTGAATAGCTCTTATCTTTTCAAATAAAGGGTTTTTTTTTTTAAGATTTATTTATTTTATTTGAAAGAGTTACACAGAGAGAGAGAGAGAGAGAGAGGACCGATGGTTCACTCCCCAATTGGCCACCAAGGCCAATTCCAGTTCTCCCACGCAGGTGCAGGGGCCCAAGGACTTGGGCCATCTAATACTGCTTTCCCAGGCCATAGCAGAGAGCTGGATCAGAAGTGAAAAAGTCGGGTCTCAAACTGGCGTCCATATGGGATGGCGGCGTTTCAGGCCAGGGCATTAACCTATGGTGCCACAGCACCAGCCCAGAAAGAAAAAATTTTTTGAGAGACACAGAAAGTGCTCCCATCTGCTGGTTCATGCTCCCAAAGACCCATAACGGCCAAGGCTAGACTGGGATGAACTAAATCCTAGCTCCTACATGGATGGCAGAAACCCGATTACTTGAGATGTCATTGTTGCCCTCGAGGTCTGCATTAGCAGAAGCTGTGTAAGGAACCAGGGCTGGTTACTGAACCAGGTGACCCGCAGGGACACAGGCATCTCAGCTACTAGGCTACACGGCCAGCCCCCCTCTTTTCTGCTTAACACGCCTTTGTAACTATATGTTCACAGGAAATACGCTGAAGCATGAATCAGACAACCAAAATTAAGAATTACCATGTTTACACACCTGTAAAATGGCATAATACACCTGCCCACTAATACCTCATCAGGTAGCATCATAATCAATTGCTTTTTTGTTTTTATTTTCCCACTAAAATATAAACTCCAGAGGGGCAACAACCTTGTCTTTCTTACTCTGCACTTTGTTCCTAATATCCCCAGGTTGTACGACATTTCATTTCTAAATAATAGAGGAAGTGAACAAACTCATTTCTTGTGATGTTCAAATGACATAATCTATGTGAAGGCACTACGAAAACTCCAAAGCACCACCCAACCCACGCAAATAAACAGCACACTGCTGCTTGCTCTCTGTGTATTTCTCCTAAAACTGAGCCCACAGAAAAATGTAGGAAAAATACAGTGGCAAAACCAGACAGCAGACTTTCTGCCCAAGATTTCTAAATTGCAATATCACCTCTTAGCTCCATCAAAACTCTACACTCCTGGTTACATAGTGATTGAAGAAGTTTAGCAAATGTAAGAGACTACAGGCAAAGTAGAAAACATCATTCTTCTGGGTTAAAATATAATAGAAAGAATTTATATTTAACCAAATAAATTCCGTTACAATTGATATTCTTAAAAATTCAAACATTGGGGCCGGCGCTGTGGTGTGGTGAGTTAACACCCTGGCCTGAAGCACCGGCATCCCATATGGGCGCCAATTCAAGAACTGGCTGCATTGGCCCAAGTCCTTGGGCCCCTGCACCTGCGTGGGAGACCCAGAAGAAGTTCCTGGCTCCTGGCTCCAGATTGGCACAGCTCCAGCCGCTGCGGTCAACTGGGGAGTGAACCAGCGGGTGGAAGACCTCTCTCTGCCTCTCCTTTCTCTGTGTAACTCTGACTTTCAAATAAATAAATAAATATTTTTTAAAAAATCAAACATCAAGTTCAAAAATAAATTTAAAGTCCCTTTGGAACATTATTTACACACATCAGAAAATGTAGGAATAAAAATTAAGGCCCGGGGCCCAATCTTGTGGCACCAAGTGCAGCCTCCACTTGTGACACTGTTTCCCGTATCAGAGTGCTGATTGCTATCCTGACTGCTCCCTTTCAGATTCAGTTCCCTGCAAATGTGCCTGGGAAAGAAGAGGAAGGTGATCCAAAGGCCCTGCCACCACTTGAGAGACACCTGGCTCCTGGCTTTTGGTCTGCCCCAGGCCCAGCCGTCTGAGGAATGTACCAGCAGATGGAAGGTCTCTCTCTCCCTCACTCACTGTGTCCTTGAAACAAATTAATCTAAAAAACCAATAATAAGGCCAGCGCCCCGGCTCGCTAGGCTAATCCTCCGCCTGCAGTGCTGGCACACCGGGTTCTAGTCCTGGTTGGGGCGCTGGATTCTGTCCCAGTTGCCCCTCTTCCAGTCCAGCTCTCTGCTGTGGACTGGGAGGGCAGTGGAGGATGGCCCAAGTGCCTGGGCCCTGCACCCCATGGGAGACCAGGAGAAGCACCTGGCTCCTGCTTCAGATCAGCGCGGTGCACCGGCTGCAGCGCACCAGCCATAGTGGCCATTGGAGGGTGAACCAACGGCAAAGGAAGACCTTTCTCTCTCTCTCTCTCACTGTCCACTCTGCCTGTCCAAAAAAAAATAATAATAATAACAATAATTAATGGGCAGGCACTGTGGCATAGCAGATAAAGCAGCCACCTGCAGTGCTGGCATCCCATATGGGCACCAGTTTGAGACCTGGCTACTCCACTTCCAATCCAGCTCTCTGCTATGGCCTGAGAAAGCAGTAGAAGATGGCCCAACGCCTTGGGCCCCTGCACCTACGTGGGAGACCCAGAAGAAGCTGCTGGCTCCTAGCTTCGGATAGGCACAGCTCCAGCCATTGAGACCAATTGGGGAGTGAACCAGCAGATGGAAGACCTCCCTCTCTCTCCCTCCCTCCTTTTCTCCCTCTCTTTCTCTCCCTCTCTCTCTCTCTGCCTCTCCTCTCTGTAACTGTGACTTTCAAATAAAATAAATAAATCTTTAAAAAAAATTAAGCTAAAAGGGGCAAGCAGGCATTGTCACTATAGCACCCCATATTATGCCATCATTGCAATGCCTGCATATATCAAGTGCCGGTTCAAGTTCTTACTACACCAAACAGGTGCAGGTTTGAGTCCTAGCTGCTCCACTTCCGATCCGGCTCTCTGCTTATGGCCTGGGAAAGCAGCGGAAGATGGCCTAAATCTTTGGGCCCCTTCACCCACGAGGGAGACCCAGAAGACACTCCTGACTCCTGGCCTCAAATGGATCCAGTTCCAACAATTTTGGCCATCTGGGGAATGATGAACCAGCAGATGGAGGACCTCTCTTTCTTTCTCTCTGCCTCTCTGTAACTCTATCTTTCAAGTAAATAATCATTTTTTAAAATTTTAAAATTAAAAAAAAAAGATGTTTCCTTGATGCATAAAAGTTTGGAAATCCATGTATTTTTTTTCATAATCTGCAATTCCCATGAACTTTTTTTTTTAAGATTTACTTACTTTATGTGAAAGGCAGAGTTACAGAGAGAGAGAGGGAAAGACAAAGAGAGATCGATCTTCCATCCGCTGGTTCACCCCCCAACGTATAATCCAGTCAAAAACTGTAATCAATCACAAATATAAATGTCTGAAAAGTTGGCACAATAAAGACAGTACAAATTTGTTAAATTATAGTCTTTTACCTAATAAGGTTTTTTTAACAAAGGAAAACAAATTTTTACAAATAACTACACTGCAGTTCTTTTCCACGGCTCCCAGAGGCTGCAGGCTGCATTCCGGGCTGCTGCTAGGACGTTTCATATTTTTTAGGGAAACACACATCTGCCCAACACCACACCAAGGATTAATTCACATGTGGTGTTGGCTCGCACCACGTGCCTCTCAGTGAGTGCATCTCTGCAATGCTGGCTCCACAGCTGCTGTGACGAAAAGCGAGCAGCAAGAGAAAATCAACGTGGAGCAAGAGAGTAAGCGTGGTGTCCAATCCAGCTCCAACCACGAGGAGCCAGGCAAGGTGAGTAACTGCGGTTATGTGAGAATGAAATAGAATACTATCCTTTCAAATTCATGTGTTGCTATTTTTGCAAATCACTTCTAACTTGTTGGGACGTATGTACTTTAGTAAGTTGTTCAGACTTAATTACTTTGGATCTGAGACACCATGCGGTGTGTCCTTTGGCCTAGGATGTGCTGTGAAAAAACTACCAACACATTTAGGGTGCCATGAACTGAAAGTTTAGGAACTTCTAATCTATTGTGAAAAAACCCTACCACTTCCCAAGAGAAGCGTCTCCACTGGAGTCCTAAAAAGGACCAGAAGTGCTGCAAATTTCCTTATCTTTTCTCACAGAGTGTGACAGAATAAATAAAGAATAAGGCTCTCCAGTCACAGATTCTGTGGGAAACCTGCCATATGGAGGACATATCAGGAAACACCTTCACCTCTTTGCAATGAGATTTTCCATACTTATTTTTTTTTTTTTTTTTTTTTTTTTTTACAGGCAGAGTGGACAGTGAGAGAGAGAGACAGAGAGAAAGGTCTTCCTTTGCCGTTGGTTCACCCTCCAATGGCCGCCGCGGTCGGCGCGCTGCGGCCGGCGCACCGTGCTCGTCCAATGGCAGGAGCCAGGTGCTAGGTGCTTCTCCTGGTCTCCCCATGGGGTGCAGGGCCCAAGCACCTGGGCCATCCTCCACTGCACTCCTGGGCCACAGCAGAGGGCTGGCCTGGAAGAGGGGCAACCGGGACAGAATCCGGTGCCCCGACCGGGACTAGAACCCGGTGTGCCGGCGCCGCAAGGCGGAGGATTAGCCCGTTGAGCCACGGCGCCGGCCGAGATTTTCCATACTTATTTCTGGAGGTCAGAAGCTCTATGGATCAACCCAGAAAAGCAACTTGGAGAAACGAGACAACCTACCGTCTGCCCCTCCACAGCAGCTCGCTGGCGCCCCAAGACGTCCTGCAGCTGAGTGAAATGCTGGACGAAGGCCACCACCTCGGCCTGAAAGCGCTGGGTGTGCACATACTGCACCGAAGCCATCCGCAGGCTCACTCGGACGTCATGTTCTCTCCGGAGCAGAGGGTCAGGCCGGCCATACCTAGGAGTGAGGACAAAACTGATTCAGACACAGCAGCAAAATAAAAGTCAGTATTTGAAGCAAGACTGGCTGGACTTAGGGCCTTCCCCCAGACAACAGCTATAACTATTAGAGCAAGCTCTAATAATTTCTCCCTTTCTAACTTTCTGTAACATGTTGAAGACATTAAATAACAGGGGCCGGCACTGTAGCGTAGTGGGTAAAGCCGCCGCCTGCAGTGCCGGCATCCCATATGGGCACCAGTTCGAGACCCAGCTGCTCCACTTCCAATCCAGCTCTCTGCTATGTCCTGGGAAAGCAGTAGAAGATGGCCCAAGTCCTTGGGCCCCTGAGCCCACGTGGGAGACCTGGAAGAAGCTCCTGGCTTCGGATTGGCGCAGCTCCGGCCAATGGCCGCTGCGGCCATCTGGGGAGTGAACCAGCAGATGGAAGACCTCTCTCTCTCTGTCTGCCTCTCCTATCTGTGTGTAACTGTGACTTTCAAGTAAAATCAATAAATCTTAAAAAAGCAAATAAACAAACAACAGCCTGGCTTGATAACCAGGGCCACAACAGATGGGCAGCTCCGGGTGTTGAACCTACTCCTGATTCCAGAACTCATTCAGAGGTCACCTGGGGCTCTGACCGTTCACCTGTGCCTCCCTGCCCTGCCTTTAAAAGAAAGTGACTATTCCTGCTCACTCTGTTCCTGGGGAAGACTGTGACAATATGAGCTTGAAATGTAATAAAGAGAAGGTCATGAAATAACGGGTAAATGTGTAATGTAAACAAATTACTCTAAACTCCAAAATCTAAAACTCTAAAATCTAAATTCTTATTGTGTTACACTCCTATGAATGATAACCCTGAAAATGAAGAAAAAGTCCTCAGACATCTTTCAGAACAGTTTGTCTCAACCCTGGTTAAATATTAGCACATTTAAAAAAATAAGAAAAGATCAAACCCTCCACTAGAGCATCAGTCAGAGTGCTGAGGGGCAGATGTGAGCATTGGCGCTTCCCAACATCTCCCACAAAAGCTGAGACCACCACCACAAACTGTCTTCAGAGAAAAACCACCTACAGAGGCTGGCACTGTGGCACAGTGGGCCAAGCAGAAAGGAAAGCGGCCAGGTGGGGACCGAGTGCCTCAGGTCACACAGCCAGATAGGGCACAGCCAGCACAGCGGCCTCGGTGACCCCCTCGCGTGTCTGAAGCCTGAGCAGCCCCCGCCGCCACATCCGTCTTAACGAAATGGAACAGAAATCAGGACTCCTCGCAACCAGCCAAGCTTTCCGATGCTACTTAAGGTTAACATTTTTAAAACTTTTCTTTGTTGTTTAACCAACAAAAATTTGAAACAGCAGAGATCGTGACAAAACACCGAGAACAGATATTTTTACTTGAAAGTCTGGAAGATGAGTGCCTCTTCCCCACTCGTGGTGAACCGCTCCCTGTAGAATTCTCCATGCGATGTAAGGTCACTTAGAGACAGGCTCCCAATGCTGCCCTGCAAGGCCAGGTCTCCCTCTAGGGATGTTAAAATTAGAAAACATTATTAAGTATCTTTTTGTGTCAAACCCCTTAAACATATGTGAACATTTCTCCAAGTTGCATACACATGACTCAGACTTTTCAATCAAATTAAGCATCAAAAACCAATTGTCACATTCCAATACACTCAGAAAAATATTGCAAATAGTCTCAACATGGAAGTCTAAAAGGGATTGAAACAATACAGCAACATCACACATTAATATTTATAAGCAGAACTAAATGAAAATAAATATATATACATACATTTTAAAGGGTAAATTCAGAGAGATACCTAGCCCTTTTTGAGATTAGACTAATTAGAAGTAGTAAAACATCACAAGGTGTATTAACTGTGCTATGGATAAAAGCATAAAGGAGGCAGTGTCAGAAATACAACAGATATTCAAGCAACAGTAAGTGAGCTTTAGTGTGATTGAATAAAAGAACAAAATTAATGAAGTGTTAGACACTGAAGATCTAGATTTGAAGCTGCTGTTATCACAAGCCAAAGGCAGGGAGGAGAAATAGGAAGACCGAATCGTGCACAGTGGGAATGTGGACCTAATGAATCCCTCTTAGTATCTTCTAGAGACTGAAAAGCAGTACTCTAAACTGTTGCCTCCATAAAGCAAAATACACCGCCCGATCACCACAAAACAATCACTAAAGTCAACGAATCTGGCAAGCTATTTCAGCTCCTGATCAATCAATGATGCATGCTTGCTTTTGACTCTTAATGTTTCCTAACAAAAATACCCAGGCTTCTTGCAATCTTAAAGACCAATCTCTTCTAGGAAGTTTTTCTGAAACAATTGATTCCTATAGAAACCTCAGTTCAGTTCATTCCTCCCCAGACAACATCCCTGTCGTTACCACGGCATCAAGAGTTGCGCTTTCTAATCACCTCCGTTTAATCACACGGTGCTAAGGAAGGAACAGCGCTTTAATCAGCACTTCAGAAACTCCTACTATTTAGAACTTGCTGTAATCCATCAATTGTGCTCTACCAAGAACTGTAATCTATAAAGGCCCCTCAGGAAGAACACCAGCTTTCTGCACACACCATGCCCTCTACTGGTAGCTCCCCCCATTCATGACAACAGAAAGGAAGAACCTATATCCTGGTTTCCCGAGACAGTCCCGTTATATGCCTGTTTCCAGATGTAATTATTAATATTGCTCCTTTCACTCTCAAATATAACCCAATTTGGACAAAAATACCATATGGTAATCCTAGGTAGAATCTGTTAAAAACACAGATAGATGCCATTACCATAAATCACGGCCAGATCAGTAACCACAATCAAGTCTAACGCACATCGTACCTAGCACGTGAAGACAGTCAGATCTGTGATCTGGACATTCAAATGCTTCCCAGGTTTTACAAGTCTGACTTTCCCCCCACTTACCGATCATTTCCAGGTGTGCTACCAACTTGGACACATTGGCTTTAGCAAGCTCGCTGGTGGTCTTATTCAGCACGAGAGAGAGTGAATGAACCTAGGGTACAGATGAAGCAAGGCAAACGTTACTGGGGAAAGCAGCCTCTTCCAGGAAACGGAACAAAACCAACAAGTGCACAAAGACGCAGGAGCCTGGACGGTGAGGCTTCTAACAGCACCAGCTTCACTTCTGCTTCTTCAGCCACGTGATCGTCGCGTGGAAGAGCTGGTTGCGCAGGACCAGCAAGGCAGTCAGGGCCACGTGCTGTGGTCTCAGTGCTACCTCTTCCACCTCAGAGAGAAGTTTTACAATATAAAACAATCTCGCTCATTCTGGTGTTCATCAGTAATACTGCACAATTCTGTAAAACTCGAACAGAGTCATTAAGTAGTCTTAACCTATTAAGTCTCAGATTTTCACTTCTGTGCATATTTCTATGACATAATATTTATTTCAAAGTTACCATAAGTGGTATGTGTATTGCTCCATTTAAGTCTTTATAGGTGTCCTATATAGAATAAAATAGGACATAATGGGTTAAGAAATTTGTCAGAGCAAAAGGATGAAAAGGATTTAGAAGCCTCTTTAATGCCATGGAACAAATATTTAGTACAAATCACTGCTGACCAACAATCAAAGATTTTTCTTTCCTAGAGCTTACCATAAATAAAAGAAAAACAAAACTGCCTATCTTAGAAATAGTACTCACTGTAACAAATAAATTTGCAAAACAATATTGTAATTATAACTGCTCAAGAACTTACATGTGTAGGGTTAGTTGGTCTCCATGACCTTTTTAGCTTTGAGCACCCTCAGGGAACAAAGGACTGAAGAGGACAAGAAAACAAGGAGAGAGAACACTGAGCAGATCCACTCCTGTCACATGCACTGGTTCTGATGGCAGAGCCAGGCTTGACCACTCTATCTTCAGTGCCTACCACAAAGCAGGTGCTCAGTAAATGTTTGGTGAATGGGAGCTGGCATTCAGAGCACCAGTTCAAGCCCTGGCTGCTCCATTTCTGATCCAGCTCCCTGCTAATGCACCTGGGAAAAAAGAAGAAGGTAGCCCAAGTGCTACCCATGCGGGAGTCCAGGATGGAGTTCCTGGCTCCTGGCTTTCATTGTAGCCATTTGGGGAGTGAAGCAGCAAATGGAAGATCATCTCTCTCTTACCTGTCCCTCTATCTCTGTCATTCTGCCTTTCAAATAAAAGACAAAACAAAACAAAGTTTGGTGAATGAATGAGAAAATAAGATGGGAAAAGAATGAAAAGCCCAGAAAGAAAGGAGATTTTTCAGAGTTAGGACAGTGATTTTTTGAAGGACACTCTGGTTCCCCTGCAGAATTTTTTAATAGACGACAAAATATCTTTAGGCAACAAGATTATCAGGAAGGGAGAAAATAATAAAACCTCTCGTCATTTAATCCCTGAAAGATCATACAAATTGGGTCTAAAAATGCTTTGGAGGGGCCGGCGCCGTGGCTCAACAGGCTAATCCTCCGCCTTGCGGTGCCGGCACACCGGGTTCTAGTCCCGGTCGGGGCGCCGGATTCTGTCCCGGTTGCCCCTCTTCCAGGCCAGCCCTCTGCTGTGGCCCAGGAGTGCAGTGAAGGATGGCCCAGGTGCTTGGGCCCTGCACCCCATGGGAGACCAGGAAAAGCACCTGGCACCTGGCTCCTGCCATTGGATGAGTGTGGTGCGCCGGCCGCAGCGCGCGGACCGCGGCGGCCATTGGAGGGTGAACCAACGGCAAAGGAAGACCTTTATCTCTGTCTCTCTCTCTCACTGTCCACTCTGCCTGTCAAAAAAAAAAAAGAAAAAAAATGCTTTGGAGGACTCCAGCCATCACCACCTGATCACATTCTGTGTGACCTGAGTGTCACTGGAAGTGGAACACCGGACACCACAGGCCTCCCGTCCTGACGCAAGTGCTTTCACTGAGAAACTGGACTTGGTCTGACCAATCTCTAGAGCTAGCTTCCGCTCCTGAAAGCAGAAGTTCAAAGTAATTCAATGGCAAAACAAGAACACACACAGGGCCGACGCTGTGGCGTAGTGGATAACGCAGTGCCGCATCCCATATGGGCACCAGTTCGAGACCCGGCTGCTCCACTTCCAATCCGGCTCCCTGCTATGGCCTGGGAAAGCAGTGGAAGATGGCCCAAGTCGTTGGGCCCCTGCACCTGTGTGGGAGACCTGGAAGAAGCTCCTGGCTCCTGGCTTCTGATGGCTGCAGCTCCGGCCGTTGCGGCCATCTGGGGACTGAACCAGCAGATGGAAGACCTCTCTCTCTCTCTCTCTCTCTCTCTCTCTGTAACTCTGACTTTCAAATAAATAAATAAATATTAAAAAAAAAAAAAAAGAACACACACAGACACATCTACAATGGGGACACTCTAGAAGCCACCAGGCTAGTTCTCTGACAAGTCAATTACATGACTACATGTCATATGTGAACCTTATTTGGATCCTGATTCAAGAAATTCATACATCATTTTATCTTTATCATGTTGAAAATGAGAAAACTTTGGTTCAGAAAAACATGATTTTCCACTGAATTATCTAGACCAAAGACAAGACATGCAGTCTCTTCAACTATTCACTCCTCTTTAACCTACCAACAAAGGGCATTTCTGAGATAATCAGGAAAATCAGATTATGGACTGGTGGGGTTACATAATACCAAAGAATTCTTGTAAATTTAGCTAAACATGACAATGCATGGCTGTTATATTAGAAAATACCATTTTGTTGTTGTTCTTCTTCTTCTTTGTCTTTCTTTAGAAATGAATACTGAAGTATGTAGAGGCAAAATTATATGATGCTGGAATCTGCTTTTAAAATACTTCAGAAAACAAAGCAAAACCAAAAGGAAGTATATGTGATGAATTGCAGGGTTGGGTGTGGGGGGCTCACTGCACCATTCTGTTTACAGTATGTTTGAAATTTTTCACAGTAAAAATCTTCCTCAAAAATTCTTTTCTTTTTTCTTTTTCTTTTTCTTTTTCTTTTTTTTTTTTTTTTTTTTTTTTTTTTTTTTTTTTTTTTTTGACAGGCAGAGTAGACAGTCAGATAGAGAGACAGAGAGAAAGGTCTTCCTTTTCCATTGGTTCACCCCTCAAGGGCCACTGCGGCCGGCGCACCGCGATGATCTGAAGCCAGGAGCCAGGTGCTTCTCCTGGTCTCCCATGCAGGTACAGGCCCAAGCATTTGGGCCATCCTCCACTGCCCTCCCAGGCCACAGCAGAGAGCTGGACAGAATCTGGCACCCCAATTCTTATTTTAAAAAGTACATTGGAGCCGGCGTCATGGCTCACTAGGCTAATCCTCGGCCTTGCAGTGCCGGCACACCGGGTTCTAGTCCCGGTCGGGGCACCGGATTCTGTCCCAGTTGCCCCTCTTCCAGGCCAGCTCTCTGATGTGGCCAGGGAGTGCAGTGGAGGATGGCCCAAGTGCTTGGGCCCTGCACCCCATGGGAGAGCAGAAGCACCTGGCTCCTACCTTCGGATCAGCGCAGTGCTGACTTCTACCCAGCTTCCTGCTGACGTGCCTGGGAAGGCAGCACAGGACAGCTCGGTGCTCCGGTGCTTGCCACTCACTGGGGGACCCAGATGGAGCTTCATGCGCCGGGCTTCAGCTTGGCCCAACGCTGGCCTTTGTGGCCACTGGGAGCTAACCAGCAATGGAAGATCTCTCTTCCTGGTAGTCACGTGGTGAGTGAACCAGTGATGGAAGATCTCTCTTTCTTCCTCTCTCTCTGTGACTCTGCCACACATATCTAAAAGCCACCGCAGGGGGTCTCAGGGCTCAGTGTATACTGGAGTGAGTTGCAACAGGTCTATGTGCCCCAGAATGGCCAGCTCAATCGAACTGATCTCACTTCTTCCTGTTCTATCACACAGAGCAGAGGAGCCTTAAATCCAACTGCCATTTTTTTTTGTTGTTTTTTTAAATATTAAGTCTGAGAACCAAAGACAAGTGCTAAGTATGTAACCTAACACACGAAATGGTAGCTGCAGTGCAGGCACCATCCCCTGAACGTCACTGTGTGAGCCACCTCATCTGTGTCATCTCCCTCCACCCTGACAGCGAGCCTATGATGTAGACACCAAAGAACAGAATTTTCCCAAGGCCACACAGCTATGTGATCACACGCAGAGTGCCAGGATTAAGCCCAGGCAGTCTGACTTCCAGACTTCATTCTTAACAGGTGCACTGTCGCACTCAATGAAAGAAATAATGTTCTGAGAATGGAGAGAAATCATAAAAGCCACTCCCTTGGACACTTTGCCATGTGCTTTATGTATATTACCTCATCCAGTGATCATAATTAGATGATGAGGATGAGGAAACTGAGGCTCAGAGAAGCAGAAGGATTTCACTGGATTGTATACTTCGGGGCCAGCACTGTGGCACAGCAGGTAAAGCCACAGCCTGCGACAACAGCATCCCATATGACTGCCAGCTGGAGCCCTGGCGACTCGACTTCCAATCCAGCTCCCTGCTAATGTGCCTTATAAAGGCAGCAAAGATGGTCCAACTGCTTGGGCCCCTGCCACCCATGTGGGAGACCCAGATGGAGTTCCAGGCTCCTCACTTCGGCCCAGCCCACCCCCAGCCATTGTGCCTATTTGGGGAGTGAACCAGCAGATCGAAGAATTCTCTCTCTCTGTAACTCTGGCTTTTTCTTTTTTTCTTGATTTATTTATTTGAGAAGCAGAGTTACAGAGAAGATATGGAGAGAGATCTTCCATCCCCTCAAAGGGCCAGAATGGCCAAAAGCCAGGAGCCAGGAGCTTCTTCCAGGTCTCCCACATGGGTGCAGGGCCCCAAGCACTCAGGCCATCTTCCACTGCTTTCCCAGGCCATTTGCAGGGAGCTGGATCAGAGGTGGAGCAGCCAGGACTTGAAATCGCACCCATATGGGTTGCTGGCACTGCAGGCTGAAGCTTATCCTACTATGCCACAGCACCACCCCCAACTCTGCCTTTCAAATAAATAGATTTTTTTTAAATTTATATAATTCAAAGGAAAATATAAGTTACTTAAACCGCTTATTTTCCCCTTTCAGACAGGATTCACACTAAAACCTTTTCTAAAATATTAACATGTACCCTTTCAAACAGACACCCAAAAGATATATAACCCCCAGCAACAAGAGTTATTGTCCAGAATAAGTGTAAAATGCTCACATCCAAATAAGCAAGTCCAAATTCCTTTTCAGAACTTAAAGGGGCCAAAGGTTGAAGTGATACCTTGAGATCTAGTTTGGTGTTAACCGGATCCTGACGTTCCGACTCGACGGAAGCACTCGATTCTGACTTCACATTCTGTAGAATGTCCTCAGGTGGCATTTTCATTGCATGGTTGTCTGCAGTGGAGCCAATTCCAAAAAAATCCAGGATCACCACCCATGTCTGCAGTGTGATCAGCACATCCAAGCAGTTAAAATCAACATCAATGCTCCGGTTAACTTGATTGTAACCGGAAGAGAATTCTGGATGTTTCTTATCTACCAAGAATATATTGATGTGGACCAAGGAATCATCAAATTTACTCTTTCCAGCAAGTGTCTTGGGCTCGTCCACCGTTGGAGAAGGAGGAGGGGTTAAGGGATATTCCTTGTCTTGGACTTCTTTTGGCTTTCTCCGGGAGGCAGAGGTGGGTCTTTGATAGAACTGAAAGACGTTGGGAGCTTCTTCCATGTGGGAAGGGAGAGACCGAGGCATGTCAGGGTACTCCACGTTGGACACCGAAGGGCAAGACTGAGACAGGTATTCTTTCTGGGCTAAACTGGACGGCTTAGGAGCTCCCCGAGACACCATCAGATTCTTATATTTGGAATCTGGATTCTTCTCCAGTAAGTCTTCCATGAGCAGGGAGCGCAGGGCAATCTGAATGGATAAAGTCTGAGGGTGGTCTTTACTGAATTCCACTTCAAAATCCTGAAACTTTAAGCTCACAAGACCCTGGGCCCCTAAAGTCAGATCTCCACTGAGCTGAACCTGAAGCTCCGATATGCAGAAGTTGGCCTGAAGCTGAGTGAAGGATCTGACTTCCCTCACAGAGAGAGATCTCTGCGGCGCGCCGGAAAGGCTGCAGTGGCTGAACAACCCGTTCTCCTTCCGCTCCGCGGGCTCTCCACAGGCGCCGAGCGGGGGCAGCGGGGAATTAGGGCAAGGGGAGGAGGTGGCACTAGCGGGAAACTTATTCAGATCTTCACTGTACACAAGGTTGTCCAGTGTCTGTAAAACCTGCTCATACACATGCTTGGCTAGCACCACCTGTGTTCAAAGAGAAAAACTCAGTTACTCCACTGCCGTCACTAACTGCACTCTGATGACTGCCCACACGCCCACAGCCGCTGCTCACGGGTTTCCCCACAAGGTTTGAAGTTAGCTGATACAAGGATGGTTGCTTCCATTCCTTTCAGTCTTGAACTTTTTCTGCTCCACTTCTACTCACAAGGCTCTCCCTCCCTCACAGACCTCACAGACCGTAAGTGTTCAGTAAGTGCTTGACTCAGCAGTTACTCTCTCTAATCCCACAAAAACAACCACAGAACTGTGGGGAACACTGCTCAAAGCCTCAGGTGGGGCCACCACAGCATTCAGGAATGATCAGATCGTAGCTCTGACTCTGGCTAATCACTGCCACTCAGTGTAACACCGGCGCTTAATACTCTGTAATGACACAGATCCTTGATTGGTTCTATCTACTTTCTCCCTTGCTTTGTTTGTAATTACAATATCTTACTAAAAATATTTTCAGGAGTGGGCATTTGGCACAGCAGTTAAGTCACCAATTGGGCTAACCACATCCTGGCTCTGCTTCTGATTCCAGCTTCCTGCTAATATGTACCCTGGGAAGCAGCAGGTGATGGCTCAAATACTTGGATCCCTCTATGTGGGAGACCCAGATGGAGTTCCTGACTTCTGACTTGGGCCTGACCAAGCCTTGGCCATTACAGCCGTTTTGGGAATGAACCAGCAGATGGAAGATATCTCTGTCTCTCACTTTCTCTCTCTTTCTCTTTCTCTTTCTCTTTCTCTTTCTCTCTCTCTCTCTCTCTCTCTCTCTCTCTCTCTCACTTTCAAATGAATAAATCTTTAAAAAATATTTTTGTCAAAACAACAGTAAATCAATGATGACCCTAAGAATAAATCAAGATAATCCAATGAAATTCACATGACATGCTGGATTTCAGGTGAAACATTCCTCTGGTAACTACTGCAACAAGGCAAAGCTCAGTGGAGAGGGAAAGCTCTGGGAAGTTCTCTCACCCAGAGACCACCCAAGAAACCACTGATGTCAAAAGATGACAAGTTCTGTTGACAGCACTCCTGGGTTCCCCCAGAACAACTGCCAGACAGACTGGGAACAAATGCTGCCCCAGCCTAAGGGCCACTAGCCTATGATCCTGCTGGTCCTTGTTTTACAACACTCTTAGCTCCACTCCCTGTGAAATCAGGAACAATGACATTTTTGAAGGAAAAAGGATAACAGACATATACACACATAGTCACCACACACACACTCCCTATCCTGCTCCATTTCATTTCAAAGAGGGCAAAACTAAATCTACCTGGAAAGAATCTGTCAATAGCTCACATAATCACATTGTTTTATAGGCTGGACCAAGGATGTCAAAAGTGTGATAAGAATTATATACTCCTGGGAAAAAGAGACTAACTTAACCTTCCTGTTTCTGAATGGCAATAGAATTAAGGATCTACCTTCTTCCTATATACAAGTCCCCCTCCTCTACATGAAGACCAATGCCCCAGGGACAGAAGGACAACATAAAATGATTCCATGTTTATTGGAACAAGTTATCAACAGCAGTTATATCCACTAATGATCTCTTTGAATTTATATACTTTCCTTCCACTATTTAATATGCATAAAATAACATGCTATAACACAAAATATATGTTCGAAATATAAATATAAATATAAAATATAAAATAAATTCAGGTTGTGCAGCCCTAATTCAAACATGTTTTTTGAACTTATCAACTTTGGATTTTTGGATTCAAGATGCTCAACCAGGAAAAGTCTATGTAAATATTCCAAAATCTGAAAAATTCCAACATCTGCAATACTTCTGGTCCCGCATACTTTGAATAAGGAATACTCCACCTACATGTGACGTCAAATGCCCTGACATGAAGACCAGAGTTTACCTGAACTGGATTGACGAACTTCCCTTCAATCTTCATGATACTAGAAGCTCCCAGGTCATCCGGACTAAGGGAGAAAGTGAGCTCAGATTCTCTCTCTATGGGGATCTTCTCCAGTCTGAACTGAATGGTGGTGTTGTTCAGGATGTGAAAAGCTGCCATCAGAGAAAGGAAATGACAGTCCGAACATTAGCGTCTACGTCATTCTTGCCGATTCAGGCTAGAGCACATAAAGGCAGCCCATCAGCTACTCTGAGAACAGGATGGCAGGCTGGCCAGGCACCTGGGTCCGCAACTGACAGCTCATCGTGGTGACTATCCAGAGACAGAAGCAAGCGGAGGTACAGATAAATTTACACTGAAAAAGAAGTATTTTCACAACATACTCCATTGGTGGCTTTAAAATATGCGGCAAGGGGGCCGGCCTGTGGCACAGCGGGTAAAGCTGCCGCCTGCAGTGCCAGCATCCCATATGGACTCCGGTTCAAGTCTCAGCTGCTTCACTTCCAATGCAACTCTCTGCTGTGGCCTGGGAAAGCAGCAGAACATGGCCCAAGCCCTTGGGCCCCTGCACCCGTGTGGGAGACCCAGAAGAAGCTGCTGGCTCCTGGCTTTGGATCAGCGCAGCTCTGGCCATTGCAGCCAATTGGGGAGTGAACCAGCGGATGGAAGACCTCTCTCCCTCTGCCTCGCCTTCTCTCTCTGTGTAATTCTTTCAGATAAAAAATAAATCTTTAAAAAAAAAATATGTGGCAAGGAGCAGGCATTTGGCATAGCAGTTAAAACCTTGGGTAGGAGGCTCAAATCCCTCATCAGAGTGCCTGGGTTCGAGTTCCGCCTCTGCTCCTGATTCTCGCTCCAGAATGCAGGCCCTGGGCAGCAGCAGGTGACAGCTCAAGGAACTGAATCCCTGCCGCCCACGTGGGAGACACAGGGCGAGCTGCTGAGCTCCTGGCTTCAGCCTGGCTCAGCCCCAGCTGCTGTAGCATTTGAGGAACATTTGGGAGATCTCTCTCTCAATCTCCCTCTCCCTTTCTAATAAATAAATGAATTTAAAATAAACACATACATACATATATATATATATATATATATATATGATATATATATATATATGATGAACATTAATCCAGCATGGAGACTACATTAAGCTTCTCTTAGCCAAGCTGACATTTTCCTTTTTTTATTATTTATTTATTTATTTTTGATAGGCAGAGTGGACAGTGAGAGAGAGAGAGAGAAAGGTCTTCCTTTGCTGTTGGTTCACCCTCCAATGGCCGCCGCGCTGCGGCCAGCGCACCGCGCTCGTCCGATGGCAGGAGCCAGGTGTCAGGTGCTTTTTCCTGGTCTCCCATGTGGGTGCAGGGCCCAAGCACTTGGGCCATCCTCCACTGCACTCCTGGGCCACAGCAGAGAGCTGGCCTGGAAGAGGGGCAACTGGGACAGAGTCCGGCGCCCCAACCGGGACTAGAACCCAGTGTGCCGGCGCCGCACGGCGGAGGATTAGACTGTTGAGCCACAGCGCCGGCCCCAAGCTGACATTTTCCAAACCAAACTGTTAGCTTTCAGATACAGAGGTATCCCGCCCATTGGGCCTAATCAGAATCAAGGACAATACACAGTTCTAAGTAAACAACTTCCATCCCAAACATGGCTGGATCAGGATGCTTGTGCTAAGTACATAAACAATCAGGAAATTAACATCTGAGAACCACAGCAACAGTCTTCAAAGCCATTGATTTCTTCACCAGTAATAAAGCCACACTCCAGGGCTTACCTGATTTCTATGGGTGTCAAGACTAACAGACTGAACCGTTTGGTTTTAGCTGTTTAGATCCAGAATACAAACACAACCACATTATTCTTACAAACCTGGACCACTCACTACACAAGATGGCAAAATACTAAATGGAGAACACACATCCACAGACTAAATTTCATATTCTATTTACACCAACCCCTTGAGCTATCTTGGGCTACAATACTTAACTAGGAAAGATCTACAGCTTAGGAACAAGAAATTCAGATACATTTAACCAGATTAAACAATACTTCAATAGGATCTAGCCTGTATTAATGAGCACTCAGCCAATTTCAAAGGGGAATGCTTTTTACAAAAATTATTTTGTCAAATACAGCATTAAGCAAAAAAGGATAAAAACATACCAACTTACCATGGAACGGTCTGTTAAAATTATATTTTGATTTCTTAAATAGTACTCATTCTAGGGATCATTCTAAAAGAAAAAGGCTTTGTTACCGGTTTTAGCAAAGTGAAAAGATTCATGCTACTCACCTTGACCTCTATGCAAAGATTCAAAGAAATCATGTCTGGTGAAATGAGCATCCTCTTGGCTGCTGACACTGGCAGACGCAGATGACGGGCAAAACATCCGACTTACTTCAGCCCCAGCACCTTCTCTGCCTGCCAGCTGGGTACAATTCAAGGAATAGAGTTTAATGTCTTTGATCTCTACCTGCAGACGGTCACTTCTGGAGTCATCATCTCCAGCCACAAAATTCTGGATGAATATCTGTCCCAAGTGTCCTACCAACAACTCGGGACTCCCAGGCTTCCGGGGGACAGAAACCACTGGCGACTCAATGTTTATGTTCAAGATTAACTTTACAGTGTCCAAACGAGGTGAAGCCAGGCCAAACCCACATATTTCATTTTCCTCTAAGATAAAGGGTTCCCGAGCCTTTCTTGGAGTTTCAAAGAGTGACACCATTTCACTGTACTCAGCAGTCTTTGTGGCTAGTACTGTGGTGACTTTGGTGGCTGCATTTTTCAGCATACTTCGAAAATTTTCTTCTAGCTCATCCATGGATAATGTTAACTCCTTTAAAAATTTAGCAGAATGGTTATAATGCAAGGAAGCCATCTTCAGGTGGAGGAAACACTCTTGCTTCGATCTCTCAACAAACGTGAAACTCAAAGCTTCAGTAAGGGCTGCATCTTCCATCCTGACAAATACAGATTCAAAGAAGCCGATGTCACTGACGAGATTCCCGTAGCCTGCAGAATTCCCAATGCTGACAACATACTGGTTCTTAACGTTATCCTGTGTCAGATCCACCAGCTGCAAACAGCCGAGAGAACCATTCATGTCAAATGTGCTGCCCATCGAGACGTTGACTTTGGTGCCACCTACACTTGCAGTTGCGATTTTTCTGCCATAGTTCCCTCCATTTGCCATTCCCACCGTCCGGAGCAGCAGTAAGTTAAGTCTGTGGATTTCCACAGCAACCTCAGTGTTTTGTTCATATGTAGACTGGTAAGCTCCTTGTTCTCGAAAGCTTCTTTCAAAATCAGCTGTTAAAGGTTGAGGACTCAAATCATCTTTTTCCTTGGGGAAGGATTTTTGAAGAAAACCAATCAGCTCCACAATTGTCTCTGGATTTAGGATAATATCCAGATTATTCACCTGTAATGAGATCACCTGCAGAGTGCTATCCAAATTCATCGATGGGCACTCTGAACTCACAAACTGATATTCCAATTTAATGAGGGACTCTTGTTCTTTGGTACAGATTTTGTCAAATGAAACATTAGTAGCTGATCGGTCGTTCAACGTGGCTGCATCAGTGAAGTACGCCACGTTAGGTCCAGAAACAGGAGACTGAGCCCTGCTATCCCGAAGACTTCCTGTTGGAATATCAAAACTCAGGTTCTTATGTGAAGCCAACAAAAGGTCAAAATCGGCACCATATGTCTGCATGGTGTCCACCAGGAGCAAACCATGAACAGTCAGGGAGACTTCTGCATCATAAGGCCGCTTCACAAAGTGAGCATTGGTACCAAATACCTTGAGCACAGAAATGTACCGGCCACTGCTCTCAACGCCAAGCTGCACACAGTTAACTTTGAACTCGGCCAGGAGGAGCTGCGACTCCACCAGGACCTCCCGTGTGTGCTGCTCCAGCATCACGACGCTCTGGGTTAAATTCATCACTGAGTCTTGCAAACCTCCTCGCTGCCCTTCCTGGGGAAAAATTCTCTCTCTAACCTGTGTGTCAGAAGCCTTAACTTCCGGGGTGGCGAGGAGAGCAAAGCAATTCTTCAGAGCAGATATTTTATCCTCATTGATGTGGATTTTTAAGTCTGGTAAGTTGCCTGAAAGCACAGCTCCTGGGTATTTGGGATCTGAAGTATAAATCAACCGGCGTTCCAACTGCAGATGGACGTTGAATTTCTCCACCACGTGGGTTGGCCCCACGTCAATGTCCTGGACATGCTTCCAGTTGTCCTTCACTCGTCCGACCATGATCTGGAGGTCCATGAACGACAGGGAGTACCTCTCGTACATCTTTGTGCTCATTAAATGTGCTTGAAGCTGTTCTTCACTGAACTCGACTCCAGAAAACGGAGGTGTTTTCTCTCCATTGCTGCTGCTTGTCTCCGGAGGTGGCGTATTGGGAGGTGTGGCGAGAGGGGTCTTGTATTCATCGTCACTGAACTGATTCTCTTCAGAGGCTGACCCGTCCCCGCTTTTCCTCTTGGAGTCATCTGCGGAGAGAAAGGTCCAAATTCAGAGTGCATGTCTACTGCTCCCTTCCTCTTTTCCTCTCCCCTGGGGACTCACGCACACATGTCAGGGTGGAGACCACAGCTGCTGTCCTAGCTTCTGAGAGCACTGCCCGAGCTGCCGTCGCCGACTCTCTGTGTCACTCTCTCTGTTTACTTCTGCCTTTGCCACTGTGTTCATCCTGATTCCCCACTAGAGTTCAAGGGGAACACAGCTCCCATTTGCCCTGCTCTACGCAGCATCCCCACAGCCTGGTCAGTACCTGGAGAGCAGAAACTGCTCGAGACACAATTTCTAGCCCCAGAGGCACATGCTAACCCCTGTCTGCAGCTGAGTGGTGCTGAGACAACCAGAGGAGCACACCACCAGGTTCTGTCGCCTCCGGCTCCGTGCACGTCTATGTTTCAGTGTTTCCAGGAGGTGAATTCCAAGGTTGTGTGAACTTCTTAGTCACATGCAACTTCTCCACAGCCCCCCACACCACACTTTTCCACTCCTGCTCAAGTCCTCTACTCTCTTTTCTTCATGGTCCTCTCCTTGGTGATAATAAGGTCGTGATCACTTGATAACTCTGCTCAACTTCTTTTTCCCCATGAATTCTCTCACTCTTCCATCCTATCTCAATGAATGCTTTTTGAATCAAACAAAATTACCTTATTTTCATATATGGCCCTAACTACAAATAAATTAAATCTCCATCCCTGGGGGCTGGCACTGTGGCATCTGCATCCAAATAGGCACTGGTTCATGTCCCAGCTGCTCTTCTTCCGGTCCAGCTCTCTGCTATGGCCTGGGAAAGCAGTAGAAGATGGCCCAAGTGCTTGGACCACTGCACCCACATGGGAGACCCAGAAGAAGCTCCTGGCTCCTGGCTTCAGATCAGCCCAGCTCCAGCCATTACAGCCATTTGGGGAGTAAACCATCAGATGGAAGACCTTTCTCTCTATCTCTCCCTCTCTCTGTACCTCTGTCTCTCAAATAAACAAAATCTAAAAAACAAAACAAAACACTATCCTGAAAATGCGTATCGAGAAATAATGTTTATTAAAATACACATTAAGAAAAAAATACAAATAAAAACCATAATGAGATACCACTTCACATATACAAAAATAGGTATGATCCAAAGAACAGACAATGAGTAATGATAAGGATATGGAGAATCATTTCTCGGCCTTTTGGCTAAGATCAAGTGTAGGATATGGAGAAACTAGAATGTTCACACGCTGCTGGCAGAAATACAAAGAGGTACAGTCACTTTGGTAGTTCTCCAAAATATTACACACACAGCCCAGCAACTCCATGCATCGGCACACACCCAGAGGAACTGAAGCCATACACCCCACGAAACCTGTGCGTCCATGTTCATGGCAGCACTATTCATAGCAGCCAAAAAGTGGAAACAACCCAAATATCCGGCAACAAGTGAATGGGTAAACAAAATCTGGCATATCCATAAAATGGACTATTATTAATTCCCAAAAAACAAAGTACTGATACATACCACAACACAGATGAAACTTAAAAACATTATGCTAAATGAGAAAGACACAGAAGGTCCCATATTCTATTAGTCCGTCCCTATGAAATGTTCAGAATAGGCAAAACCATAGAGGCAAAAAATTAGCAGTTGCCAGAGGCTGGGGATAGTGGGAAATGGGGAGTGACTGCCAATGAACTTTGAGTTCATTTTGGAAAATGAAAAGAGTCTAGAATTAAGCAGTGGTGAGAGTTGTATAATTCCATCAATATTACAAAAACAGCCACACTGTACATTTTAAAAATGTGAACTATATCTCAATAGAGCTATCATTTTAAAGTGACAAGTGTACTCCGGAGTTTAAAATGTCACGTAACTTTAAGCTCTACTTTAAGCAGAGAGACAGTAACAGCAAGGTGTTTCCACGACTTCACGCTGGTACTACCTTGGGTGTTCGTCAACAGCATTCTTCCTAGATCCACAACAACTAACACAGGGTTCTTGAATTTGAAGTCATCAGGAAATATCACCTGAGGAGCAGAAATATCTAGCCGTACACTCCACCGTTTACTCTCCTCCTGTGAAAACCAAATGAACTTTGATTAGACAACATTAACTGTAACTGCTGACAATGAGCAGCTTTCTCAGTGGTGCTCAAGCACTTCTGGAAGTCACAGTTAAGGAAGGCTGCGGAGCGACCTGGTGGTCTACAGTGTTAGAGCACAACACTGACGGCTAAAGCTTGAGGATTAAGAAACTAAAGGGGCCGGCGCTGTGGCACAGCAGGTTAATGCCCTAGCCTGAAGCACCGGCATCCCATATGGGTGCCGGTTTGAGACCTGGCTGCTCCACTTCTAATCCAGTTCTCTACTATGGCCTGGGAAAGCAGTAGAAGATGGCACAAGTCCTTGGGTCCCTGCACCCACGTGGGAGACCTGGAAGAAGCTCCTGGCTCCTGGCTTTGGATCGGTTCAGCTCCAGGCATTGCGGCCATCAGGGGAGTGAAGCATCAGATGGAAGACCTCTCTCTCTCTCTCTCTCTCTCTCTCTCTCTTTCTGCCTCTCCTCTTTCTGTGCAATTCTTTCAAATAAATAAATAAATTTTTTTTTAAAATACACACTAATAAACATTTTGGGACTGGCACTGTGCCACGGCGGGTAACACCCCGGCCTGAAGTGCCGGCATCTCATATGGGCACTGGTTCTAGTCTGGGCTGCTCCTCTTCTGATCCAGCTCTCTGCTACGGCCTGGGAAAGCAGTGGAAGATGGCCCAAGTCCTTGGGCCCCTGCACCCATGTGGGAGACCCGAAAGAAGCTCCTGGCTCCTGGTTTCAGATTAGCACAGCTCCAGCCGCTGCGGCCATCTGGGGAGTGAACCAGCAGGTGGAATACCTCTCTCTCTGCCTCTCCTTCTCTCTCTGTAACTCTTTCAAATAAAATAAATCTTTAAAAAAAAGAAAGAAAAAGAAACTAAAGTAGGGAGATTACAAATTACCTATGAGGAAATTGTATTTTGTGATTATCCACAGCTTTAGAAAGAGTTGGTTTTTAATTTATAAGGCTTAATACGTTTAATGCATTATAGATATTGTGGAAGCCAAATAAACACAGAAATTTAAATATTTTTACTTACTCTAGGCACAGGTAACCATGAACTTTCATGCCACCATATCTCACTGTAAAACATAAACTGGGGCTGGTGCTGTGGGATAGCAGGTAAAGCCACCACCTGAAGTGCCGGCATCCCATATAGGTGCCTGTTCGAATCCCAGCTGCCCCACCTCTGATCCAGCTCTCTGCTATGGCCTGGGAGAGAAGCAGAGGGGTGGCTGAGGTTCTTGGGCCCCTGCACCCATGTGGGAGACCGTGGTCTCCTGGCTTCAGATCAACCCAGATCCAGCTGTTCTGGCCAATCGGGGAGTGAACCAGCGGATGGAAGATCAACCTCTCTCTCTCTCTCTCTCTCTCTCTCTCTTTGCCTCTCTTCTTTCTGTGTAACTATGACTTTCAAATAAATAAATAATTCTTAAAAAAAAAAAAAAACCCACGTAGGCTGTAATATCAGAAATGCAAATAGCAAACCAACTCATTAGTCTTCCCTGCAATTACACTTACCCTCAACTGCATGAACATATAAAGCTAATTTATGCAAATATTTCTTTTCTATAACAAGAGGATACTGATTATTACACACACACCACTACCTGCCAAAAAACAAACTACTTCTCCACCCCATACATACTATATACCCCCCGGCCCTTTGCTTTTGAACACCTCCGTCCTCCTTCACTGTGCATGGGCTCTGCACTGCCCAGAAGCAGCCACGCTCTGTCTGATGCTCCCTCTACTGCTGCATCTTAGCACTGCACCGCCATGCCACATCGATAGGCTTACTGGATGGTTAAGAAGTTCCTCGGCTCACAAGTGACATCACAACCTGGAGCAGGAGCTGGGGCATCATTCCAGTCATTTTCCTTCTGATAACAGTACAAAGGGAAGATCTCTCTAGGGAGCAGGTGCTTAGCCTAGCAGCCAAGACGCCTGCATCCCACGGAAGAGTGCCTGCGTTCAATTCCTAGTTCCAGCCCTGACTCCTTAGAGGCGGCAGTCACGGCTCCAAGTGACTGGGTCTCTGTCACCCACATAGGAGACCTGGATTGAATTCTCAATTCCTGATTCCAAACCCACCCAATCTACCTATTGAGCAGTAAATAGGAGCTTTCTCTCTCTCTCAAATAAATAATAAACACAATTTTTAAAAGTGAGGGCGGGAGGTGCTCTCTGGTGAAACACTTACAAAATATCAGGTCTGGAAAAATGGAATAAAGATGAGTTTTACAGTATTTCCAAACTGGCACAAGGAAGAAACAAGATTCCACACAGTCACTCATTTTTTAGTCGAGATCAGGTGTGTTCAGGGTGGTATGGCCGTAGACCAGTCACTCATTTTTTAAATTAAACCTGAACTCGAAGACGTGAGATTTTATTTTATGCTAGTAATCAGGATTTCATATTTTCCCTTTATTTAATCAGTATAACTGCTATAAGGATGCCTCTTTACAATAGGTAAAAAACTTGACAACAGAATGCCTGCCCCTTCTCCCAGAATGTAACGTATATCCACTCACAATGAAATCCCCGACGAGCAGACGATCGAGAGTCTGTCGGATTTCTGCCTTGGTCTGCATCTTCAGTTTGTTATACTGTCTTCGGGCAGCTTCAGCCACTCTCAACTCGAGTTCAGACTGATAGCCAAAACCTATGAGAATGAAAATACACAGGTGAGTCAGCAGTTTCAAATGCGCAGACAAAAAGTGCCCATCTATTCCCCCCAAGAACTTCCACCACAGCTGAAAAATGACTCCTTACTCCAGTGGGATCTAGAACAGGGCGACAGAGATGAGGCAAAAGTGGGTGGGAGTTTGGAGAGATTGAGGGAAGGGCACCTAAGATACTAGAATTCGACGAACCATTTTTCAAAAGATTCCAAGCTATCATATCTCAAGATCTTTAAGTAGCAGGCCATTACACTGAAAGGGAAAATGGAATTTAGAAGGAATGCCTTCTCTACTTGATCAGTGAGATGGCAATGGAGCCATGACATTTAGGGCTCCTGTTTACATGAAAAGACTCAAAACTGGAATAAAAACTAAAACAGTTTCATTGTTATGAAGGTGGGGAGGATACACTTAGGAAAAATACTATTGTTTTATCGATCTACCTGTCAATCAAAGCGCTTTTACTGCTCCTACAGTCTCAAATCTTTTTTTGGGAACAAGAGAGGCAAAAATAAATAAATCGTGGTGACATTTAGAAGTTTGCAGTATTGAATGCTGCATCATGCAAGTTAGAGAAGCCACGGATCCTGTCATCCAGAAGGAAATTCGTGAACATTCCTCCTCAATCCACTGGTCTAAAAGCTCTTAGGTCGTCAACAAAACCACCACACAATGGAATGTATGAAAAAATGCACGTGAAAGGAGGCAAACAAAGAGAAAGGGGTTAAGGATATTGATTTATCTTAGCAAGAGAGACTGTGCAAGGACACACTGCCGTCAGGAGGGACCGCCTCTGCATTATTTTGTCACTCTCACAGGTCACTCAGGGGAGTAACACTTGTCCAGAGCACCAGCAAGGACAAGAAAGATGCTTTTTCAAAAGTAACAAAAGATCAAACAAAAAAGTTAACCTGAGGTATGAACCTTTCCCTTGTAGAAAAAGTCTGCTACTTTTCTGATAGCCTGGGGGTTGTATATGATGTTCAAGGGCCTCGTGCTGACGTTCAGTCGCCTCTCAAAGTGGCTGTGCACCGGGTTTCTCTCATACAGCATCTCAAAAACTGGGTCATCTGGGTCCGCAGCTAAAGGAAAGAAACGGGAACACAGCGAAACAATCATCTCACTCTCAACAGATCCCTGAGGAATTCTGGAAAGACATTTTCTGACTTGTTTTTCTATTAATTCACATTCTTGCACATTTTCAAAATAGACTAAGATCTGACTCTTTAATTTTCAACAGAAATTATGAGGACTGGGCCAATGTACTTGCTTCTGTTATGGAAACCAAGGATCCTGTACGTTAACCAGGTTACACCAGGCCAACAGCCTCCCTGAGAGTGCACCTAGCTGCCTCCAGGTTAAACATGGAGTCACATGGAAAATTACTATGCACAAGACACAAAACACTTCCTCTTCTCACTGATGAGGACTGCGGCTGAAATAATCATATTTTTAAGGATTAGTTTTAAGATAAGTTAGCGTAGCATATTACCAAGATCTTGACCACTTCTGTCTGCAGGTGCAGTCTGGAGACCAAAGGACTGAGAGACTCTGCCAACTTCTTTCTGCTGTGAAACAAACACAAGAATGCATCAGTATCAGAGAGGGGCCAACGCACTATACACACACACAAGAATGCATCAGTACCAGAGAGGGGCCAACGCACCTTATACACACACAAGAATGCATCAGTAACAGAGAGGGGCCAATGAACCTTATACACACACAAGAATGCATCAGTACCAGAGAGGGGCCAACGCACCTTATACACACACTTAACCCTTCAGCATCACTTTCACTCAGCACAAGTGAGTCAAATTCACTTCAAATCACATGACTGAGTTCCTGCAGACGTATTCTGTGTGTGCCTTTCTCTCAAGGCTCTGCCTTGTCCTGCAATGTGTGCTTTGCTCTCGGCACACTTAACAGACACTTGCTAAACAGACAACAAACATGTACAGCTGTCCAAACCTGAAGTCTGCAACTCCCATCCTCTCCGTGGCCTTCCCCACAGCGACCCGAAAGCAACTATGGATGGGGTAAGTGGCTCTATACTCAACTATTTGAATCACATATTTGACAACTTAATAAAATCAAAGATCTCATAATAATAATAATAAGTACTTAAATATAAAAAGTATACATACATAGAAAACATGAGATGGTTCTCTTTTGCAAGCCAGAAAAAAATGAGATTTCACAGCAGACAGAGAGTCAGAGTGAAAACGACTGTCAGAATCAGAGAGAATAAATGCATAAAACAGCGGTGCTTACAGTGCTTCCCATTCAGAGCAAATGTTCCATGACAGCACAACACGGGACAGGGAATCCCGCCAACACTGTCTAGCAAATTCAAAAAACTTATCTAACCCTCGCCTACCTGTGTCAAAGGGATCAAATGTTAGAATGAATCAGGTTAACATTGCTTATTAGTTGTCTAAAAGAGACCACAATTCACCAATACCCTAGCCGTGCTAGCCTTCACGTAAGTGTACGTACTGGATTAGGGAAGACCAGAAGAGGAAACATCGTTCCTTCTGTAGCCAGGTCTCGAAGAAACAGGCCACCCAAACGGACGAAAAGCAAGGAGGAGTTTCTTCGAGGAAGAGATTCTGCCAGCAATTTTACATCTACAAAAGGTGAATGTAAGAATTCATACTATGTCATGATAACCTGTTTTTTAAAGTATTAGTTATAATATTTTGGAGCACTATTAGATATCATAACTTTGAAATTAGAACTCCCAAAAAACTGAGCATACTTCAAAAAGTTCACTAAAAAACAAAATAGAGTTAAAAGACAAATTTTGGGGCCAGCAATGTGGCACAGTGGGCAAAGCTGTAGCCCAAGATGCCGGCATCCCATATGGATGCTGGTTCAAATCCTGGATGCTCCAGTTCTGATGCAGCTCTCTGTTTACAGCCTGGGAAAGCAGCAGAAAATGGCCCAAGTGCTAGGGCCTCTACACCTACACGGGAGATCGGAAAGCAGTGCCTGGCTCCTGGCTTTGGCCTGGCTCAGCCCTGGCCATTGCAGCCACTTGAAGAACAAACCTCTCTCTCTGTCTCTGTCTCTCTTGTCTCTCCTTCTCTCTCCGGAACTCTGCCTTGCAAATAAATAAAATAAATCTTTAAAAAAAAAAAAAAAAGATAAATTCTGGTGCAAAGAAACTTTGAATCCAAGAATGTATTTTATTTTTCATAAAATGCATTTTCCATGAGATTTCTGGAGACCCAACATGTGCAGATTTCAAAATCTTTTGCAGACTTATCTTTTAAGTCCATTTTCCAAAACTTTTTGAAATATCCTTGTAAATACACAAGCATTATGACACGTTTCCGCCAGAATGAATTCTAAAAAACAGCCATTACAATTAAGTTCAAGCAATCTTCTAGGTCACACTAAGTTTATGACAGCTCAGCTCTCAAGATTATAAAGTTGGGGCCAGCACTGTGACACAGCAGGTGAATCCTCCACCTGCTGCACCGGCATCCCAGGTGGGCGCAGGTTCTAGTCCTGGATGCTCTGCTTCCGACCCAGTTCTCTGCTGTGGCCTGGGAAAGCAGTGGAGGATGGCCCAAGTCACTGGGCCCCTGCACCAGCGTGGGAGACCTGGAGGAAGCTCCTGGCTCCTGGCTGCAGATCAGCACAGCTCTGACCATTGCAGCCATTGGGGAGTGAACCAATGGACGGAAGACCTTTCTCTTTGTCTCTCCCTCTGTCTGTAACTCTACCTCTCAAATAAATAAACAAAAAATCTTAAAAAAAATTATAAAGTCAAATAGGCTTTTTTATATATATAATCATTTGCTCTTCTTAAACTAATGAAGAATCTCAGAGAAACTGCTATTTTATGAACTGAAAAATATTTTTGATTTGGCTAAACCAACATCTAGGCATTTACACACTTTAATTCAAAGTTAAAAAAAAAGTAGTCAAGGGCCAACACCAAGGCTTATCAAGTTAAGCTGCTGTTTGCAACGCCAGCATCCCACATGGGCATGGTTCAAGTCCCAGCTGCTCCACTTCCAATCCAGCTTCCTGCTAATGTGCCTGGGAAAGCAGTGAGTGATGGTCCAAGTGCTTGTGTCCCTGCACCCACATGGGAGACCTGGTGGAGTTCCAGGCTCCTGGTTTCAGCCCAGCCCACCCCTGGCCATCGCAATCTTTTGGGGAGTGAACCAGTGGTTAGAATATTGATCTCTCTCTCTCTCTTTCTCTCCCTTCCTCTCTTTCTGTGCTGCCTTTAAAACAATAAAGCTTTTTAGAAAAACCACAAGTATAGCTGATCTTCATTATTCTCAGATTCCATATTTTGCACACTTACCTACTCTCACTGAAATTTATTTATAACCCCCAAATCAATACTCCTGGTGCTTTCTCAATCACTCCGAGTCACCCAACACACACACTCCCAGCTGAGTTCAAACACAGCGATGATCTCTCTGCTTATTTCAACTCCCATGCAATACACAAGTGCCCTTTCCCGCCTACCTAGAGCCATGCTTTTCAAATTATTGTGCTTTTCCTTGGTGATTTTACCACACACAGTTCTGAAGCGCTGTCTAGCACGTTACCGAGAAAACAGGTGTATGCCTGTGAAGTCATGAGTTCCAGGACTACTGGGCGTGAGTTAAATGCTAACAAGTCAGCTGCACATAGATAACTATGTATTAGAGAATACGCACCTAACCACAGGTATTAAAATAACCAAGTCAGATACGGATCAGCTGATGACTCTTAACCAGGCTGGCAAGAGCCCCAGCAGGGTCTCCCCAGGAGCAACAGCTCCGTCTCAGCTCACTCAGAGTTCCCAGCCTCGGGCTGCAGGCGACCAGGAGCCCCGCGGCCGCCAGCTCTCTGGGGCAGTACCTGAGAACTCCAGCTGCATGAACGCACGTTCGGTCACAGGAGGCGTTCCTTGCTCCTCGTGCAACAGTGTCACTGTGCCTCGCTGCAACTGCAAGTTCAGCTTAGCAAAGACATGGTCTCGCTTCGTGTACGTGTTCAGACACGAGGCGTCTGCAGTGGGGTCGAAAAATTCCTCAGTGCCTGAACAGTAAGGAAGAACAGCCTTTAAGAAAAAACACAAGAGAAGAAAAAAAGCACAACCAGGTGCCACTATGATGCTGCTGAGCCACAGTTTCCCCTTTCTAGGGAAGAGCACCAAGTCACGGGGGATTATCTGCCACAGTACAACAACCCCAACGATTCGCTAAGAGCTCTCATCAACTTCCTAATTAAACAGCCATGTGTGGCTGTGGCTACCATATGAGACAGCACAAGTCTAAAAAGTACCCTGGACACTAGTCTTCAAGCTTCAAAATTTAAATTTTGCAGGTTAAGCTACCACCTGCAACGCTGGCATCCCAGATGAGTAGCAGTTTGAGTCCTGGCTGCTCCACTTTGGATCCAGCTTCCTGCTAATGCTCCTGGGAAAGCAGTGGAAGATGGCCCAAGGACTAAGGGTCATGCCACCTGGCTGTGCCAGGTGAGAGGCCCAGAGGGAGTTCCAGGCTCCTGGGTTCAGCCTGGCCCAGCCCCAGCCATTGTAGCCATCCGGGGAACGGAGAATGAACCAGTGGATGAAAAATTCTCTCTCTCTCTCTCTCTCTCTCTCTCTCTCTCTCTGTAATTCTTCTTTTCAAATAAATAAATAAATTCTTAAAAATTTTTTTGAACTTCCTAAAATGTAGCTCTCTTACAACTGTTGCCTGAAACTGAATTAGTAAAGAACTGTAAATAGAGGATCTCCTAATCCAATTTTCTCTGCCTCTATGAACATGAAACAAACGGTTTTCTAAGTGTCCACTTTCGCTAAACTTAAAAAACAAAAGCCTCTGCATGAATGATAGACTAATCTTTCCGAACCAAGTGTCTCCTGAGCAGCGAGGAGTGAAGGCCAGCTCCCACATACCCAGGATCTCCTCCGGAGCCCAGTGCTCGCACGGCTCTCCCGACAGCCCCTCCACGGATTTTCCTTCAGGGGCTGGCTGCCCATACCAGCCACCCCATCCAGGGAACCAGGACTGAAGATACTGAAGCATCCCACTGCCTCCTCCGGTCTCCGGGCCTCCAGGAGAGTCCCCAGGAGAGTCGAACTGAGGCTCTCGCAGACTCTGTGTCAATAATCACAAG